>CM051370.1:14023056-14423056 GCA_028015245.1 Cardamine occulta | reverse complement strand
AAATTCAATATGTCCACAACAAAACTCCATAACTCAAGTTTCGGTAGGTTATGACGCCTTGCTCATCAAGCTTAGCTAGGTGAATTATCAATCTTTTGGAAAGTTAATCCCCCTTATGACAGTAGCTAGCATGCCGTTTAAGCTATAACTAGCACATTGATGTGTGTCAGGTTTTCCTCAAACAATACAATGGTGAGACTGCCAGTGCACAGCCAAATTGATTGTAGTACTTAAGGTATCGATCTCACCGAGACTAATAAGCTATGCGATGAGTTCATTAGAGAAAAATAAAGCTGAGACAAAATAAATAGAGGTTTGTTTTAGTTTCAATAGTGAACGAAATAGAAAGCAAATGTCAATGAATGAAGTGTTGGGGTGCAGGGAATTCTCAAGGTATGATGGATCAACAATTGCAAGGAATCAAACAGAAAAGTTTCAGTTAATTATGCTCATGAACTCAAATTTTGATTAATTCAGTTAGCCTACTTCCGTAGAACCAATAAATGTCTAAACAATCTATATTACTCTATTTCCGCAGGTAATAAAGATGTTAAACATGCATAAACAATCCAAATTCAATATGTCCACAACAAAACTCCACAACTCAACTTTTGGTAGGTTATGACGCCTTGTTAAACTCCTAACAACAATAACTAGCATGTCGTTCAAACAATAACTAGCACATGTAAACCAAGATGAAGAACAATAAACGAAAATACCACAGATCTAACAACCTAGTTTAGTAACCCATGAATCCCCTTAGAAAGCCCTCCCCCCTAAACCCAACAACAGAAATACTCACACATACTCAAGCAAAGCAAACTCATATGAATGAATTATTGCATAAAAAATTAAGAGTATGAGAAAAGGGATTAGAGATCTTCTCTGGGATACAAAGTAGATGAAACTTATTCCTTATAAAGACTAGAGAAGAGAAAAGGCTAGAGAAAGACGGTGGTGACTCCGGTGGTACAACGGCGGTGGTGAGAGACTTCAGTGGCCTTGCGGCAGTGATGAGAGCTTCTCTAGGGCTGTGGACGGCGGTGGTGAAGCAGTGGGAGGCACCAAAACAAATCACACCCTTCTCTTAGGTCAAATCAAGTATTTGTTGGTCTTAGGGTCAATAGGATCGGTTTTAGGGTTTTCGAGGCAAATTCGTCATTTTGATGAATGCAGCGGCATAGGCTGACCTCGGTCTCACGGGTGGTTGTGACCGGACTCATCCAGAGGCTGACCTCGGTCACGAGTTTTTGTGACCGAGGTTTGATATATCTTCAATCTTCAGGATACATCTTCAAAACAGCTGAAAGTATTGCTTCAATTCTTATCCCAGGTGAATCTTGACTCTTATAGCTTTCCATAGACACCACGAACTCTCAATTTGGTGCATGGGAATATCTTCAAATGTTGCCAAACTTCTGATGCTTTGAAACTGCCTTAGAACGGGTTTTTTCTCCTTCTGGGTCCATTTCTCCTTAAAACCTGTAAAACCTTTTTGAATCCAAAAATACTTGATAGTAACCTTTTTAGCCTTTAAAATATATCAAATCTCAATAAATTCATAAGAAAACAATGGCTAAAATAGGTAAAATTATGATGTTATCACACATGTTAACCAATATGAAGAACAATAAACAAAATACCACAAATCTAACAACCTAGTTTAGCAATCCAAGAATCCCCTTAGAGAACCCCTTAAACCCAACAAGACACATACTCAAGCAAAGCAAAACAATATGAATGAATCATTGCATAAACAATTAAGAGTATGAGAAAAGGGTTTAGATATCTTCTCTGTAATATAATGTAGACAAAACTTCTCCCTTATACAAGTAGAAAACAAACACTAGAGAAGAGAAGAGGTTAGAGAAGGCGGTGATGACTTCGGTGGTGACAAAAGGTGATGAGAGGGCTTTGATGGCCTAGAGGCAGCGAGGGGGTAGCTGGACTCTCTCTGGAGGTCTGTGGCATCAAACTTTAGAGGCACACGAAGGCACACCAAATATTAGGTTAAATGAGTATTTATAGTCTTGAGGTGTAGAAAGTCAGTTTAGGGTTTCTTAGGGCAAAACTCAACGTTTTGCTAAGTATAGAGGCAGGGGATTCAACCACGGTCACATCACATATGACAGAGGTTGTGATAAGGCTGGCCCCGGTCACAGGCCTTATGGCTGGTTGCATCTCGATCACGGGTCCTGTGACTATGGTTTGACATGTCTTCACTCTTCGGGTTGCATCTTCCAAACGGCTGAATAATTGCTTTGATTCTTATCTGAGGTGAATCATGACTCTTCCAACTTTCCATAGACACAAAGATCTATAAATTTGGTCCGCCAGAAGGTCTTCCAATATTGCTAAACTTCGGATGTTGTGAAACTGCCTTAAAACCGGTTTTGCTTTCCTTTTTGTCCATTTTCCCTTTAAACCTGTAAAACCTCTTGAAATTAAAAATACTCGATAATAGCCTATTTAGCCTTGAATCATACCAAACTTTTCATAAAACCATATGAAAATTATAGTAAAAAGAGATAAAAATACGATGTTATCAGCCATCAATATGGACTCACGATTGAGTCTTACTATGGGAAGTTGATGCAATTTTGGACTTCTCTTGCTAAGTATAGACAACCGAACAACTGTGAATTTCTGATTAGGATATAAATCAATGTGAATGAAAGGAGAATCGGTTGCATAAGTTTCTTAAAGGGCTTGATGAATCCATCTTTGGCTCGGTGCAGTTGAGTCAATTATCATGTGATCCTCCTCCATCTGTTAATGAGGTATATAGCGTTTTGATGCAAGAAGAAGACTCGAAGAGCACGTCTCAGGTGCTTGAAACTTGGAATGATGCCATGGCTTATGCAATGCAGCAGGCTTCCTTTTATGGACCGAGTCGTGCTTCTCAACCCTGTCAGAATAGGACCCACCTTATTCGTTCTAGATGTGGTCGGAGTGGACATCTTTCGAACCATTGGGTATCCGGATTTGGTGGGGCAGTCATCCTTGTGGTCACAACAACTCAGTTCGTGGTGGAGGACAACAGGTTGGCTCTGGTCGTGGTTCTGGTGCTTTGGCTGCTTCAGCACCTGCTCGCGTGAAGTCTGTTGCTGTTAACAGGGTTGTGACAGTTGCTGTTAACAGGGTTGTGACAGATGCTGATAGGGTAGGATTGACTTGTTTATATGATACTCAGTGGCGTACAATTGTTGCTTTGTTAAATGAATGCAAGCTTTCTTCGTCTGAGGCTCTTACTGGTACATATTTTCTTAGCTCTTGGATTGTTGACTCTGGAGCCACTAATCCGATGACTGGATCTGTTGAATTTTTATCCGATGTTTGGATTTTGGATCTGTTACTTTTTAACTACCGGATGGGAGACTTACTCTTGTGATGAAACAAGAGACAGTAACTTTGAGTCCAACGCTTACACTTAAGAATGTGTTATTGGTGGATGGCTTGCAAGGCCATCTTATATTTGTCTCACAGTTGAATCGAGATAGTGGTAATATTTTTCAGATTACTGATAGACTTTGCATAATTCAGGACCGCATTTCAAAGATGCTGATTCGAGTGGCTGAGGAGTTGCATGGATTGTACTTTATGAAGCGACATGAGGCGATTGCAGCAGCGCATCAAATAGAAGTTGTTTCTCGAGTCATTTGGCATCATCGTCTAGAACATCCCTCATTTAGTGTTTTAGATTTATTAGCCATTTCCGGTGTTTCTAGTGATAGTATTTTGAAGAATAACCCGTGTGAGATTTGTATAGGCGCCAAACAAACTTGTTGTTCTTTTCCTACAAGTTCTAATTAGACTATGGCTTTATTTGATTTGATACACTGTGATTTATGGGGTCCATATCGTAGTACATCGAACTGCGGATCTCAATATTTTCCAACTATTATTGATGACTATTCTCTAAGTGAGTGGTTGTATCTTTTGCCAATAAAGCAACAAGTCTCGCGGACAATACAAATTTTTTTGGCATTTGTTAAGCAACAGTTTATGAAACAAGTCAAGACGGTTCGTAGTGATAATGGAACTGATTTTCTTTGTCTTACTTCTTTTTTCACGACAAAGGTATTCTCCATGAAACTTCATGTGTTTATACACCTCAGCAAAATGAACACGTTGAGCGCAAATACCGGCATATTCTCAATGTTGCTAGGGCTTTGCGTTTTCAATCTTCTCTTCTGCTTGAATTCTGGGTTAATGTGTTCTTACCGCTACTTATCGTATTAATCGTACTCCTACTCGGTTGCTTAAGGGAAAAAGTCATTTCAAAGTATTATATGGTCGTCTGCCACCGTTGCAACATCTTCACATTTTTGGTTCTTGATATTGACTCAGAATCACACCGATTTTAGATCACTAGATGATCAAAGGATTCCAAAAACCTGATAATAGTTTTTTTCACTCAGGGACTTCTTCTGTGGGCAAGAGAAATCTAGCAATAGGAACTTGTCCTACTGGATGTAAATCCCCTGTCAGTTATGCAATCCCCAAGTGAAAACAATGTTTCTTAGTTATGTGTGTGTATGCAGAAGGATGTATCAATTCCCTAGCATTGTCATTGTAATACTAAGGTGTCAATCCAAATGGGTGTGATGCTAACAATCAAGATGTGATCAGATACAATTAATTCAAGCCATGTAGAAAGGAAATGTTTATCTAACAACCTAAAAACGAAATGCAGTAAGATGGGTGCTTGACTCGAGTCTTAGACCAAGTCAAGTGACCGAGTCAATGCAGAAAAATGACAAAAAGGTGCACTTGACCACTCTGAAGGAGTCAATGAGATCGAGTGGAGCCTGAAAACGACAATAAACAAGCAATCGGGCTTCAAGGCTGAGTCAAGAGAGATGAAAGGCAAAGTGCAATTAAACAAGTAAATGACTTTAGAAAAAAAATGATAAAGCAAGAAAGTTAATAGGGATCTAAAGATAGGGTAATCGATGAATATCAGCTCATGATCATCACTGGTGTTCAACAAACGTCCACCACAAAGGTTATTCCCTAGACAGCAAATATCTAACACAGTTTAGTCCACTCTCATGGTAAAAACCCTCAAATCTCATCAGTGACATACCAACTTTTGCTTGAGCCACCATAATGAGATAGGCACAAAGAACCTATTTGCTAAAGCCAAAAAGCACCCTAAACATCCAATCTCTTAGGCTAGAATGTGCTAATCTCTGGAAAAAGTTTATTCTGATGATTTCATCACACTCTCATGTGGAAATCATCTCAGATCTTGTTCCAGTTGATCAGAAAGCAACAAGCTTTAAACACACTCACCCAGAAGGGAAATTCAATAATCAAGCAATCTTAAACACCAGATCCGATCATAAGCAAGCTATTAACCTATCCCATCCTCATAAACCCTAAATCACTACTCAAGAACACAAATCATCATCATCAAGAACATAAACCCAGAAAAATCAAACATCTCAGAATTCATTGAAAATAGTTTAGAAAGATAGATTAGGATGAGAATAGTAAGACTGCAAAGAATCAAAGCAAACTAAATACTAGATTAAGAGAGATCTGAATTACAAAATGAAGAACACCAAGAACACCAAGAACAAGGTTTGGAGGCAGAGAAAAACCCTAAAAATAAAAGACATGTCCGGTGGATAATACCCAATAGTGGTATTTATAGTAAAGTCTAAAAACCCTAAAACAGAAAAAGATAAAGAAAAAAAAAAAAAATTTTTTGGGGAGGGGGGGGCTCGACCAACTGGTCGAGTGGTGTCGAGTGTGTTGGGTGGAGTGGGGACTCGAAGTGCCAGTGTGGTAACGTCAAGTGGAGTTGGGACTCGAGTGCCAGTGTCGAGTGGTAACGTCGAGTGCAGCATCGAGTGGGTACGTGATGGAGCTGAGGTCGAGTCGGGGATGCGATGTCGAGTGCGGACTCGAGTGCAGGTGGGCTTGAGTGGGAAGCATCGCACAGCAGGGTTCGAGTGGGGACTCGAGTGGGGACTCGAGCTTTGCTCGAGTGGGGACTCGAGCTTTGCTCGAGTGGCATGGCGAGCATGGACTCGAGTGGGACTCGGGCTGTCCTAGCATCCATGCTCCAAGTTGTACCTGTTTTAGCTCCAAAATGCAACATGTATGCAAATGCTAGTACAAATTCTCGTAAGTGCAAAAACATATGAAATTGGACTATAAATGCTGTGAGCTCAAAGCGAAACTAAGCAAATAGAAAGGAAAATGTATGCATAAATCATGTAAAATACTGACATATCAAAACCTAGCTTGAGCGGAAGGTGAAAGAGATAGAGATGGAGGTGAGTTGATTGACTCTCTCAATCGATGAACAAGACTAGTTAGATGAATCACTCAAATAACTCGAATTGCAGACTAAAAATTACTTAAATGAATCACACAAATAAGAACTAATGAAAGAAAACACAAAGAATTCAAAACTTTGTGAAAAAAGAAGAACAACTATTTTTCTTATGAACTTAAAAATCTCGATTAAGGGTGTCTACAAATGTACAAAGAGGTCAGCGTATATAATGCTCGACCTTAGACAAGAACAAACGGTCATAAACAATCAGCAAAATCAAAGGAGAAAGGCTCCTAGAGATAATATAGCTGTTGCGCTTAAATACGCTCAAATTAAGGAATGCTCGAGATTCTTTGGACCTTGACAGCTTTTCGAAGGTATGAAAGAGTCGTTGGCCCATAAATTCTCTTTGCGGTGTGATATTATCGTATTTTTGCCCATATTTAATATGTTTTTATTAGGGATTCCATGAAGAAACAAGTGATTATGGAAGCTTCAAGGCCACTTTCCACCATTTCCACTTCTTGGAGACATTTGGTAGTTTTGGAGCAAAAAGGACATAAAGAAGGTCAAAACCCGTTTGTGGATAGTTTCAGAGCATTAGGCGTTTGCCAACATTTGAAGACCTTCCCATGGACCAAATTCAGAGTTCTTGGTGTCTATGGAAAACCAGAAGAGCAAGATTCACTTGGGACAAGAGTCAAAGCAATCCATTCGGCCGTTTCGAAGATGCATCCAGAAGAGTGAAGACATGTCGACTGAAGCCAAAAGCTCCATGACCTCGGTCACAATGCCTCGTGACCGAGGCCTAGCCTTTTCTGCACCTCAGTCACACCCACCCGTGACCAAGGTCTGACCCTGCACTTGTCAAAATGATGTAGTTTTGACATATTTTGACCTAATTCCGGACTAGAGCCTAGAAATACCACTTGTTGGTGGGTGTGACCGACGACTTGATTATTTCTGGTAATTCTCCGACTTTCATTGCTAGTTTTAAGTGATATTTCTGGTAATTCTCCGACTTTCACACTCTCATGTGGAAATCATCTCAGATCTTATTCCAGTTGATCAGAAAGCAACAAGCTTTAAACACACTCACCCAGAAGGGAAATTCAATAATCAAGCAATCTTAAACACCAGATCCGATCATAAGCAAGCTATTAACCTATCCCATCCTCATAAACCCTAAATCACTACTCAAGAACACAAATCATCATCATCAAGAACATAAACCCAGAAAAATCAAACATCTCAGAATTCATTGAAAATAGTTTAGAAAGATAGATTAGGATGAGAATAGTAAGATTGCAAAGAATCAAAGCAAACTAAATACTAGATTAAGAGAGATCTGAATTACAAAATGAAGAACACCAATAACACCAAGAACAAGGTTTGGAGGCAGAGAAAAACCCTAAAAATAAAAGACATGTCCGGTAGATAATACCCAACAGTGGTATTTATAGTAAAGTCGGAAAACCCTAAAACAGAAAAAGACAAAGAAAAAAAATAGCTAAGTCTTCGCAGATGGTGCAGCTCGTCTAAGTATGGTCGAGTGGTGTCGAGTGTGTTGAGTGGAGTGGGGACTCGAGGGCCAGCGTCGAGTGGTAACTTCGAATGCGGCATCGAGTGGAGTTGGGACTCGAGTGCCAGCATCGAGTGGAGTTGGGACTCGAGTGGTAACGTCGAGTGCAGCATCGAGTGCGTACGTGGTGGAGCTAAGGTCGAGTCAGAGATGCGATGTCGAGTGCAGACTCGAGTGGAGGTGGGCTCGAGTGGGGAGCATCGCACGGCAGGGTTTGAGTGGGGACTCGAGTGGGGACTTGAGTGGAGACTCGAGCTGTGCTCGAGTGGCGTGGCGAGCATGGACTCGAGTGGGACTCGGGCTGTCCTAGCATCCATGCTCCAAGTTGTACCTGTTTTAGCTCTAAAATGCAACATGTATGCAAATGCTAGTGCAAATTCTCCTAAGTGCAAAAGCATATGAAATTGGACTATAAATGCTGTGAACTCAAAGTGAAACTAAGCAAATAGAAATGAAAATGTATGCATAAATCATGTAAAATAGTGACATATCAACTCCCCCAAACTTAATCCTTGCTTGCCCTCAAGCAATAAAACAAGCAGAAGCTGGAGGAGAAGTGTGAAGTTGGGGATTCAGAACCTAAGCAATGCAGCCTTAAAAGACTTGATCAAATTTCTAAGAATCTATCATGAATGCAATGCTAACAAGTTTTACTTTTAAAGTCTTAGCCATGCTCGTCACATCACTACTTAACAATGACCTTAGCTTACACAAGTGTTCAGATTCTTCATACCCTTTAACATTCATTAAGCAGTGAACATGAATCAAATTTATGCAGAGTCATTGAACTCATTTGGCTAAGGGAATGGTCAAAAGACAAAGATGGTCCCTTCATGTAACTGGTTACACTCATCCTCACTTAGGGGACTCTCAAACAAAAACTGAGCTTTAGAAGAAGGCTAAAGGTCAGGGCCAACCAATGCATACAAGGATAGACTCCCATAGATCCATCCATATACATAATCAAACCCAAACCCCTAAATCTAAACCCAGAAATGATCCTATTACTACCCTTTGGCACTTTGTTGCCTTGAATTTCTTTGATCAATCTTTTCTTTTTCCTTGTGTTCTAAGGGGGTTCCTTTTCTTTTGATTACTCTAGCGGATTGGGTTAAATTCTGAGGCTCTATCTCTTATGCAACTCATACTTGTAAATATATATATTTTTTTTTTACTACCCAATCTTTTACTAGAGCTTCAATCATACACATCCCTCTACTTAGAAGTTTCTTTTTCTTTCCCTTTTCTCTTCATTTTTAACACATCCCTCAATGAATTCCCATCACTTGGATATTCCAATTTCCATTTCTACCCAGAATCATGCTCCCACCTAGTCCTAGATAGTCCAAAAAACGTGAACTAGAACTAAATGAGAACCTATCCTTGTCGGCTCCAACCTAACATTTTCTACCATGCTCAGTCAATAAAAGGCCTCACACACATAGAGAATAATATTGGCTTGAAAGAAAGGTAGGTTCATGGTCGGGAGAACTGTTCCAATGATGGGAATCAGCAATTTGGATAACAAGAGTGGTAAAGCGATGAAAGAATATCCAAGTATGTATATAGTTATCCATGAGTTCAAGTACCAATGCATAAACACGATAATTATAGGTCAAGTTAAGGTTCAAACAGATAGGGAATGAATGCACTTTACAACATACTTCAGCCAAAATCAAATGTCAAACAATGAATTCAAAGGATAGTGCTGCCTTATTCTTCAAACTTAATAAACATGCACCACAGAACAACTAAATGGTTCATTGATTTTGTAAGTTTAAACTGCATGCTAAGCTAGGCAAGAATCATCATTATCCCCTATGCAGAAATCTTAGATAAAATGCAACTAGACTCAATCCTAAAATGCTAATGCAACTAAATGGACACTCTGTTTTTGTGAAATAGTTTTCGAAAAAATTTCAAATTTTTATGGTTTTCAGATGCACATAGATGATGCAAAATTTGAATTAAGAAAACAGAAAACAATGTTAAATACATCCTGAACCCTCCCCCAAACTTAAATTACACAGTCCCATGTGTAATAAAAATTTGGAAAAGACTCCAGGATAGAAAACAGGAGTAAACTAAATGCAATGGTATATACATTGATGGGTTTGGAACTGGTACCTCAGTAGTTGGAAAAGTAGGAGTCGATTGACTCCTGCATGCCCACTCTCTATAGTTTTGGAACTGAGCCAGCAAGACAAAGGTGAGGCTTGTATTAGCCTTATCCCCTACCAGTTCTCTTCCATCCGTAGCAAATTCCAGAATCCCTTTCAATCCCAAATCCATTATTTGCAGTTCTCCTTCATTGACAGTGCTAGTTGCAGGATGCGCAAACATGGTGCTGGTAATCGCCTTGTGCAGGTATATCACCGCGGGGTGTCGAATCTGTGAACCCTTGGCTCTGGATGATGAGTATAGTGCTCTGGATCAAGGTGGGGAGATGGGGATAGTGCTTTCCTGTAAAACCCCTAGCAAGGAAAACTGCACGCATTTCTATCTTAGTTAGCTCTGGCTCTAACTTCCATGAATACCTCTTTTTGAACTTTGTTCCCATCTCCATATCTTCACCTTGATCGACAGCCTTTCCGCGAGCTACGTCATCCCTTTCGCACGAGAACTCTTGGGCTGCATACCATTTAAGTGGACTTGAGTGTTCAACTCGATCAGCATGGTCGAGTCCGTCACCTTCCAGGTCGAGTCCATACCCTTGCTGCTCGGATCCATACCCTTGCTCGGCTTCTGGTTCGATTTCTGCTTCAATAGCTTTTCCCTTTCTAGCCTTACGGCTTATTCTTGCATAACGCCTAGCTAGTGTTGCAGCCCTTGCGTGGTTGCGCCAGTTGGGTGTGGCTTCGTCAACTTCCATGGGATCCCTTGGAGGGGACACATGTCCTCCCTTTTCAGTGTAGCACCTTGATATGGCTTTAGCTTCTGCACGTCCGCGGAGGTTAGACATAGTTTGAGTGGCTCGGATCGAGTTGAAGAGAGCTGGCTCGAGGCGGCGAAGAGTTAAGTTAGGAGAGAGAGAGTGAAATAGCTTGGGTTGAGTGAGGTCTTGAGTGATGCGGTGAGGAGCTGAGCTCGAGACGGCGAGAAATGTGAGCTCGAGACGGCGAGAGATTTGAGCTCGAGGCGGCAAGAGTGAGTTGAGCTCGAGGCAGCGAGAGGTGAATCGAGAGAGAGCTCGAGGCGGCGAGAGGCGGATCAAGAGAGAGCTCGAGGCGGCGGCGAAAGAGACGAGAGAGAGAAAACTTGAGGCGGCGAGAGGCGGATCGAGAGAGAGCTCGAGGCGGCGGCGAGAGAGATGAGAGAGAGAAAACTCGAGGCGGCGAGAGGCGGATCGAGAGAGAGACCAAGCTTGAGTTACTACGGCGAGTTGCTACGAGAGAGAGCTCGAGTGCGAGAGAGACGGATTGGGCGAGGGCGAGCTCCAGTGACAACGGATCGAGTGGCTATGACTCGAGTTGGGCTCGAGGCGAGGGCGAGTTGTGACGAGAGAGCTCGAGTGCGAGAGAGATGGATCGGGCGAGAGCGAGCTTGAGTGACGACGGATCGAGTGGCGAGAAAGCTCGACTCGAGGCAGCGACGTGTTGGGTGGCAACTGCGAGTTGTACGAAGTGAGAGAGAGAGTATGTAGCGCGGCGGCGAGTTATACGAAGTGAGAGAGAGAAAGCTGGCTCGAGTGTCGACGAAAATGGAAGTGAGAGAGAGTGTGCTGAAAGGCGTGGATGGTGATATTAAAAGGGGGGAGGTTTGCCAAAAGCCAAATGCACTAGGCCCCATTTGATTCCTCTTGTCGTGTCCAAAAGCACTAGGCCCCCTTTGATTTTAAGCAGTGCTTAACTCGAGTCACGTTTAGCTCCTTCAACACCTACTTTTGACCTTCCTTAGCACGAATCTGATAACCAAAAAAAAATGACTAGAAAAACAGATCAAAGATCACTGAAATAAAAAATAAAAATTAAAGCAATATGTACAAGGATAAACATGAGACTTCCTCCCAAATGAGCTTGTTTAAAGTCACTAAGCTTGACTTCCTTTCTTTTTAGGCTTTGAGCGGCTCATCAAGGGGAATTGAGGTCCCCTCTGGTATGTAGTCAGCCATTTAGGGTTTAAGTCTTTGTCCATTCAGTGTAAATTCTTTACCATCCCTAGTAAGTAGGGTGACAGCTCCATATGGTAACACTTCCTTAATGTCGAATGGTCCGGACCACCTAGACTTCAATTTTCTGGGAAATAGCTTAAGTCTTGAGTTAAATAGGAGATCTTAATCTCCATTCTTGAAGTCTCTGCGCAAAATTTTCTTGTCATGGAAAGCCTTAGTTCTCTCCTTATACACTTTTGAGCTTTCATAGGCTTCAAGTCTGATTTCCTCCAGCTCATGTAGGTCCACCACTCTCTTCTTTTGAGTTGTCTTGATATCAAGATTTAGGAGCTTTGTTGCCCATAATGCTTGGTACTCGATTTCAACAGGTAGGTGACAAGCCTTTCCATACAGCAGCTGAAATGGAGTCCTTCCAATTTGAGTCTTAAAAGCGGTTCTGTAGGCCCATAGAGCTTCATCGAGTTTGGTTGACCAATCTCTTCTAGAAACGCCTACTACCCTTGCTAGGATAGCCTTGATCTGCCTGTTGGAGACTTCAACCTGGCCACTGGTTTGAGGATGGTAAGGTGTTGCCACCTTATGCTTTACTCCATGCTTCCTTAGTAGATTCTCAAAGACTTTGTTGATGAAGTGAGACCTTCCATCGCTGATCACGACTCTGGGGACTCCAAATCTGGGGAAGATGATAGTTTTGAACATCTTCAGCACCACCTTTGCATCGTTAGTGGGACTAGTTATGGTTTCTACCCATTTTGAGACGTAGTCTACAGCAACCAATATGTAGATATTCCCATAAGAAGGTGGGTTGAAAGGTCCCATGAAGTCAATACCTCAAACGTCAAAAATTCCAACGTCAAAAATTCCAACTTCAAGAATAGGGTTCTGAGGCATCTCGTTTCTTTTGCCTATGTTCCCCATCCTTTGGCATGGATCGTACTTGGATATGAAAGCGTGTGCGTCTTTGAACATGCTCGGCTACCAAAGACCAGCTTGGAGTATTTTCTGCACTGTCTTGAATGTAGCAAAATGGCCTCCATATGCGGAGCCATGGCAATGTTCTAGCACTCCTCTGACTTCTTCCTCTGCTATGCATCTTCTAAACAAGCCATCTGAACCTTTCTTGTAGAGATACGGTTCATCCCAGTAGTAATGGTTGATGTCTCTGAAAAAATTTTTCCTGTTGTATGTATCAAGACCGCTAGGAATTTTACCACTTACTAAGTAGTTACCTAGGTCTGCAAACCATGGCAACTTTTCTTCTTCTATTGCTAGGACTTCCTTGAAGTCTGCTCTGGTGTGCTGGGTCCCTTCAAAGGTCTTGACTAACATCAACTGTTCTTCTGGCATGGAATCATCGATTAGCAACGGATCTTCAATCCTCATCCTGGATAAGTGATCAGCTACCCCATTTTCAACCCCCTTCTTGTCAACTATCTCCATGTCGAATTCTTAGAGTAAAAGGATCCATCTCAGTAACCTGGGCTTGGTGTCTCTCTTGGCATAAATGTGTCTTAATGCGGCGTGATCAGTATAGACTATTACCTTTGATCCTACCAAGTAGCTTCTGAATTTCTCAAAAGCGAAGACTACAGCAAGCAACTCCTTTTCCGTGGTAGCATATCTCCCCTGTGCTTCGTCTAAGGTTTTGCTTGCATAGTAGATCACATTAAGCTTCTTTTCTATTCTATGACCCAAAACTACTCCAACTGCATAGTCCGAAGCATCACACATGATTTCGAAAGGGTGGTCCCAATTCGGAGCTTGGACTATTGGGGATGAGATCAATGCTCCCTTTATCAGTTGGAAAGCCTTCAAGCACTTAGAATCGAAGTTGAACTCTTGCTCCTTGCAAAGTAGCCTAGTGAGTGGTCTAGCTATTTTAGAGAAATCCTTAATGAACCGCCTGTAGAACCCAGCATGTCCAAGGAAACTCCTGATGTCCTTGACGTTCTTAGGTGGTTGTAGCTGCATCATCACATCTACCTTGGCCTTTTCTACCTCCATTCCATTCTCAGAAATCTTGTGCCCCAAGACAATCCCTTCTCTGACCATGAAATGGTATTTCTCCCAATTCAGGACCAGATTTGTCTCCTCACATCTAGTAAGCACCCTGCACAAATACAACAAACAGGAGGAGAAGGAAGAGCCATACACGGAAAAATCATTTATGAAGACTTCGACCATCTCTTCTATCAAATTTGAAAAGATAGAGGTCATACACCTCTGAAACGTTGCAGGTGCATTGCATAAACCGAAAGGCATTCTTCTGTAAGCAAAAGTTCTGTATGGGTAAGTAAAGGTGGTTTTTTCTTGGTCATTTGGATGTATTGGGATCTGAAAGAACCCACTATATCCATCTAACAAATAGTGGTAAGGGTGGTTTGCAAGCCTCTCTAGCATTTGATCAATAAATGGCAAAGGAAAGTGATCTTTTCTAGATGCTGTATTTAACTTTCTATAGTCTATACACATCCTATGACCAGTTATTGTCCTAGTGGGTATAAGCTCATCTTTGTTATTCCTTACTACTGTTATACCACCTTTCTTAGGGACGCAATGCACTGGAGATATCCACGTACTATCAGAGATAGGGTAGATAATTCCAGCATCTAACAACTTAAGAATTTCTTTCTTAACTACTTCCTTGAGGTTAGGGTTTAGTCTTCTCTGAGGTTCAATACTAGAGTATGACTCATTTTCAAGATTAATTCTATGAGTGCATAAACTTGGTGATATTCATTTAATGTCATCAAGAGAATACCCAATTACTCTCCTATACTTTCTCAATTTGGTCAACAGTAAATGCAATTCTTCATCACTAAGTTTATCATTTACTATGACAGGGTAAGTTGAGTTAGGACCAAGAAAAGCGTACCTTAGCCCTGTTGGAAGTGGTTTGAGCTCAACTTTAGGTGCTCTAAGTTCTGACCAGTCATCCGAGTGAGTGGACTCGAGCTGTATGTCAAGTTCTTGGGTCGAGCCTGCACTGTCTGGGTCCGACGGGGTCGGTCTCGAGCTGCTGCTCAAACTTAAGCGCTGAGTTTTGTCAGTTTCAGCCTCAATTGATGCGATGCCCTCTCCATTTAGCTCAACCAGGATTTCAAAGACTTCTACACCTTCAATTTCCTTGTATGAGTCTCACATTATCTTATACCCCAAGGTTTCCTTGTGTAAGTAGCCATCTTTACCATCCTTGGTCAAAGCTGTCTGGAGATGATATTCTTCATTAAGCTCTTCGAGTAACTGGTCTGCAAGCTGATCCATTTCTTCAATCCAAAAGAGCTAACCCTCTATCGTAGGCTTCTTCATTGTGTCTTTGATGTCAAAATGCATCTTGAGATCTTTTCCCATATTGAGTTCAAGTTTTCCATTCTTGACGTCAATGAGAGCTCCAGCAGTGGCAAGTCTTCCTAAAATCAAGGGATCCCTTGGCTCTTCATCCATCTCTAACACCACAAAGTTAGTGGGAATATCTATAGCTCCAATTCTGAGAGACAAGTCTTCTAACATGCCATGCGGTATCCTTACAGACCTATCAGCCAAGACAAGAGAAATGTTGGTGGCCTTCAACTTGCTGAAACCCAACCTCTTAGCTACTGAAAGTGGCATGAGGCTTATGGATGCTCCCAAGTCGCAAAGACAATTTTTAAAGGTCAATGGACCTAGCGAGCATGGCAATGTGAAATAACCTGGGTCATAGCAATACACTCATGACTCACTACTACCATTCCTTGCACTTCTTGGATCCTTTCCACAATTGCATCTTTTATCCACTTATGAGATTGAGGTAGAAGTGCTAATGCGTCTAGTATGGGCATCTTGACTTCATTTTCTTTAATATGCTTGTCGAAGATAGCTTTGTACTTCTCTAATCTATCCTTCTTGAATCTTCTCGGGAAGGGGAGTTTAGGTTTGTAAGGAGGTGGAACAAATGGGGCTTTTTTCTCCTTCGCAGCTGCAGCTTTTTCAACTGGGGAAGGCTGGACTCGACTGGAAGGTCGAGTTGGTGTGTCGAGTTGGCCAGACAAGTGCAAGTTTGTCTTTTCAGCTTGTTTTTCTTCTAGGCAAAAATCCTCCCCCTCTTGGTCTTCGCTATCCGTAGTGATGGGCGTTGATCCTTCCATTACAGGTAGCTTTCTTCCACTCCTTAGGGTGATGGCGTTGATTGGAGCAAAGTTCTTAGGGTTTTGGATTGATTTTCCTAGCAGCTGTCCAATAGGCTTTGTGGACGAAGTGGATGCGGTATTGTTCTCCATGAATTTAAATTTGGAGTGCATCGTCTCAATCTTGCTATTGAGATCATTGTAGGAGTAATCCATCTGGTTTTTCATTTCAGCGAGCTTCTTTGTGGTTTCCATTGTACCAGTTGTTTGCCCTTGGAGTAGTTGCTCCATCATGGTCCGTAGGTCCTGGTCGGGGGCAATAGATGATTGAGCTTGCTGCGGCGCAAAACTAGGTGGGGTACCCATTACGCCTTGATGTTGGTAGCCACGCTGGAAATTTTGCTTAGGAATAAAACCTTGAGTTTGACTGTAAGGGACAAAAGGCTTGTTCTGGTTCTGTTGTTGTTGAGGATAGGCTTGGTCTTGCGAGTTGGCCACGTTGGTACTTCTATAAGACAAGTTGGGATTGTTCTTGTAGTTAATAAAACCCTTGTTGTAGCTACCTTGGTTCTGAACATAGCTGACTTCTTCCATTTGATCACCCTCCCCATCTTGAACTTGAAAGATCTCCTCCTCACTTGAAAAATGAACGTGCTTCTGCTGGCCGAGAAGGATATCCAACTTCTCATTCAAAGCTTTGAGATCCTTCTTAGTCTTTTCATCAGAATCAACACTTCTTCTCATGCTGCGGTCGTAATCCTCATTGTAGTTCCCATCTGATTAAGCAAGGTTCTCAACGAGTTCCCAACCTTCATCAACATCCTTGTTGAGGAAGTTACCATTGCTTGCTGTATCCAAAAGCATTCTTATCCTTGGGAGAACTCCTCTATAAAGGGTGCTGAGTATGGATTCATTGTTGAAGCCATGGTGAGGACATCGAGTGGTGTAGCCTTTGAATCTTTCCGAGACTTCACAAAAGGTTTCCCCATTTTTCTGGGCAAAGCTGGATATTTCGTTCTGAAGTCTAGCTGTTTGAGCATTGGAGAAAAAATTGGCAAGGAAAGCTTTCTTGCAGTCATCCCAAGAGGTGATTGAACCATGAGGTAAATTCTTCTCCCACAGATGGGCTTTGTCACCAAGAGAGAAGGGAAAAAATCTCAACTTGAAGCCATCTTCACTGACTCCATTGATCTTCGTGAGGCTGCAGAGCCTATCAAACTCATCCAGGTGATCAAGAGGGTCCTCTATAGGCAACCCATGGAATTTGTTGCCTTGCACCATAGATATCAAGTCACTCTTGATTTCAAAGTTGTTGTTTTGGATTGTAGGGGGTACAATCCCTTGCCTCTGAGTGTGAGTGTTAGGAGCATCTCCTGCTCCAATCAATCTTGGCCTCCTCGGAGGTTCTTTTGCCATTGTGTTTTGTTGTACTACTATGATCCACTCTGCTTGCTCATGAAGCTGATGAAGTAACTTAGTTCCGATTAACGTTATCAATGAAAGGTAGGAGGTTCTAGTTTCCTTGTGATCGAGTTTGCATACAGGTGAAGCTAGAACTGTTTGCGCTTACATGTACCTGAGATGCAAAGACAAAGAAGGGAACACTAGGTAAGTATCCAGGTAAGGTGGAAAAGAACTTGATCTTAAAAGATATGAAATCCTAATTGTAACAAACAACACCCAAACGGAAACGGCACCAAATTGATAATAGTGTTTTTACTCAGAGACTACTTTTGTGGGCAAGGGAAATCTAGCAATAGGAACCTGTCCTACTGGATGTAAATCCCCTGTCAGTTATGCAATCCCCAAGTGAAAACAATGTTTCTTAGTTATGTGTGTGTATGCAGAAAGATGTATCAATTCCCTAACATTGTCATTGTAATACTAAAGTGTCAATCCAAATGGGTGTGATGCTAACAATCAAGATGTGATCATATACAACTAAGTCAAGCCAGGTAGAAAGGAAATGTTTATTTAACAACTTAAAAATGAAATGCAGTAAGATGGGTGCTTGACTCGAGTCCTAGACCAAGTCAAGTGACCGAGTCAATGCAGAAAAATGACAAAAAGGTGCACTCGACCACCCTGAACGAGTCAATAAGATCGAGTAGAGCCTGAAAACGACAACAAACAAGCACTCGGGCTTCAAGGCCGAGTCAAGAGAGATGAAAGGCAAAGTGCAATTAAACAAGTAAATGACTTTAGAAAAAAAAATGATAAAGCAAGAAAGTCAATAGCGATCTAAGGATAGGGTAATCGATCAATAGCAGCTCATGATCATCACTGGTGTTCAACAAACGTCAACCACAAAGGCTATTCCCTAGACAGCAAATATCTAACACAGTTTAGTCCACTCTCATGGTAAGAAACCTCAAATCTCATCACTTACATACCAACTTTTGCTTGAGCCACTATAATGAGATAGGCACAAAGAACCTATTTACTAAAGCCAAAAAGCACCCTAAACATCCAATCTCTTAGGCTAGAATGTGCTAATCTCTGGAAAAAGTTGATTCTGATGATTCCATCACACTCTCATGTGGAAATCATCTTAGGTCTTGTTCCAGTTGATCAGAAAGCAACAAGCTTTAAACACACTCACCCAGAAGGGAAATTCAATAATCAAGCAATCTTAAACACCAGATCCGATCATAAGCAAGCTATTAACCTATCCCATCCTCATAAACCCTAAATCACTACTCAAGAACACAAATCATCATCATCAAGAACATAAACCCAGAAAAATCAAACATCTCAGAATTCATTGAAAATAGTTTAGAAAGATAGATTAGGATGAGAATAGTAAGACTGCAAAGAATCAAAGCAAACTAAATACTAGATTAAGAGAGATCTGAATTACAAAATGAAGAACACCAAGAACACCAAGAACAAGGTTTGGAGGCAGAGAAAAACCCTAAAAATAAAAGACATGTCCGGTAGATAATACCCAACAGTGGTATTTATAGTAAAGTCGGAAAACCCTAAAACAGAAAAAGACAAAGAAAAAAAATAGCTTTGTCTTACTTCTTTTTTCGCGACAAAGGTATTCTCCATGAAACTTCATGTGTTTATACACCTCAGCAAAATGAACACGTTGAGCGCAAATACCGGCATATTCTCAATGTTGCTAGGGCTTTGCGTTTTCAATCTTCTCTTCTGCTTGAATTCTGGGTTAATGCGTTCTTACCGCTACTTATCGTATTAATCGTACTCCTACTCGGTTGCTTAAGGGAAAAAGTCATTTCAAAGTATTATATGGTTGTCTGCCACCGTTGCAACATCTTCGCATTTTTGGTTCTTGATATTGACTCAGAATCACACCGATTTTAGATCACTAGATGATCAAAGGATTCCAAAAACCTGATAATAATTTTTCACTCAGGGACTACTTCTGTGGACAAGAGAAATCTAGCAATAGGAACTTGTCCTACTGGATGTAAATCCCCTGTCAGTTATGCAATCCCCAAGTGAAAACAATGTTTCTTAGTTATGTGTGTGTATGCAAAAGGATGTATCAATTCCCTAGCATTGTCATTGTAATACTAAGGTGTCAATCCAAATGGGTGTGATGCTAACAATCAAGATGTGATCAGATACAACTAATTCAAGCCAGGTAGAAAGGAAATGTTTATCTAACAACCTAAAAACGAAATGCAGTAAGATGGGTGCTTGATTCGAGTCTTAGACCAAGTCAAGTGACCGAGTCAATGCAGAAAAATGACAAAAAGGTGCACTTGACAACTCTGAAGGAGTCAATGAGATCGAGTGGAGCCTGAAAACGACAATAAACAAGCAATCGGGCTTCAAGGCTGAGTCAAGAGAGATGAAAGGCAAAGTGCAATTAAACAAGTAAATGACTTTAGAAAAAAAATGATAAAGCAAGAAAGTTAATAGGGATCTAAAGATAGGGTAATCGATGAATATCAGCTCATGATCATCACTGGTGTTCAACAAACGTCCACCACAAAGGTTATTCCCTAGACAGCAAATATCTAACACAGTTTAGTCCACTCTCATGGTAAAAACCCTCAAATCTCATCAGTGACATACCAACTTTTGCTTGAGCCACCATAATGAGATAGGCACAAAGAACCTATTTGCTAAAGCCAAAAAGCACCCTAAACATCCAATCTCTTAGGCTAGAATGTGCTAATCTCTGGAAAAAGTTTATTCGATGATTTCACCACCCTCTCATGTGTTAATCATCTCAGATCTTGTTCAGATTGATCAGAAAGCAACAAGCTTTAAACACACTCACCCAGAAGGGAAATTCAATAATCAAGCAATCTTAAACACCAGATCCGATCATAAGCAAGCTATTAACCTATCCCATCCTCATAAACCCTAAATCACTACTCAAGAACACAAATCATCATCATCAAGAACATAAACCCAGAAAAATCAAACATCTCAGAATTCATTGAAAATAGTTTAGAAAGATAGATTAGGATGAGAATAGTAAGACTGCAAAGAATCAAAGCAAACTAAATACTAGATTAAGAGAGATCTGAATTACAAAATGAAGAACACCAAGAACACCATGAACAAGGTTTGGAGGCAGAGAAAAACCCTAAAAATAAAAGACATGTCCGGTGGATAATACCCAACAGTGGTAATTATAGTAAAGTCTAAAAACCCTAAAACAGAAAAAGATAAAGAAAAAAAATAGCTAAGTCTTCGCGGATGGTGCAGCTCGACCAAGTCTGGTCGAGTAGTGTCGAGTGTGTTGAGTAGAGTGGGGACTCGAGTGCCAGCGTCGAGTGGTAACGTCGAGTGTGGCATCGAGTGGAGTTGGGACTCGAGTGCCAGTGTCGAGTGGTAATGTCGAGTGCAGCATCGAGTGGGTACGTGATGGAGCTGAGGTCGAGTCGGGGATGCGATGTCGAGTGCGGACTCGAGTGCAGGTGGGCTTGAGTGGGAAGCATCGCACAGCAGGGTTCGAGTGGGGACTCGAGTGGGGACTCGAGCTGTGCTCGAGTGGCATGGTGAGCATGGACTTGAGTGGGACTCGGGCTGTCCTAGCATCCATGCTCCAAGTTGTACCTGTTTTAGCTCCAAAATGCAACATGTATGCAAATGCTAGTGCAAATTCTCCTAAGTGCAAAAACATATGAAATTGGACTATAAATGCTGTGAACTCAAAGTGAAACTAAGCAAATAGAAAGGAAAATGTATGCATAAATCATGTAAAATACTGACATATCAAAACCTAGCTTGAGCGGAAGGTGAAAGAGATAGAGATGGAGGTGAGTTGATTGACTCTCTCAATCGATGAACAAGACTAGTTAGATGAATCACTCAAATAACTCGAATTGCAGACTAAAAATTACTTAAATGAATCACACAAATAAGAACTAATGAAAGAAAACACAAAGAATTCAAAACTTTGTGAAAAAAGAAGAACAACTATTTTTCTTATGAACTTAAAAATCTCGATTAAGGGTGTCTACAAATGTACAAAGAGGTCAGCGTATATAATGCTCGACCTTAGACAAGAACAAACGGTCATAAACAATCAGCAAAATCAAAGGAGAAAGGCTCCTAGAGATAATATAGCTGTTGCGCTTAAATACGCTCAAATTAAGGAATGCTCGAGATTCTTTGAACCTTGACAGCTTTTCGAAGGTATGAAAGAGTCGTTGGCCCATAAATTCTCTTTGCGGTGTGATATTATCGTATTTTTGCCCATATTTAATATGTTTTTATTAGGGATTCCATGAAGAAACAAGTGATTATGGAAGCTTCAAGGCCACTTTCCACCATTTCCACTTCTTGGAGACATTTGGTAGTTTTGGAGCAAAAAGGACATAAAGAAGGTCAAAACCCGTTTGTGGATAGTTTCAGAGCATTAGACGTTTGCCAACATTTGAAGACCTTCCCATGGACCAAATTCAGAGTTCTTGGTGTCTATGGAAAACCAGAAGAGCAAGATTCACTTGGGACAAGAGTCAAAGCAATCCATTCGGCCATTTCGAAGATGCATCCAGAAGAGTGAAGACATGTCGACTGAAGCAAAAAGCTCCATGACCTCGGTCACAATGCCTCGTGACCGAGGCCTAGCCTTTTCTGCACCTCAGTCACACCCACCCGTGACCAAGGTCTGACCCTGCACTTGTCAAAATGATGTAGTTTTGACATATTTTGACCTAATTCTGGACTAGAGCCTAGAAATACCACTTGTTGGTGGGTGTGACCGACGACTTGATTATTTCTGGTAATTCTCCGACTTTCATTGCTAGTTTTAAGTGATATTTAAGCACTTATTTTAAGATGAAGGATCTCGGTTTGTTGAAGTACTTTTGGCCTCAAATTTGCACACAGTCCAACTGGGATTTACTTTTGTCAAAGAAGTATGCTCTTGATATTTTTTCTGAGGTTGGTCTTTCCGACGCCACGCCGGCTGCTTTTTCCCTTGAACAAAATCATCATCTTGCTTTGGCTGATGAAGCAAACTATGTTAATGATGCTGGTTATCGTCATTTGGTTGGTCGCTAATGTCTCGGGTTTTAATATCTAAACAATACTTACAAGTGCACAAGACACGCACTAGTTTAGTATGGGGTCGAATGCCACAGAGACCAAAGTTACACTACGAATTTGCAATGTTTGAACAGAATTAGAACAAAATATGTTTTGTTGTTGTCACGATTGCAATGAAAGTAAATAAAGCAAGTAAATAAACAGTGTAAACAAATAAGGAAAAGCGTTGGGCTCAAGAAATCTCAAGTATTCAATGATCAATTGGACATCTTACCTGACTAAGGTCTAATGAAATACGGTTCTAGAACTCGAAACACTATTGACAAGCTAACCACACTTTCGCATGTGATAGCCATCTAAATATAAATCTATTAAGATCCTATGCCAGAAATTTTATTAAGTTTAATAAGTTCACTTAGTAATTCAACCTTAACTTTCGTTAGCTAACAATTACTAAGCCTATAAACTATTGATTCTGATAACCTAACCAACGTTAGCTATATTAGATCTATCAATTGATCAATTGCTAAATTCGTCAACCTAACAAAAGCATTAAGATTAAAGATATAGAGAACTAATTCATAAACCCTACAACCAACACAGAGATTACTCATACATAATCAATGAAGAAAACATCATCGCTGAATAGTATGATTGCATAAACATCAAAATAAAAATAACAAGGTTCCAAAATCAGTTCTAGAAGAGCAAGAGATTTTTTCTCCTAAGCCTACGAAAATAATGAAGAAAAGCTGTAGAAAGACAAGTTGGAACTGCTCTGGAACGAGCAGCCCTATTTATAATTAAAAAAAATATTCTGCGCTGGGATCGGTCGATCGCATGAAGGATCGGTCGGATTTGTATCTGCTTTGTTTGCTCGCCAGATTGACCTGTCTTCAGTAAAACAAGCATATCTCTTGAACCAGAAATGAGAAGGAAATGAGACCAGTGCCAGTTGAAAGCTAACTCAAAGGTATATCTTGTGTCAAAATGTCAACGCAATACGATATTTGGAAGGCCTCCAACGAATGTCAAGCGTCTGAAGCTTCTGCATGATTCTGAATCTCCAAATCTGTATTTTCATCATAAAACATCATGTTTTGCTCCAATGACCTGTAAAAACCTTAAAAGAACCAAAAAGAGTCCAAATATAATCCTAAACTTGATCAGAACTGTAAAATACATATGAAATCAAAGGTGTAAAACACTCAAAATCATGACACATGTGTAGCCTTATTTATCTTGACGTTACTCGGCCGGAATTATCTTACTCTGTTCATGTTTTGACACAATTTAGGCAAAAACCTAAACAAGAACATTGGGATGCTACTCTTCGTGTGGTCTACTACCTGAATCGAAACCCTGGTCAAGGCATTTTCTTTGCGCCAATACTGATTTATGCTTGGTTGCATGGTGTGACTCTGACTTTGGCAGTTGTTCTCTAGCTCGACGTTCCTTAATAGGTTGGTTTATACAGTTAGGTGGGTCTCCTATTTCTTGGTTAACAAAGAAGCAGCGGGTTGTGTCTCGTTCCTCTGCAGAAGCAGAATATCGTGCAATGTCACTTACGGTTCAAGAACTTCTGTGGCTTAAATACTTGTTGTCGGATTTGGGGGTTCATCATAAGGATCATATTCCTCTGTTTTGTGACAGTCAAGCTGCACTTCATATTGCCGCTAATCCTGTTTTTCATGAGCGTAATAAGCACATTGAGCGTGATTGTCATTTTCTACGGGATGAGCTGATTCGAGGTACGATTTCTACTAGATATATTCCTACATGTGCTCAACTCGCACATATCTTCACCAAGGCTCTTGGGTAAACTGGATTTTGATGCTTTTATTGGCACGTTAAGCACTCGGACCTCGAAGCCCCAACGTGAGAGGGGGTATTGGAAGTATATTATAGAATGTAAATATTCAATGGATGTATTTTGGTCTTTTATATATATTATGTAGATGTATCTATGCTAGGATAAACATCTCTTGTATAAATATAGGTCTTGAATGCCTCTTAATAAAACAACACAAGAAAACCTTTATACGATCTTGGTCTTCTTGACATGGTGATAGTTCCTTCCATTGTACAAGCACTTCTAGCTCCTTACTTCCTTCATTTTCTCGAATCCTTTGAATGCTTGCTGGAGTTAATTGTACCTCCATGTCATCAGTCAAAGCTTATGGTAGTTGCTGACTTTGGTGTTCTTCGGCATTTCCCAAAGCACGTTTGAGCCAAGAGACATGAAACACCGGATGAATGGCTGAGTGTTCTAGTAGAGATAATTTGTAAGCCACTTTACCCATACGCTTAAGAATAGGGTAGGGTCCAAAGAACCTAGGAGCCAACTTCTCATTCTTTCTCAGCGCTAGCAAACACATGGGATAGGACTGAAGCTTCAAAAATACTAAGTCCCCTTCTTTAAACTCCACGTTTATGCCCTTCTTTTTGGCTGTGATCGGGCGATGTTAGCTTGTAATTCAGCTATGGGTGTCAAAATGAGCTAGTTCGCTCAGCTCGGCTCGACTCACGATAAACTCGTGTACTTCATGAGATAGCTCAGACCTGCTCATTTATTATATGAGTTTATATTTATAAGCTTAAACTTTACAGGAGAAATCTGGTTCTAGAAACAAAAACCACTAGATTTCAAAGAGATGACAAGACTCGTCGGAGATGGTTTGGCGAGACGTCATATTGACCTATGCTTTCATCTCTAATAAATCATGGACAAATAGGTCAATATGTTTTTACCATAGTGGTCCAATTGATAGTGGTTATCTGGTGGTGGTATCCCAAAAGTGATAGTATTGAAATTGTCCCAAGTGTTTTTTGAATTTATCATGAACTCGATCTTTTGTTCTTTTGAGTATGATGAGAACGGTTATATCCAGTTTGGATAAATTTTCATCCCTGTCTCTACAAAACATATATGATCAAAATTTGATCTATTCGAATGGCTTTTGTTTATACGTTTCAAAATCACATTTCCATCGACATTGTTATATCCGAGAGAGAGTTGAGAAGCTTTTTGAAGTTCTGTCTAGTCGGATTATAAAGATGAAGAATTAAAGATACGTGAAGTACACTTTACATCACTAGAAAATAAATCTATTACCAAAGTTTCGTCTAGAAAAAGATATTTGTGTCATCGGTTACCGTTGGAAGCTTTTGCCGGTGGTTTCCGTTGAAGTCAAGTTTTGTTATGTTAAAAAGGGGTGTATTGAATTGATCATTTGGTGTGATTTGAGTTAAAATGATACATATCTTATGTTATTAAAATATGAATTTTAAAAAAATATTTAAAATCTAGTGTTATTTGATATAATTTGTAGATTTCTCCTAAAATCATGTATTATTGAATATGTAATTTTAAAAAATTGTTTCAAATCAATTGTTATTGGAAATATTTTAAGTAGTGGGATTTTAATAACTTAAGGGATTTTAGAGGAGATTCTTAGTTAAAAATACAAAGACCTAAATCTTATGGTTTTATGTGAGATTTCATAGAAGTTTAATATCAAATCATAACAATTTTCTTAAATTCTTGCAAATCATCAAAATCATCTAATTTTTTTATTAAAACTCAAATCACTTCAAGTCCTTGGTTCAATACACCCCTCTCCCTTTTAGGGGGTGTATTGAACTGAATATTTGGAGAGATATGAGTTTTAGTGTGTTTTGAGATGATTTGGTTAAATTTTGGTGAATTATGTATTTTTGTTATTAAATACTTTGAAATCTCACCTAAAACAATGAGATTTTGGTCTTTATATTTTTAATTAAAAAATCTCTTCGAATCTCACATAAACTTTTTAAATAAAATTCTAAAATTGTTTTCAATAATAATGGATTTGATTGTATATTTTAAAATCATTAATTCAATAACACTAGATTTTATAAAATATTTTAAAATTCATATTTCAATAACACATGATTTGTCATTTTAACTCAAATCTCCCCAAATACTCAGTCAAATACATAGTTTTCAGATTCATGTATTTTTTTCATAAGATTTTATTTCTCGGAAAAACTCATTTTCTATCGTTTTAGTATATAAAAATATTGTCTTTTGCCAATTTTATATATTTTCAGATTTTAATGAAATTTCAGATGGTGAAGGAAAAAAAGGATTTGTCATTAAGACTAACTAAATTATTTTAAGACAAAACAAGAAACAAAAAAAGATTCAAGAAGAAAACTAAATATATTTATGGGAAAAAGTCTTCTTGTTTTGGTTGACGATAATATTTTAGAACAACTTTCCTAAAAAAGTGAAAGTGGTAGACACTTGCTTGAAAACAAAAGAGATGAGTGGCTTCCACGTCAACGTTTAAAAGCAATCACGCATACAATTAATATTTTCAATACCGAATCATTCATGCATGTATGTAACATATACACATCTTTAACATATACACAAGTGACTATTTTAATCAATGGACCATTTCCCACTTAATTTTAACTTTTTATGGGCACTAAAAATTGCAGCTTTCTGTCACATTTGTTCGAGGCCTGCTAAATAAAAACGCTCATCTGCAAATATTAAAAAAAAAAAAAAAGAATTTGGTGAATTCCTCGAAAGGCTTTGGGACCTAGAGAGTAGAGAATCCATGGGTATTTTTAATCTCACCAATTCCACTGTAAGGAAAGTTTTTGCTTACTATTATTTTCTTCTCAATGAGTTGATGATGATGAGAATGAAATATTTATCGTCTTGGTCTCAGCTTCTCTATATGGACGCAAACGTGGAACGTTTAGGCGAATTATATCCTTCCTTCAGCTTATTGGGTTTATATATAAAGAGACATGACATGAATGCTCAAGAGTTTCAAATCTCTTAATTTTGATATTTGGTTCCTTAAGAATATTTACAGTTTTAGGTTTGGGAACAAATGTAGTTACTCTTCTTCTGATTCTCATACTCACAATAATGAGAAGGAATGATAGATGTAACAAAAGGGTGAGTAAGTAAGTAAAGCCTAATTTCAGGTATGGTTTTGGTAATTAATCAAATGATCAATTCTCTTATGGTCTTGTTAATTAGAAAAGCTACATTGAGAAGACTGTGTTATATTTAATACCTGCGCTTGGAGCATGTTTGTCTTGTGTGGACATTGTGGTGCTTGTGAGAACAAAGCTTAGGAAAGATTTCATTCTCTGTTTTCTCCCTTTTTCTCGTTTCGCAATGTGGGTATGTAACCTTCTTTTATATACATACTCGTTGTTTATATCTTCTATGTCTTCCTCTTTTGTTTCTGAATGTTCTTTTACTCTGCAGATTACTGTCATGCTCTCATCGAAGTTTGCGTGTGCTTGCACCGTTTTCACTAGCCGAATCCTATGCTTCTGGTGGATCTTTAGATTCCTAACAGAGACCCTTCATCTCAATATAGTTTTCACTTTACAAGTAATTCAATTCTCTTTATAAATCTGTCACAATAGCAACCATATGAGTCACATTTGCCATATAAGTAGTTGATTAACAGAGTTTGGAGTGCGTAAAGGAGATTTGCCTCATTATATTGGACATTGCTTTTGGTATCTCTATTAATGTCCAAAGGATAAAACAAACACCTCTCAAGATCAGGTATATGTTTTTATATGATTATTTTCTTTCTGTTCGTTTTTTTTTCTTCTCTAATTTCTTATTCTCTTTGTAGTTCTTTGGAAGATCCACTCATAGAGGAAAGTGATGATCAAAGTCATTCATTTATGGAGGATGAAACTGGAAGCTGGTGGGATTTGTTCACTTTCGGATATATCGGTTCAATAATGAAACATGGTTCATTGAATCAGCTAGAATTTGAATATCTACTTCAACTTCTACCTGATATGGATCCTTTTACATGTTGTGAGAATTTATTAAGATGTTGGCAACTTCAAGAGTGCAATAATAGCTCAAATCCATCACTAATCTGGTCAATTTCTGGTGTGTATGGATGGCCGTATTTTCGACTTGGACTGTTGAAGGTACATTTTCTTCTCTGACTTTCATGTAATCTTTGTTAATATTGCTACTTAAAAGCATGAATTTTTGCAGGTGTTCAATGATTGCATCGGCTTTGCAGGCCCTTTATTTCTCAATAGACTTATCAAGTATCTAGAAAAAGGTCAAGATTCTTTGTAATGATTTTGGTATATATGATTACTAATGGAATCATTGACACTATATATGTCTACTAATCCAACAGGTTCAGGAAGTTCTGTTGGCTATACCATCGCTATCTCCTTAGGCCTCGTATCTATCTTTAAGTAATTATAGCTCCTATTTACATTGATTATGTTCAAAGTATAGCAATAGTTAATATAGGCACTTCTGATGTCAGGGTGCTTCTTGTCTTGTAGGTCCTTTCTTGATACACAATACACATTTCGTCTTTCAAAGCTTAAACTGAAGCTACGTTCTAGTATAATGAGTGTCATCTACAGGAAGGTAAAATATGTGAAAAGTGAAAACTTATATTGTATTGTGAGTAGTGATTGATACCTTAAATTTCGTGAAAGTGACCTGGCCTGAAGCTAGATTCATTCAGTTATCAAAACAAGAAGTTTGTATATAATATAGTTTTGGAATTTTTATCTAAAACAATCAATCATCAGATATAGCCATGATTACAAACTGAGAGGCTTCTTTTAAGGATTTTATATGATATTACAATAGCTAGCTACTTGGTGTATCAGACATTATTGATTCTGTTGTAAAAGATGTTTTGGTTAAAATATTATGTTGTACGCAGTGTTTGTGGGTGAACACAGCAAATCGGTCAGGATTTTCTGAGGGCGAGATTCAGACATTTATGTCGGTTGATGCTGACCGCATTGTCAATTTGTGCAACAGTTTGCATGACATGTGGAGGTAACAAAATCTACCTGTGACTGTGAACAAATGAATGTGTTTCCAGTATTGAGTAATTCCATTCAAACATATATGTCTCAGCTTGCCTTTGCAAATTGGGATAGCTTTGTATCTTTTGTATACCCAAGTCAAGTTTGCTTTTCTCTCTGGACTTGCAATTACCATATTCCTAATACCAGGTATGTACGAGCTTACATTACATATACAATTCCTGAAAATCTAAAGTGCCAAATTTTTAACATATACTATCTTTTCAGTCAATAAATGGATATCGGTGCTAATAGCGTCTGCAACCGAGAAAATGATGAAGGTAAAAGATGAAAGGTAAGTTTCTTAGGTGTAATCCTCCTATTGAGGATTTAAGTAGTAATATCTCACAAATTGTAAAAAAAAAAATTGTTATCTATCAGGATTAGAAAAACAGGAGAGCTTCTAACAAACATCCGCACACTAAAAATGTATGGTTGGGATAATTGGTTTGCTGATTGGTTAAAGGAAACAAGAGCCACTGAAGTGACTCACTTGGCGGTTTGATTTTCATATCCCTTTTATTTGTACTTTTAACATAATTTTTTTCTCTATTTCTAAGTGTTTTTGTATTAACTTCATTTGGCTTTACCAGACCCGGAAGTATTTGGATGCTTGGTGTGTTTTCTTTTGGGCAACAACACCAACTCTTTTTTCTCTTTGCACTTTTGGTCTCTTTGCACTAATGGGTCATCAACTTGATGCAGCAACGGTACATTTTTGAAAGCTTTTCCCAAAAAAAGTTCTGATTCAAGTAGATTAATTTTATAATACTTGACTTTGCCTTTTTCAGGTTTTTACTTGTCTTGCTTTATTTAATAGCTTAATCTCTCCATTAAACTCTTTTCCATGGGTTATCAATGGCCTCATTGATGTAAACTTATCTTTCAACCTTGTTGAATTATGATAGTAGCAGTTTTCTATTTACCATTTTAGTTATATTATTTTGTTACCTTGTCACAGGCCTTTATATCCACTAGGCGTGTGAGCAAGTTCTTGTGTTGTTTAGAGCAGAGTAAAAATTCCTCTATAGATTCTGGTTTGATCCCTGAAGACTTAGCTGTGTTTGTGGAAGATGCATCTTGTATTTGGTCAAGTAACATTGAAGAAGAACATAACTTGACAATAAAACATGTAAGCCTAAAAGTGCCAAAGGGATCATTTGTCGCAATAATCGGTGAGGTATAGAAATCGTCCTCACCTTTGTTTAGTTTTAGTACAATTCATCTGATTAAATTTTGATTAGATTCTTGTTTCGTTCAAGTTCAGGTTGGTTCAGGTAAAACATCTTTGTTAAATACACTATTAGGCGAAATGCAATGTGTTCATGGATCAATACACTTAAATGGGTCTGTGGCATATGTACCACAGGTTTGTAAACTGATCAAATACTTTCTATGATTCTTTTTTTTGTTTTGTTTTTTTTTACACTTTGAGAAGTCATACATTTACCTCACTCATCCAAGGTCCCATGGATTTTATCTGGAACGGTTCGCGAAAATATTTTATTTGGGAAGCCTTTTGACTCCACAAGGTTTAGTAATTTTCTTCATCACCATATTTATGCTCTTTTACTCATAAATTTCTGTTCTACATTGATCTAATATACATATACAAAAAGCTATTTGCTTAAACTTCCTGGTAACTTTGTTAAACTAGATATTTCGACACATTGAGTGCTTGTACACTAGATGTGGATATTTCAAATATGGTTGGAGGTGACAAGACATGTATAGGAGATAAAGGAGTTAACTTATCTGGAGGACAGCGAGCTCGGCTTGCTTTGGCTAGGTTTGCTTTCTCTCTTAAGCTATTTTCACCATCCATAGGTTGAGTGTTGTGTGTTCTGATGTTTTTGTGTGTGTATAATCTCAACAGAGCTATTTATCATGGTTCAGACATGTATCTTCTTGATGATGTACTTAGTGCAGTGGATTCACAAGTAGGATCTTGGATTTTGCAAAGAGCACTTCTTGGTCCTTTGTTGAGCAAAAAGAGTCGTATTATGTGCACTCACAACGTTCAGGTTTCAAATCTCTCTTACAATGCAATTTTTTCTGAACCAATTCCAGTGTTAATTAAGGAGTGGTTTTGTTGTCAAAATGAAGCCTAATTGCTCATAGTTTTCTAAACAACTTTTATTGTTGTGGCAGGCGATATCTTGTGCAGATATGATTGTTGTGATGGACAAAGGAGAAGTGAAATGGTCAGGAACTGTTACTAATATGCCTAAATCCGTTTCTACAACATTTTCATTATCCAATGAATTTGATATGTCATCACCAAATCACTTGACCAAAAGAAAAGAACCTCTTTCTGTTGAGAAAGAAGATGTCGATGAAATTAGTGAAGCTCTAGATATAGTAAAATTGGAGGAAAGGAAAGAGGGCCGAGTCGAAGTAATGGTTTATAGGTAAACAATTTGCTTAACCATGTCTTCTTTCTTGCTTATGTATAAGTAAGTAAATGTTATTTGTTTTTGCAGGAACTATGCTGTGTTTTCTGGTCTGTACATTACAATCGTAATATTCGTTTCCGCGGTTTTAATGCAAGCTTCCCGTAATGGGAATGATTTGTGGCTATCATATTGGGTTGATAAGACAGGAATAGGAGTAACAAATTACTCAACCTCATTTTATTTGGTATTAGACTGACTCAAAACACCATGAAATGTTAACTCTATATCGAGTTTAATAACTACTAATTCTTGCAGATGGTTCTTTGTATCTTTTGCATCATTAACTCAATATTAACTTTGGTGAGGGCATTCTCGTTTTCATTTGGAGGATTAAAAGCAGCCGTGCGTGTTCACAATGCATTAATCAGTAAGCTTATAAATGCACCTACAGTGTTCTTTGATCAGACACCAAGTGGAAGAATACTTAACAGGTTAGAAACAAGAACATTCCTTGAATCATGTGTCTTGTTCTTCCATCTTAACCTTTTTTTTTTGTTCCTTTTTTCAGATTTTCATCTGATCTATATACAATCGATGACTCTCTTCCGTTTATTCTCAACATTCTTCTAGCAAATTTTGTTGGCTTGTTAGGGATTGTTGTCTTATGTTCAGGTTTTGTTTTAAACTCTTCTCTCTTTTTTCTTACGCATCTAAATATTATTCTTCTGTTACTTTAATGTATAATTTGTATACAGGTTCTGTTCTTGCTTCTGCTCTTGCCATTTTGGTATATATACAGCAAACTTCAGGTACTTTTGCCTCTTGTGACATATTACAAATAATATTTGGAGTTGAGAATTTCCACAAATTGAAAATTGTTTCAGTTCTTCTACAGATCAACATCAAGGGAACTACGAAGATTGGACAGTGTTTCACGATCACCGATATATGCATCGTTCACGGAGACACTTGATGGATCATCAACTATCAGGGCTTTTAAGTCTGAGGTGGATTTTGGTTCTGCTTTCCTAAAGATTTGCTTCTCCATTAATGACAAACATGTATATGCCAATTCTGATTTAACTTGGTATTACAGGAGCATTTTGTAGCTAGATTTATTGAGCACTTGACATTATACCAGCGGACTTCGTACTCGGAGATTATTGCAAGCTTGTGGCTCTCCTTGCGTCTTCAGGTACACTAACACCCCTTTCCTTATATTGTCTAGCTTTCCTTTGGCTTTTGAGCTTCACTAAAAGGTGCTGATAAGTTGAGTAAATTGCTGCAGCTGTTAGGAGCAATGGTTGTCTTATTTGTCGCGGTAACGGCTGTTATCGGCTCCCGGGGAAACTTTCCAATCAGTTTTGGTACACCTGGATTGGTAAGTAGTTGAATTTTTCATTAGGTTTTTTTTTTGTATGAATGTAAAATTATATTCACCAAAAAACCTGTGTTACATAGAATGCATCCTTAGTTTTACTTCAACTTAATTTAATAAAAACATCAAAAGAGTTTAAGAACAAGCCAAGTCTTCAAAAGTTTATCATCTGAACTACAGGTGGGATTGGCACTCTCATATGCAGCTCCATTGGTTTCTCTATTAGGAAGCTTCTTAACAAGTTTTACTGAAACAGAAAAGGAAATGGTCTCTGTTGAAAGGGTTCTCCAGGTAATTTATTATGATTACTTTTAAGTAATTTTGATATGTTAGTGTTACTAATATACATGTGTAAATAGTACATGGATGTGCCTCAAGAAGAAGTTTCCGGTAGCCGCCAATCTCTTAGCGGTAAGTGGCCGGTTCAAGGATTGGTTGAGTTTCATAATGTAACAATGAGATACATCTCAACTCTGCCTCCGGCGCTCAACCAGATTTCTTTTACAATACAAGGAGGAATGCAGGTACGTGTATCGCCAAGAAAACAGACTTGAAATTTTATTTTGTCTCATGTAAGAACAAATTTGTCAGGTAGGAGTAATTGGAAGAACAGGTGCGGGAAAATCTTCGATCTTGAATGCTCTTTTTCGGCTTACTCCTGTTTGTAGTGGAGAGATAACGGTGGATGGAGTTAATATAAACCATATTCCAATTAGAGAGCTTCGTTCTCGCCTCGCTGTTGTTCCGCAGAGCCCTTTTCTGTTTCAAGGATCACTGAGGTGAGAGGACTTTACTAATATTGCATTCAATAATCTTGCACTTTTGATGATAAATAAAATGTTGTGGTTTTTCTCCTAGGGATAACCTTGATCCTCTTGGTTTGAGTGAGGATTGGAGAATCTGGGAGATTCTAGAAAAGTGTAAAGTTAAGGCACAAGTAGAAAATGCAGGAGGATTAGATTCAAATTTAAAGGAATCTGGATGTTCATTTTCTGTTGGGCAGAGACAGCTTTTGTGCCTTGCTCGTGCTCTACTCAAGTCATCTAACATCTTATGCCTTGATGAATGCACTGCCAACATCGATGTTCACACAGCTTCCCTACTGCACAACACGATATCGAGTGAATGCAAAGGCGTAACCGTCATTACCATTGCTCACCGAATTTCAACGGTTCTTGATTTGGACACAATCCTTATTCTTGATTGTGGAACTTTGGTTGAACAAGGAAAACCACAACATCTTCTGCAAGATGACTCGTCTACTTTCTCAAGCTTTGTCAGATCTTCTAAGTGAAATGTTGTTAGAATCTAGCAGTTGTAACTTGTCATCTTGGCTATAGATTTCCTTGTAGAATGAAAATGAAAGACGACTAGTTTCAACTGTAGCAGCCTTTTTTTTAAGTGTCATTTTATATGTTCTTGAACTTCACCAATCTAAAATTCTTCTAACACAACATCGAAGCAAACAATAGTATTATTGTCTGCTTTTCTTCCAAGAAGTTAGTTCAGAAGGAGTTACTTCTTCTTTGCAACTTAAAACAGCTTTAGCCATAAGTTTCCCAAGCCAAGCATGATAGAGTAATCCTCTTGATCCAAGTCCTGCAAATACCCAGAATTTGCAAGACCCACCTACCGCAGCTACAAGCTGATTTACACATCCCAAGAGCGGCAATGATCCATGGCTTGTGACGGGTGGCATTGCTCTCAAACCCGCCCTTGCTCCAGCAAATTCCCACTTCTCTATGTCTGGATATACTACACTCGCCTTTGAAAGAAGCTCGTCGAGAGCTCTTGAAGCTTCCTCTGCTGAAACATCCGATGAATAATTTCTTGATTGCCATTCCCATGTGGATCCCATGTGTAGGTTACGAGGTCCCTGAACCGCGAGCCATGCATCTGACAAGATTGAAGGTCCACTGTCCGGGTAACTTCCTCTGCGTTAGAGAATTCAACAAAGAAAACTTCCTCAGACTAAACGAATCTTTTGAGCTCTAGAGAATACAACGAACCAGAAGTGTACAACTGAATGAGAATGTAAATGTTGAAATCAAGGAAACAATAGGCTTAAGGTCGCTTAAACCGTTACCTGGCATTCTCATGTAATTTCAAATGAGTAATGACACCTCGGCATGTCCTTAAAGGGAGCTTTCCAGTAAGCCCTGGAAGAAAGTCTACCTTGGATCCAAGACATATTACTACTGCATCATATTCTCCTACATACAACAACACGAAAGCATGTGAGCAGGACCAAAGAGAAAAAGCATATATACTCTTCTCTGGGATTGTTAACGGCTATCTAAATGGTGTTTATGGACTCACATAACGCTTAGATCAAAATCATCGAGAAATAAGTTTATCACATTAGTTTAGTGGCCAAGAAAAAGATATTTTTGCCTCTAAAACATGATTCAAATGGACATCTCGGATGTTTCTATACAGCTTATGCAAGTGCCCCAAGGTCCCAAATATAAGAATATTGTTCAAATAGTAAAAGAAAAGGATGAGAAAATCATTCACCTTCAAGTTGAAGCACATAATCTATACATTTCTTAACCAAAGTTATATTTTTCCTTCCAAGTGATGCTATTGCTGAGTTCTGGCATGCTAGAAAGAGTGCCTAAAGACGTGAGAAAAAACTCGGTATTAACGAAAAACGTGAAAGCTTGATGCTAACAGATAAATTCAAAATGTATTTTTCCTCGATTTCCAAACCTGGAGATAGCGCTTCGGATTAACATTCATAGCTCCTGGAAAATAGAAGGCGCAGTTCAAAGGCAGACATAGATTGGGGACAAGACTTTGAGCACCATCTTTATCAACAGTCTCTACAACACAACTAGCAAGACAGTTTCGAGCATTCTAATCGCATAAGTAATAAACCGTAAAAGTATGGGTTTATTTAACATCTCTGTAGTTATCATAGTCAAGAGAACTTACATCACTCATTAAACCCACAGTCTTGGCATTTGTTGCTGGTCTCAAGATTCCTCTATAGCAAAAAGAACATCATCAAACTAAAGAATCAACCGAATCACAACTAATGAATCCAAGTGATTGAGAGTGTTACCTTCTTCGAACCATAAAATTTCCGAAACTCTCGTTAGAGTCTCCCTTTCCCTTCTTCTCCATAGAAGCAGCAGCTGTTTCGGCAACATTTAAGAGCTCTAAAGACTCTCTCCAACACTCAGCACCATGCCAAAGTAACTTCCCTACATAAAGTAAAAAACTCACATTAACTTTTAAACAATACAAATAAACTCAGAGTATACAATTTGATATACCTTTAGGAGAATAAGGATGAAGAAGACCTCCAGAAACTCCAGAAGCACCACCTCCTATGCCAATTTCATCATATATGTCAACACTTAATCTCAGTTCCTTTGGACTGTCCTGCAAAAATATTAAATACACAATTTTCTTAGTTAAATCCACAAGTATATTTTTTTGTCACATAAAAAATGAAATTTGAGAATTAGGGAGGCTTAGACAGTAACCTTAAGGAGGTGCCAAGCAACAGAGATTCCAGCAAAACCAGCACCAAGCACGGCGAACCTAAGAGGACGGTTGGGAAAAGAGAGACACGCCGAAGAAGAAGAAGAAGTGAAACAACGGGGAAACTCAGAGAAACGAGGCCTGAGCGTGACAGACAAAGGATGAAGAACACTATCGGTGGTCATGTCTCCACGACAATGTCTTCGATTCGTACACAAGCCGTTGATTACTTCACTATGTTTCTAATGTTAATTCCCAAGTTACCAAACATTCTTAACGATTAGGTAAACCGATTCAAACCGAGCTAAAATTTTCAATCCAAAAATCTAACCATATCTGGTTTAAATAGATTCATTTAGAGCTGTCAATAAAGCCCAATACCCGTGGGCCTGGCCCGATATGCACCATGGTGGGGCGGGCCTGGACATGAAAGTTAGTGTCCATGGATTAGCGGGCCTTGCGGGTGTGGTCCAGACGGGTTGCGGGCAGGCGGGTTCCACGGGCTGACCGCATCTTCAAAGCTTCTCTTTGATTTATAGGCTTACAGCTGAAACTTCTCTTTGGTGTAGAGGCTTTGACTCGGTCTTAAACCCTAGAAAAAAAAAATTAACCAGAATCGATTATTTTCTTTACAAGATACGTAACTACATAAGTCACGACTCACAATTAGACACAAAAAAACAGAATCAGAGCTTTCACAAATCAGAATTCAACATCAAACGACAATCTCACAATCATCATTCACTTCATCATAACTTCACACAAAATCGACAATCAGAGATTCAGAGAGTTCAGACTTCAGAGCCTAGACCTTCAATTCAACATGTAAACAGTAAGAGCTTCAATCATACTAAGCTCAAAAACAAGCCATAGACTTATAAACTCATAGTCTAATATTATGAACCATAAAAACCCATAGATGAGAGCTCTTGCCAATAGAGAAAGATAAACCGATTAGATTTGTTACCTGAGCACCAATTAGTAAATTTTCTGGCTTAATATCTCTGTGTATTACATTCTTTCCATGGCAATAGATGAGAGCTCTTGCCAATGATGCAACATACTGCCACAATAAACATAAAGGTATGAGCTTATCCTACAAAAAGTATGAATAGACTAAACAGGTTTGTTATATTCATTAAGACTTACAGTTGCTTCTCGACGTTCACTGAAGTTTTTGCATTTCTGAAGCTCTTTGTAAAGTTCACCTCTAGCTGCATACTCCAAAATCAAATAAACTTTTTTCTGCAACAAAAAAAAATATCCCAAAAACAATGTTATTCTCACAGAGACAAACATTATATATCAACGAGAAGTTCTTAAAAGCACAGATAACACAACACCTGATCATAGAAATAACCATAGAGAGTAGAATATTAGGATGTCCATGATGAGATTGAATCTCTACTTCTCTTCGAAGCTGATGTTCAACTTGAGATTGTTGAAGTTGACTCTTAAAAAGAACCTTTAAAGCCACAATGTGATTGCTCTGTTTCAGATTTGCATATATATATATATGTCAGATTGGTTCAAAACGCCTCATACAAGTTTGTTTAACATAACGGGTGAAGAAGAAGAGGTCAGTCCTTAATCAGAAAAGTTCTCTCAAAATTTTTTAAAAGAATCAAAACTTGTTATTTGTCAATGGTAAAGAATTCAATCAATTTTAATCATGGAAATCTAAAAATAATTCAATCTTAAAAATTTAAAAACAAATCAACACAATTGCTCAACTGTAAATGTTAAAATTAGAGATGGAATTCAATCTTGTTATCTTAAAATAATTCATTCTTTAAATCTTAAACTAATTCAATCAATTGCAAATTTGCAATCTTGAAATTGGATTTCGAATCAAGACTCAATCGAACAAGAAGAGAAGAAATAAACTTACCAAGAAGTGAAGATCTAAACGAAGATCAAACAAGAAGCGAAGATCGAACAAGAACTGAAGAAGAAGAGAAGATCGAACAAGAACTAAAGTGATCTAAAACACGCCCGCGGGCCGACCCGCATACCCGCTAGGGTTTAGCGGGGCGTGTATGGACACTGGTTTTAGTGACCGCGGTCCTTGGCGGGTGGACCCGCGACGGGCAGAAGAAGAAGCGGTCAACGGCGGGCACGCCTAGACGGTCGCGGTCTGACCCATTTGACAGCTCTAGATTCATTAGTCTTCATGTATATGATTTTTCAACTATTCTATACCAACACTAGATTAACCCCACTCGGCAAACATGTAACGTTCTTTAACATTGCTTGGGAACAAGTTAGTTTCACGCAAAGCATAAATGGTTACTAAAAGATCTTCATCAAATCACACATGACGTAAAGCTTCTGATCTTTCATTTTTGATATTTCACATACTAAATAAACTCTAAATAATACTAAATAATCTTCTTCTTGTTGTTGAAGATCTTGAAACATAAGAAGATCAAGCTTTGCGAACAATAGAACGTCTCTCTCGCTGGTACTCAACTTCACCTCTCTGATGCATTATCAACAAAGCCCTCCTCACCTGCCATATTTGACATTTCAAAATCCCATTTTTGCATTAGTGAAAAAAGTAACAACAAATATGTTTGTTACTTTACTTACCATTGAATCGTTCATTCCCATTCTAGCAAGATCCTCTATAAGTCTTCTTTCGGATAACCGCGCTCCAATTCCCATTCTTCTCTTAATCTGTGTTTCCGCTTGCTGTTTTTTTTTTCCACAAACTCAAAATTTAGTTTATTACATCTCCAACCAAAATATAAAGATATATGATTCTTCCTTCTTACAAGAACTTACCTTAATTTCATTGGCCATCTCGCCCGTTATGTTTATCTGTTGATTTATCCCTGATCTTGCTGCATCCATGGTTGAGGTATCAAAAAGCTTAAAAGCTTTGCCTACATCATCTGCTGTGGCCTCGTGTGACCTGACAGATTTTAACAATGTCAATGCATGACAACACACTGCATATCAAGTTTTAGGAATCTCTAATGCTAATAAGATTTACTTACAGTCTCATTTTTGCAAGTGACTCACTCAGTCTGACAATAGCTTCGAGTTGTCTCACTGTGATAGGTATTGGTGCAGCCTCTCCTGTTTCGTGTGCACGTCTCTTCATATCCTGTTTTAACAAAAAATTTACATTGAGACCACTTGTTGTATCATCCTATTGTCAAATGCTTTAGTGTAATGACAAATTACCTCTCTGATCTTGACATATTTCTGCTTCAGCATTGTAGCTGCGGGTTCTGAGAGACGGGGATGACACCTTGCTCGGCAGTATTGTATATACCTAAGATGACAAGATCATTACATTTACATTTTAGAACAACGATTTTGTGTAGAAAACTGAGAGAGAGAAATCACACCTTTTGAGCCAATTATCTTCTTTAGAATCTGTGTTATCACCTGAAAATTTGTCCGCAGATGCATGAATTCTTATAATATGGCTGGCTATTTCCTGTCAAAAGATTATTCCAACATTAATCACATCTACCTAAGCAAGCAACGAAGCAAACTATCCCAACTACAGTGATCTCCATTATTAATCTCTGCTTGCTTACCTTGTCTTGGGAATACTTCCTGATGTCCTTGACAATGAAGATAAGATCAAATCTAGAAAGAATTGTTGTCTGCAAATCAATATTGTCCTGTGCAGTCTGCAAAACCAAAAAAAAAAACAAAATCTCCTAAGAATGTTCTAAACAAGAATCATGAAAACCATGATAATGACAAAGAAGAGTACCAGGTTTCAAACCTTAAGGTCATCATATCGACCAGAGGGCGGGTTAGCAGCAGCAAGCACCGAGGTTCTAGAATTAAGGACAGTTGTTATTCCCGCTTTTGCAATGGAGATTGTCTGCTGCTCCATAGCTTCATGAATAGCAACCCTACACATGATAAAAAGGGTTATGTCAACTCTACCCATCAAGAATAATTGAATAATCTACCCTATGATTCAGATTTGAATTACCTATCTTCAGGTCTCATCTTGTCGAATTCATCAATACAAACAACACCTCCATCAGCCAAAACCATAGCACCGCCTTCAAGATAGAACTCGCGCTGCAATGAACAGAATGTGGTAAAATAACTGGAAAACTGTCATAGCAAACTGATTTTGAACATATCATACAACAGAGAAAGGAGAGTGAAGCAGAAAAACACAGTGAATATAGGACATACAGTGCTGCTATCTCGAATCACAGAAGCTGTAAGCCCAGCAGCTGACGAACCCTTCCCAGATGTATAAACAGCTATTGGAGCTGTCTTTTCCACAAACTTAAGAAACTAGGAAACAAACAAAAAAAAACAAAAGCAAATTTGGTTTCAATATCTAAGCTACATGTGTTGGGGATAACAATAACCTTTTGTCAGGACTGTAATCTAACACTAGACCAAAAGAATGTAAGAAAAAATATCAAAATAATAAGAGACGTAAAATATATGAAAAGAATACTACACTTAAAATCATCGATATTGAGACCACATTACAAACCTGTGATTTTGCAGTTGATGGGTCTCCCAGAAGCAAAACATTAATATCACCTCTTAGTTTCACTCCATCTGGCAGGCTCTGAATTGAAGATAGATATTTATATAAATATATTAAAAATGCATCCAAGTGCACAGAAAATGAAAACTGAAAACGGCAGTTGCCTACCTTCCTTGAACCTCCAAAGAGAAGACACGCCACTGCTCTCTTCACATCCTCATGGCCAAAGATAGAAGGCGCGATCTTGGTGCAAATGTTCGAGTATACATCTTGACTATCAGCAAACTTTTTAAATTCTTCCTCCTAAAAGTAAAACTGTTAAATGGAGTTTGTACAACTAGGCTGCATAAAGCCATGTTCCAAGTAGGCCTAAATGGTTCGTACTAAACTAAAAGTAGAGTATTTTTCCTCAAAACACCATCACTTTCATTTGGTTTCCAGTAACATTAGTTAGGCCATGTCGACATCATTGTGAAAACCTTAGGCTGTCAAACGAAAATAAAAAGTTCTAAATGATGCAATACTAACTTCGTCAGGAGTGAAGTTGGCAGGGCCACGGGAACTGGCCTCATTTGTGTCTTCCAATCCAACAACTCTGATGTAAGGCTGCCGAATTGCAACTGCTCCCTTATGCCTACATCAGAAGGTAGTAAAAGACATCCATCTATGTTGGTGTAACTTTACCAGAAAAATATCGACATTCTCATTTCACATAAACTAAAAGCTTACGAGTTAGATGATGATGAAGCTTGGAAGATACTGTAGATACCCATTACTGTCAGTCTGGTTCCAGGTACAATTAATTGTACAAGATGCCGATCAACTGAGAGAAGCATATTTCTTGGAAGCTCTCCAGTAGGAACATCCTTCAAAATTCAGAAGCATTTCATGTATAACAGTGCAAAAAAACACATATTTACCATGTAAATCAAAGGATTTATACCTCTGGGTTCTCCTGTAGCTTTAACGTCTGTTGATCAACATACTGACTTCTATCAGGAACCACCATCCATGGATCAATAGGGCAAGGTTCTTCTCCAGGCTAATAAAAGGTCCAATTGGTTTCATAAAAACCCAGGATAACAACAAACTTAAATCACCAAATAAAATCAAAGAATTCATGCAAGAACCTGTGGAATATTATCACAAGATCGAGGAACAATGGCTCCACCAAGACCCGGACGACATGGAACTTCCCGTGTTTTTTTACAATTCTTACATACTAAAAACACATAAGTCGCCTTTGCTTTCACTCTTGAAGCCGCAATACTAATCCCAGAGATTTTCACCAACTTTGAGATGTATTGAGCCTGCGGAAAGTTAAGCATAAATCCCAAGGCAAACAAGAACACATTTAATCAATCAGATACTAAAAGAAACCCATACCCCAAGCAATCGCATTGACACTGGATCCTCTCTTGAGGTCAGCAAAATCTGCACATCCTTTGGTAGAGGTTCCTCCATTTCACCTCCCTCTTTAGCGTCCCTCATTTTCAATCCAGACGACACTTCCCCAGCTGCTTTCTCAAACTGCAATACAAAGCTTGATTCAGGTCCAACTTCTATCAACACTAACAATTGAACTAAATAGCAAAATATATTATGAAATCTTTCAGTTACATTCAAACACCAATACTTCCTCAACTCGTAATTTCTTCTACTTCTTGGACTGTAATCGAGTCGATATGAACTAAATAACAAATGACCCTTAATACTCATGTACACATAATACATCTAAAACTCCTAGTTTCTTTTAATTCAAAGAATTTTAATCGTATCTATATGAACTAATTATCAAATGACCCTTAATACTCATAAACACCAATACTTCTTGAGGTCCTAATTTCTTTTAATTCCAGGAATTATAAATTTTAATGGCATTTAGATGAAACACACATACAAGACGCTTAATTTCTTTCAATTTCATTTTAGTCATATCTATATGAACTAAGATAGCAAATGACCCAAAATACTCATAAACACCAATAAATCCACGAACTCTTTTTTAAAAAAACAAATCCACGAATCTTAATCATACCAAGATAACTAAACAGCAAAACAATCAAAGACTGAAACAGAATTGTGAACATACAATGGGGAGATAATCGGCAGGAGCAGATCGGATTAATGACGGGAGATCAGAATCGAAAGCGAGAAGATCTTCGAGATGAACAAGAAGTCTCTTAGGGTTATCGAGAAGAGCTTCTCTGTAAGGGAAACAGTTCTGCTCGATCTCGAAATTTCTGATAAATTCTTTAAATTTGGTTAAAATGGCATGTGGGCTAACGGTGGTGGCGTCTCCGGCCTCCGGAAATTGTGGCTGATCACTAAAGTAAACTGCTCCTTCGTCCCAACCTGACATCTTTGCTTCGTCGTCTCCGTTACGAACCTCTCTCTCTCTCTCTCCTTCTATCGAAAGTTGTGTGAGGGGAAGGAGAGTGGCGAAAGGGGTTTTTACTCGGCCATGAGTTTTGGCGGGAAGAGTGTGGCGGGAAAGCGATGGGCCGGGCCCAAATCGCGTGATCTATATAGATGGATTTGTGTAAATGGATTTGGTTTACTAGGTTCGGCCTTTTTTATTTTTTAACGTCATACATTTTTTTTTTATTAGCTAAAACAGAAATTTTAATGAGTCTTTCTAAGGTTTTGGCCCAAAAAAGAAAAAAGTGATTTATAGTATAAACTAATTATGTGGGAATTATGATATTTTTATTAATTTATTAGATTAAATTCACGTAGAAATATAGATGTAAAAAATAATTTTAAATTACATTAATGTGAATATATAGATTTTAATTAGTAACTTTTATAATTAATATGAATTTTCACTGATAAATCATTTTAAAAAACTTATGGATATAAACACTACGTTATAATACAACCTGACTAATTTTTCCATCCTGTTATAAAAGAGAATAACTTCAACTTTATACATTCCATATTTTATAGTTTATACATATATATAAAAGAGAATAACTTTTCTTCTCATAATGTCACATCATGTACTCATATCCTAAAATTATAACATATGAGTCATTGTTTTTATTCATTTAAGTTGTTTACCTAATAACCTTTTTCTTAATCTTATAATATCACCTCATCTACTCCGTATCCTATAAAATTATGATAGAACAACCATTATTTATATTTATTTAAGTTGCTTACTTGGTTTATTTATTATGTTATTTACACTTTACTGCTCATAATAAATTAATAACAAACATTGTTTAATATAATAATTTTAAAAAGAATTTGAAAAGAAAATTGGTCTAAAAACTCTCATATAGTAATTTTATTCTTACTCAATTTATTTATATAGTTTATAAACATATTTACCTTCAAATAAATAAATCAAAGTATTAATAATTATTATTCTAGTTAATAAATATTTCTTTATATTATAATTGAAATTATGATAAAATAAAAATTCATAGAGTCTCATGTTCATAAATTGTGGATTAAATTTTTGAAAATATAAATCAAAACTATTAAGATATATAATTTAAAACAAACAATAAGGATTAGTTCGAAACAAATGTACCTAAATTTTTATATATACATTGCTTTATTTGTTTTTTTTTTCAATTTTATAATAGAAAATAATTATTGAGTTTAAATAGGTCAAAGGGGAAAAACAAAAACATGCATTTTGATGTTCAAAAATCGGTGTTCGAGCGAGCGAAGATTGGTTTAATGGTGAAATACTTATGGTAATTTCTAGAAGCTTGAATGGTTACACTGAAATTTTAAAAGACATATGAAAATGCATGTTCTGAGAAATAAGTTCTTGTATCTCAAACCTTTAACATGTTCAAACCAATATTTGAGAGAAAAATAAGTAAACTCTTATAAATCTTTTTGCAATGCTCAAATCAATGAGCATACATCGAGAATGGAAAGAGAAAGGGAAACATGAGGAAGATAGTGAAGGTTAAGTTTAAAACGGGCAAACATGTTATATGTGGTTCAAACTTTTGCATAGATGTGAGAAATAGAGATAATATGAATGGAACTTAAAAACACATAAGTCATTTATGGAAGGAGTTCAGTGTTGTTGGTGATGTCAGTAATATGGTATATTGTACAATTTTATCGTGTTGATGAAAAAAAAAGAATAAGAGAGAAAGAGAATGATTGTATTTCGAAAACACACACGCTCGGCCTTGAGCACAAGCGGCCCAAGCCAATATGTCTTTTGTAGTCTACTGGTAATTATAGCTTAGGTTCCTTCCCTTTGAACGTGGGTTCGACTCTTGATATTGTTCTTTTTTTTCCTTTTCACTAAAACGGGAAAATTAATTAAATTAATCAAAACACTAAATAAAAGTTAACCTTGAGAAACCATTTTCCTTAAGTCAAAAAAAAAGAAAAGAAAACGAAATATTAACAAAACGGAAAAATATCATTTAAATCACGAACTTTCAAATTTAAGCTATTTAAAATATGAACTTTGTATTAGGCCATTTAAAACATTAACTATCATTGACTAGGCTTTTTAAGCATCAAGTTTCGTTGACCTAGCCAAACTGGATATGACGTTAAGTCCACTAACAGAGCCACTCACAAAGTTTTACAATGTCATTAAAGACTTACTGTTAGTGACAAAACGACGTTATTTTCAGATGAATCTTTAATGTCATTTAAATCACAAACTTTTAAATTTATGCCATTTAAAACATGAACTTTTGTATTAGGCCATTTAAATCATCAACTTTCTTGACTATATTTTTTAGGCATCAAGTTTTGTTACTTTGTCGTTAACGACTCTCTGTTAACCAAAACCCTAGGCATTAAGTTTCGTTTGAGGATTTTAATTTAATAGCTTACCTGAACCAACGACGCCGACCGGGGGAACCAAAGCTCCTAGACTGAAGAAGAGAATAATGTAACATCGTTATACACAACGAAAATACAAAATGAAACACATAACATACAGCTACACACCAAAACTGGAACCTCTCGATGGAACTCAAGCCGCAGCTTGTTTCTGGAACCACTTCCGGAACCTTGTTTCCATCATAGCCTCTGGCTTCCAAGTTTCCTCTTGCACCCCGTCACAGTCCCACAGAACTCGCATCATCGGAATCTTCTTCCGACGAAGCTCCTTCACCCTCTGCTCAAGAACTATCAAAGGTCTCCCCTCAACGGTCATATTGGGCTGGAGATCTGACGAAATCTCAGCCAATATCTCGTCATCGAACAAATGGAAGACCTTATGAAATGTTTGCATAATCTTGAGTAACTCTAACCGATACATTACTGGTCCAACACGCTCTACAATCCAAAACGGCCCCATATACCTAAGACTCAACTTAGTCGTAGTAATGGACCTGTTCGAACCTCTCAGCAAAGCCATCTTAAGATACACTCTATCTCCCACCTCAAACACAAGCTATTTCTGTCTCTTATCGGCATAGCTCGTTTGTCGATCCTGGGCTTCTTTCATGTTCAGCTTCAAAACTCGGATCCTCTCCGAAGTTTTCTGTACAAAACTTGCACCCAATGTGCTCTTCTTCCCCACTTGAGTCCAACACAAAGGTGTATGACACGGCCTCCCATACAGAGCCTTATATGGAGCCATTCCAATACTTACCTGGTAGCTATTATTATACACAAACTCTACCAAGCTCAAGTGATCCACCCAATGACCACCGAAATCCAGTACGCACATCCTCAACAAATTCTTTAAAGTCTGGATGGTCCTCTCGAACTGTCCATCTATCTGAGGATGATAAGCCGTACTCATGTGCACCCTCGTGCCCATCTCCGCCTGAAAGCATTCCAGAACTCAGATGTGAACTTAGGATCCCGGTCGGAGACAATGATCACTGATACTCCATACAGTCTCACAATCTCTTGCACGTACTTCCTAGCCAATACTGCAGACCCATCGGTCTTCTTAATGGCCAGAAAATGCGCACACTTGGTCAATCGATCAACGATGACCCAAAATAGCAACCTTGGTCCGAGAAACTAGTAAGTCCACCACGAAATCCATCTTGATCATATCTCACTTCCACTCTGGAATTGGTAAACTTTGCAACAAACCACTCGGGACCTGGTGCTCTTCCTTCACTAACTGGCACACGTTGCACGCCGCAACCCAGTTAGCAACATCCTTCTTCATCCCGACCCAATGATAATACCGCTTAAGATCCTGATACATCTTAGTCGCTCCTGGATGAATCGAGAACATACTCGCATGAGCCTCACTCAGGATCTCTCACCTCAAATCATCGTCCAAAGTACACATATCCTCCCACTCAGAAGAATAGTGCGATTCGTATATACCTGATACTCAAAACCCGTTTCTCTTGAAGCCTTAACCAACCCCTCGTATTTTCCCTGAGCCAATCGAACTACGCTCAAAAGATCCACCTGATTAGCTGCCTCTAAGCCCAAAGGTTCTTGAGATACAACACACAAATGCAATGTGCTAATCTAGCTCACCAAAGACTCAACCTCATGCTTCCAAGCCTAAGCCACCCTGATATAAGACTCGGATGGGGAGTCTTTGGTCCGGATCTGAAGTAGAGTCGAAGTTAGCTCGAAGCTCCTCCTCCGCTACAACTCGCAAAACCGGTGTGGAAGGCTAGACAAGCAGCTCGCAGCTCCTCTTGTGAAACCTGATGAATGGGGTCGTGATGATGGATCGATAAGCACCACAGGGAGTGTGTGAGGCTCCTTGATACAGCTTAGAATCGTGGCTTTGTGAATCACGCACAAAGACAAGATCAGAGACAAAAGTTTCAGCAACTTTCAAGCTAAGAGAATTCTCGTTTATTGATGTAGGGTAAATAAAATGATACACGGCCGGGGATCTTATAGTTTGATCCTTACGGCTACAACCTCTAGGGTTGCGACTCAAATCAAAACAACAGGACTTGTACGAAAAATAAAAGAAAACAACACACACTCTCAATGGAAACAACATGATGTTTCCTTATATGGAAAGTGTAGCTTAGACACAAAATAAAAAAGAAATAAAATAAAAGACTCTCTTTGGGACTCGAACTAGACTCATTGTGGGCTTACTAGAGCCACTAGGCGGGGGGCCTTATCACCTGCAAGAAGACATGAATAATTGAAAACAAAACGAACCTGTGAGTTGGACTCGAGTGTGGACTCATCATTGTTGACGTCGTGTGGAGTGTCGAGTAGAGCTTGTATGGCTACGTTGAATTCTTCTCTTAGTTTATCCCTCCTAGCTCTTGTGATAGGTCCAGCTATCTCTGGAATATTGATGACATGATCGTCTTCCACTTGACGCACTTGTTTCGCTACATGTTTGTCGTGTGGTCCTACACTCAACGCCTTGGCTTTTAGCTCGGGTTCTTGGACCTTCTTGAGTCTTTTCCTCAGCATGTCCTTCACGTGTGTCTTCGTCTCAATGGTTCAGTCGCTGGATTGATGTCCGCATCATACTCACCCTCTTGAGAAGGTTTTGTCCTCAAAACCGGTTCACCATCTTGTTCATCTGCAACATAGGGTGAAAGGTCAGCAACATTAAAGCTATGTGAAATATTGAACTCACCGGAAGTTCCAGCTTGTAGGCGTTGTCGTTGATTCTTTCAAGCACTTTGAATGGTCCATCGCCTCGGGGTGCTAGTTTGGAGCTTCTTTCCGAGGAAACCGCTCCGGTCGCATGTGAATCCATACCCACTCTCCGGGCTCAAAGATGACTTGCTTGCGTCCTTTGTCCCTTTTTGCTTTGATCTTCTCGGTTTTCCTCGAGTATTGTGTCTCGGACTTGCTCATGTAGCTGCCTTATGAATTCGCCTCGGGTCTTGCCATCGATATTGACTTGTTCGGTTTGTGGAATAGGAGTTAGATTAATCGGTGCTAAGGGCCTGAAACCATAAACAATCTCAAAGGGAGAAAGATTAGTAGTAGAGTGTCGGGCATGATTATAAGCGAACTCAACAAATGGTAGACAATGAACCCATGTTTTTAAGTTTCTACCGAGTGTGGCTCTAAGTAAAGTGGAAAGAGTACGGTTTACCACTTCCGTTTGTCCATCCGTTTGGGGATGACAAGTAGTCGAGAACAAGAGCTTTGTCCCCAGCTTTCTCCACAAGGTTCTCCAAAAGTGTCCTAAAAATTTGACATCACGGTCAGAGACAATAGTCCTAGGAATACCATGTAATTTTACCACTTCCTTGAAGAACAGATCGGCGATTTGGGAGGCGTCATTGGTCTTGTTGCACGGTATGAAATGGGCCATCTTCGAGAATCTATCAACCACCACGAAAATGGAATCCTTGTGTTGAACCTGCGGTAATCCTAAGACAAAATCCATAGAAACATCTTCCCAAGGGGCGTTAGGGATAGGTAAAGGTAAGTATAAACCGTGAGGATGGGACCTGGATTTGGCTTTGTGCACGTTACGCATTTGGCACAAGTCTGCTCGACATCCTTCTTGAGATGGGGCCAATAGAAATGGGCCTTCACTACAGCTAATGTTTTGTCAACGCCGAAATGTCCCATAAGGCCGCCTCCGTGAGCTTCCTTGAGTAACAAGTTTTCTGCATGGATCCTCTTGGCATGCATAGTCTTTTATCCCTGAAAAGAAATCCATCATGCAAATAATAGGAATGGTATTCACCCTTACCACAAGCTTCATAAGCCTCGGAAAAATCAGGATCCGTGGCATATTGATCCTTGAGATGCTCAAATCCTAAGATCTTGGCTTCTAGTGTGGTGATTAGTATGTATCGTCGGGATAAGGCGCGCCACCACATTCTCCGTGCCCTTCTTGTACTTAATGATGTAAGGAAACGTTTCTATGAACTCCAGCCATCTTGCATGTCGCCTCTTGAGTGTTGTTTGACCTCGAAGATGCTTAAGAGTCTCATGATCGGTGTGGATGATGAACTCCTTGGACAGTAGGTAGTGCTGCCAGGTTTGTAAGGCTCGGACTAGGCGCACAACTCTTTGTCATATGTCGGGTAGTTGAGTGCAGCTCCGTTGAGCTTCTCCTTTGAAGAATGCCACGGGCTTCTTGTTCTGGTGTAGCACGGCTCCAATTCCTATACCTGAAGCATCACATTCAATCTCGAAAATAATATCAAAGTTAGGTAAAGAAAGAACCGGTGCTTGTGTTAGCTTCTCCTTCAAAGTATTGAAGGCTTGTTCTTGAGCAACTCCCCACTTAAATGGCTGATTCTTCTTGATCACAGCTGTGAGTGGTGCAGCTAGTGTGCTAAAATCCTTGACGAATCGTCTATAGAAGCTAGCTAGTCCGTGGAAACTCCGAACATGTCCGATGGTAGTGGGAGTGGGCCAATCTCGGATAGCTTTTATCTTCTCTTCATCCACCTGTATTCCTTGTTCACTAATAACAAAACCTAAGAACACAAGTTTGTTAGTACAAAAGACACACTTCTTTAGGTTAGCGTATAAGCTTTCCTTCCAAGTGATTCAAATACAAGTTCTAGGTGTTCTAAATGATCCTTAAGATTTTTTTTGTAGATTAATATGTCATCAAAATAAACTACTACAAATTTTCCAATATAAGAACGAAGAACCTGGTTCATCAAGCGCATGAAGGTGCTGGGGGCGTTGGTGAGACCAAAGGGCATGACAAGCCACTCAGATAGCCCCTGTTTTGTTTTGAAAGCAGTTTTCCATTAAGTCAGCCTTAGATACGCACTTGATGATATCCACTTTTAAGATCCACCTTTGAGAAGAGTGTGGAACCGCAGAGCTCATCTAACATGTCGTCGAGCCGTGGAATAGGGTGCCGGTACTTGATGGTTATGTTGTTGATGGCACGACAGTCTACACACATTCTCCACGTGCCTCCTTTCTTTGGTACGAGCAGAACGGGCACAGCACATGGGCTAAGACTTTCTCGGATATAACCTTGGTCTAGTAAATCACTGATTTGTTTCTCCAGCTCCTTGCTTTCCTCCGGATTCATCCTATAAGCGGGTTTGTTCGGCAGAGCTGTTCCCGGAACCAAATCGATCTGATGCTCTATCCCTCTAAGTGGCGGTAGTCCGGGTGGTAGTTCTTCGGGAAATACGTCCAAGTAATTCTGGAGTAAGGGTTGAACTTCCTCGGGAATATCTAGGTCACTTGCACCTGCACTTAGACACTCTTGGTAGAACATTAGTAGGAGGGCGCCCTTGGTACCAAGGGACTTACCAACTGATCCGTAGCTTACGTAAAGGTTCGATGTACTTACCTCTCCGTCCTTAGCCATTTTTGCGTGAAGTGCATGAACTTGGGAGGGACTGAGGGGTGCAAGAGTGAACTTACGGTTTTGGTGTGTTACCGAGTATTGGTTAGTACGTCCGTCATGTTGAGTTTCTCGGTCAAATTGCCAGGGTCTCCCTAAGAGGAGGTGTCCGGCTTGCATGGGCACTACATCACAAGTAACTTGATCAACATACTTACCAATGCTAAATGGAACCGTTACCTGTTCGGAGACCTTCATCTCGGCCTTGTCATTGAGCCACCGAAGCTTGTATGGGCGTGGATGCTTAGTTTTCACGAGACCTAATTTCTCAACAAGAAGCTTGCTGGCCACGTTAGTACAAGAACCACCATCTATAATTAAATTGCAAACCTTGCCATTGATGGTGCATCGTGTGAAAGAGATTTTCTCTTTGTGCGGTCTCCTCAGGTCCTACTTGAACATTGAGAACTCGTCAGATCATGAGTGATTCCCCGGTGTCCGGATACTCGATATCTTCCCCGTGTTCTTCGGACTCGTCTACAGCCTCATCTTGTGACTCGTATTCTCCCGTGTTGGTGATGATCATTACTCTCCGGTTTGGGCAATCTCTTGCCATATGTCCTCTTCCCTGACACTTAAAACAAGTAATGTCACGAGTACGATTAATTTGGTTAGAAGACTTACCTTGTTCGTCACGGAAACTCCTTTGTGGTTCGGTTGTTCTTGATTTGAATCTTGAATCTATCTCAACAGCCTTTCCCTTGTCTTGTACTTTGGACACATCATTTCTCCATGTTTGTGGTACATTCCTGGGCCGAGTGTTGCTGTTGTTCTTGTGCTTAATCTGCTGCTCTATTTGGACTGATAAGTGTAGGAGTTCATGTAAACTCTTGTACTTGGCACGCTCAACTTTTCTTTGAATCCTATCTTGTAATCCATCGATGAATTGAGCCATCATAGCCTCCTCGGATTCTTCCAACTCCAGCGAGTTCATTAACTTTTCAAACTCCTCAAAATAGTCCTCCACGCTCCTTGTTCCTGCGTCAACTTACGGCAACGTTTTTGTAAGTCTCGATGAAAATGTTCAGGGACATACCTTAACCTCATTAGGTACTTCATGTCGGGCCAGTTGGTGACAGCTCCAAAGTGAAGTCGTCTCCGCTCAGCTACTGTTCTGTCCCACCATGCTAGGGCGTTTCCCGTGAGTTGAGCTGCAGCTACAGCCACCCTTTTGTTCTCTCGGTACCCATAACATTCAAAGATATACTCAAGTCTCCTTTCCCAATCCAAGTAAGCTTTGGGATCAGTTTTGCCTGCAAAAGATGGTGGAGTTAGTTTTATATCGTGATTAGTTTCTCTAGGTTCTACTTCTCTTTGGCGGTGTCTCCGAAGAGGATCAACTCGACGTTGTTGTCGAGCTAGGGTGTCGAGTGAGTCTCCATCGGATTCTGAAAGAACTTCCTCTTCAAGTTCAGGGCGAGGCAAGTGCTGTTGGATTCCTGGAGCTCGTAAGTTGTGTCCTTCTGGGTGTTGTTGAGGTCGTTCCAAGTTGTTGAGGCGATTGCCAAGCTCTTGGTGATTTTCAGCAATGCGTTGGTTCATAGTTCTCATGTCGGCTCTCATTGCTTGTAAAAGTTCCATCATATCTTGTTGACGTTCAAGACCTCCGTCAGCCATGCTCTACTCCAATCCGAATCGAATTCAAAGTGCTAAGAATAAGGTGAATTTTCCTAGCAAAAAGAATCACACAAGAATCAAATCTTCTCAAACAAACAGTTAAACAGCAAAGGGAATCGCAGTTTAGGTTTCGATATGGGAAAAATACGAAACAATGTCCAAAAATCAAAATAACAATTTTTATATTTTCTGAAGAGTTTAAAGAAGCAAAAACAAAAGACGAAATATTTTTATGAGTTTTTTTGGATTTTATAAAATTGAAACACTGAAGCAGACAAAACAGAAACAGAAAATTTCTAGGGTTTTAAGTTTTGATGAACGAAAAATACTAAATGATCTCCTAATTTGAAAACGACAATTTTTATGATTTTTTGTATGTTTTAAGAAACTAAAACAAAAGACGAAATATTTTTTTGAGTTTTTGTTGATTTTATAAAAATCTGACAAGTCAGATGTAAAAGCTGGAAAATCTAGAAACAGAAAGAAAAGAAAAGAAACTAAGATTGAAAAGAAACAACCTGGGATAGGAGCTGGTTAGGCTCTGATACCAATAATATCAGACTCGGATGGGGAGTCTTTGGTCCGGATCTGAAGTAGAGTCGAAGTTAGCTCAAGCTCCTCCTCCGCTACAACTCGCAAAACCGTGTGGAAGGCTAGACAAGCAGCTCGCAGCTCCTCTTGTGAAACCTGATGAATGGGGTCGTGATGATGGATCGATAAGCACCACAGGGAGTGTGAGAGGCTCCTTGATACAGCTTAGAATCGTGGCTTTGTGAATCACGCACAAAGACAAGATCAGAGACAAAAGTTTCAGCAACTTTCAAGCTAAGAGAATTCTCGTTTATTGATGTAGGGTAAATAAAATGATACACGGCCGGGATCTTATAGTTTGATCCTTCACGGCTACAACCTCTAGGGTTGCGACTCAAATCAAAACAACAGGACTTGTACGAAAAATAAAAGAAAACAACACACACTCTCAATGGAAACAACATGATGTTTCCTTATATGGAAAGTGTAGCCTAGACACAAAATAAAAAGAAATAAAATAAAAGACTCTCTTTGGGACTCGAACTAGACTCATTGTGGGCTTACTAGAGCCACTAGGCGGGGGCCTTATCACCTGCAAGAAGACATGAATAATTGAAAACAAAACGAACCTGTGAGTTGGACTCGAGTGTGGACTCATCATTGTTGACGTCGTGTGGAGTGTCGAGTAGAGCTTGTATGGCTACGTTGAATTCTTCTCTTAGTTTATCCCTCCTAGCTCTTGTGATAGGTCCAGCTATCTCTGGAATATTGATGACATGATCGTCTTCCACTTGACGCACTTGTTTCGCTACATGTTTGTCGTGTGGTCCTACACTCAACGCCTTGGCTTTAGCTCGGGTTACTGGACCTTCTTGAGTCTTTTCCTCAGCATGTCCTTCACGTGTGTCTTCGTCTAATGGTTCAGTCGCTGGATTGATGTCCGCATCACACCCGCTTCCAACTCAACGCATCCGCAACTAGATTAGCCATACCAGAATGGTAAGCTATCTCCAGATCATAATCGGCCACTAGCTTCATCCAGCATCTCTGCCTCAAATTCAACTCAGGCTGAGTGAAAATGTACTTCAGGCTCTTATGATCTGTGAACACCTGCACCTTTCCACCATAAAGATAAGATCTCTAAATCTTTAAAGTGAAACCCCCCACAGCCATCTCAAGATCATGGGTAGGGTAGTTGCCCTCATGCTTCCGTAGCTGCTGCAAAGCACAGGTAATAACCTTCCTCCTCTGCATCAACACATAGCCAAGACCAACTTCCGACGCATCGGTATACACCACGTAAGGCTCGCCTGGATCAGGCAACGCCAATATTGGAGTATTAGTCAACAAGGCCTTCTGATGTGATCCTGATTAGGATCCAGTCCCTGAATACTCTCTAATCGGTGTGTTACTCACGGGATAACGATTATAGCTTGCCGAAATGATGAAGTCGTTACGTGAGAATGAAACAGTCGGATGAAGTGATGGATTAAGTGAAACTTCTAAAGGTTATGAACGACCCTTAGACTATCAACCTTGCTCTGTACGTGGGTGAAGACCCTAGACGTGATGAACAAGAGGTGAAGTGAGGTGATACTTCGTAAGAGTGGTGAAAGACTCTTAGACTATCGAAACTTACTTTGGTGAGGATGAAGATCCAATCACTATAAGCAAGGACCATCAAACAAATATGAAGAGTTTTTGAATAAAGGTCTGATTAAAGTTACAATGAGTTCAGATCAGAATGTAAAGAGAAGGAGGCGAAGAGAAGAGGAGAAGAAACTTTAATGGTGTAGAGTTACGAGACATGCCTCGTAAACTCACACAAAGACCATGCAGAATTAAAAGAGAATATTTGAAATAAAATAGATAGAAATATAAGAGATAGGGATGCCCAAAATGTCATATAAATGGGCCTTGATGGATCAAAACTAGGTCATGGCAAAGATGAACATATGAGCCACAAGCCTCATTAAAAACTTTACACGGAAAACTCAATGGGACAAAACCAAGATAAGGGAAAAAGAGTGCAAGTAGATCATATGGCCATGCACTAGCTTTCTCGAACATGTATCATGACCAATGTGGATCTGATACAACCTCCAAAGTTCAAGAGATCCTCTTAATATTCTCGGATCAAACGTTGTTGTTCAGCTAATCCATTTCTTTTTAGCTTCTTCGGCTACAAGCTGCTTTGGTTCAAGCTGTTCCAATGCATCATTTGCTCCTTGTTGGATTTCCTCATCTTCATAAGCTTCCATTTCCTCTTCCAGCTCCTTAGTGCTTCCTAGGATCACATCATCCTCCCCCAGTTGAAAATGATTTGTCTTCAAATCTGTTTGACCTGCCACAAAGAACACTAAGTTAGAACCATCAAAGAGTAACATCATGGGAAACTTACCTCGGAGATCAAGTCGATGGGCATTGTTGATGATTCTTCTTGTTAGGTGAAATGAACCATCAATCATTGGTGTCCATATTCGTTCTCCAACCTCATAGATCATCCTAAAATAATCAATGGTTTTCTTATGCTGCATGAAAACATCTCCGATTCCAGTCCTCGCAAAAAAACTTGATGAGATAACTTTTAAGTCCGGTGACTCCTCTTTTGTTCCTGAAAAGTTGTCAACACTTTTGGCAAAGAGCAAGCATATTATAACAGTCATGGACTCATAATAAACAGAAAAACATGTATCAGATTGTATCAAAGCATTATTCTTATCAAGTTCTTTTTTTTTTCTTGCATTCTAAGACAAGATTTCTGTTCCAAATAATCTTTGAATAAACCTAAATTTTTCTCAATGATTTCTGGAGATAACATATTCATACTCACAGCCTTTAAATCATGAGAAACAAATCGAAAAAAATAAATACTTACCTGAATAAGATCCTTGGAGTGTTCGGTGTTCGAAATTATCACGGTAAATGAAAACGGTCTTGGATCCGGGGCTCTTCTTTGATCAGAAAATTGTTGGTGAGAAAACCGTCGAATCTTGCGGTTATCTTACACAATGAGAGCTCTCCTGGTCGCCATTGGTAAGTTTGGAATGAACAAAATGATGAAAAATTAATTTTAGGCTCTACGGGAAACATGTGAAGTGAAGAGGTCCAAATCTCGTGGGGTAAGTGTCTTGAACGTCCTAGATAGTCTCCAGGTCTGCAAATGTGGTTATGAGATGCATCACAGATGGGTGGTAGTCCTATGGGGTTATCCACTTGAAAAATGATCTCAGAATCCTGCAAAAGAAACATCATCTCACTCGGCAGCACCGGTGTAAGGTCAGTCAAGCTCATGAGAGCTTTCTTATAAACAAAGAATAATATTGGCTGTTTTGAAAACAAGTTTTGATTAACGTCACTGAAACTCGCTATTTTTGGTCGGTTTCAATCGATAGATAGTATAGAGGGTGAAATGTCGAACCAAATCTAGAGCATGTCTGTAGCACTTAACATGTGGATTAAGCTAGCAAGTCAAACAATATATTTTAGGGGTTTTTCTTACTAACAACCTAAAATACAGAAAATTAAACTAGAGATGCAGAGTCTGTCACACTCTAACAAATCATGAATTAAACATGCGAAATCACAGATTAGTTGTGAAAACTAAAGTAGCTCGAGTGGGTCACTCGAGTGGGTCACTCGAGTGGTGCACTCGAGTGGACTAGTCGAGTGTTATAAGAACTCTAATGAAAGCAGTAAACAAGATATCTAAAAATGACAACTAGTTCAAATAAAAGACAAAAGGATCTTGGGGATAGACTCATAGGATCATTTACACTCTCACGCCATGGGTGCTAATTTACTAAACTCAGGGTGAATCCCTCGACGACAGATCTCACTTCCAATCTAACCCATTGTCGTGTTGAAGGGTCTTAACAAGTGACTAAGGATCGATCCGTCAAAGCCAAGAAAGACTCATAACAAGTGAGTAGTTGGGTCGTGACGTAAATCAACATCTGATGCACCAACTCTCACGCTATTGTGTCTTAATCCCTGGAAAAACTAGATCTGATGGTTCAAGGCACTTTTGATGCTCATGAAGTCATCTAAAATTATAGTCTCCAGGTCTGCAAATGTGGTTATGAGATGTATCACAGATGGGTGGTAGTCCTATGGGGTTATCCACTTGAAAAATGATCTCAGAATCCTGCAAAAGAAACATCATCTCACTCGGCAGCACCGGTGTAAGGTCAGTCAAGCTCATGAGAGCTTTCTTATAAACAAAGAATAATATTGGTTTCAATCGATAGATAGTATAGAGGGTGAAATGTCGAACCAAATCTAGAGCATGTCTGTAGCACTTAACATGTGGATTAAGCTAGCAAGTCAAACAATATATTTTAGGAGTTTTTCTTACTAACAACCTAAAATACAGAAAATTAAACTAGAGATGCAGAGTCTGTCACACTCTAACAAATCATGAATTAAACATGCAAAATCACAGACTAGTTGTGAAAACTAAAGTAGCTCGAGTGGGTCACTCGAGTGGACTAGTCGAGTGTTATAAGAACTCTAATGAAAGCAGTAAATAAGAGATCTAAAAATGACAACTAGTTCAAATAAAAGACAAAAGGATCTTGGGGATAGACTCATAGGATCATTTACACTCTCACGCCATGGGTGCTAATTTACTAAACTCAGGGTGAATCCCTCGACGACGGATCTCACTTCCAATCTAACCCATTGTCGTGTTGAAGGGTCTTAACAAGTGACTAAGGATCGATCCGTCAAAGCCAAGAAAGACTCATAACAAGTGAGTAGTTGGGTCGTGACGTAAATCAACATCTGATGCACCAACTCTCACGCTATTGTGTCTTAATCCCTGGAAAAACTAGATCTGATGGTTCAAGGCACTTTTGATGCTCATGAAGTCATCTAAAATTATGATCCTCTTGATTAGAGAGGTACAAGCATTAAAAGCAAGAACCCAAGAGGGATTTTAAAACCGAATCAGCATAAATCAACAAAAACCCATGGCAATCGACTGAGACTACCTAATCCATCCTTGAAAACCCTAAAACGACTACTCACTCATCGAGATCATCATCGAACCCAAAAGCCCAGAAAAGCTAAGACTTGTCATAGATGAAGTATGATCTGATGAGAAAGAAATTTCGAAAAAGGAACAGTAAATCAAAACTCGATCTTATTAAATCTCAAAGAGTCATAGAAAAACCAAATCGAAATCTAAAGATAAACTAGAGAGAGAAAACTAAGAGAGATAAACTAATTATGCTAAAGTGACGCGGAATAAAACTTGTATCCCCTTTCTTTCTTTTTTTCCCCGAGTTATCATTAACCTCGATATTTATACATAAGGATTAGGGATAATGAGAATTCGCTATAATTTGCGGAATCTTCTCGAAACAGTGCTCACCACTCGACCCAGCAGTCAAGTGGTATGGTCGAGTAGCCTCCACGAGTCTTCATCCGAGTAGCCTCCTCGAGTAACTTGAGCTTCATTTGCAGTCTTCAACTCTATGGCTCCATGTCACTCGAGTCATGACTCCTTGCAGAAATCCTGACGTCGCTTCATAGCCTGAGAGGTCACACAAGTGATGACTCCTTGCGGCTCCAAGTACCTGAAAGTACCACATGTATGCAAAATGCATGCAAACTAATGCAAAGAGACTAAATATCCTAAATGTCAAATAAATTCAATAAGTGATAAGAGTAATGCCTAAAACCTATGCTAAGTTGCAATAAAACAATAGTAAAAACATGAAAAAATGCAATATTATCAGTCACCAGCCCTATTAAAGAAGTTTGCTTGCTTGTCTATGTGTTCCTCCTTGTGCTTTAACCAAAGTTGATCTGGATAAACTTCATATTGATCTCTTGATTGACTCTGATTATTAGTGAATATTTTTGGATCAGTAGTCTTCTTGATTGGACTCAAAATTGTACAATCTGCACCAAGAGAAAGTAGGTTAGCATTCATTCGCCTTTGGGAGTCAAGATAGTTACCTCAGGTCTTGATTGGTGGTGAAACATCTGGTGGTTTCTCATTAGTCTGAATACTGTGACCCGCTCTAATACCACTTGATGTGATCCTGATTAGGATCCAGTCCCTGAATGCTCTCCAATCGGTGTGTTACTCACGGGGTAACCATTATAGCTTACGGAAATGATGTAGTCGATACGTGAGACTGAAAAAATCGGATGAAGTGATGGATTGAGTGAAAGTTCTAAAGGTTATGAATGACCCTTAGATTATCAAGCTTGCTCTGTACGTGGCTGAAGACCCTAGACGTGATGAACAAGAGGTGAAGTGAGGTGATACTTTGTAAGAGTGGTGAAAGACTCTTAGACTATCGAAACTTGCTTTGGTGAGGATGAAGATCCGATCACTATAAGCAAGGATCATCAAACAAATATGAAGAGTTTTTGAATAAAGGTTTGATAAAAGATACAATGAGTTCAGATCATAATATAAAGAGAAGGAGGCGAAGAGAAGAGGAGAAGAAACTTTAATGGTGTAGAGTTACGAGACATGCCTCGTAAACTCACACAAAAACCATGCAGAATTAAAAGAGAATATTTGAAATAAAATAGATAGAAATATAAGAGATAGGGATGCCCAAAATATCATATAAATGGGCTTTGATGGATCAGAACTAGGTCATGGTAAAGATGAACATATGAGCCACAAGCCTCATTAAAAATCTTACTCGGAAAACCCAATGGGACAAAACCGAGATAAGGGAAAAAAAGTGCAAGTAGATCATATGGCCATGCACTAGCTTTCTCGAACGTGTATCATGACTAATGTAGACCTGATACAACCTCCAAAGTTCAAGAGATCCTCTTAATATTCCCGGATCAAACGTTGCTGTTGAGCTAATCCATTTCTTCATAGCTTCCTCGGCTACAAGCTGCTCTGGTTCAAGCTGTTCCAATGCATCCTTTGCTCCTTGTTGGTTTTCCTCATCTTCATAAGCTTCCATTTCCTCTTCCAGCTCCTTAGTGCTTCCTAGGATCACATCACCTTCAGTTTCGCAAAACTCTCCTCACACTCCGAGTACCACATGAAAGGAACATCTTTTTCCATCAGCTTCATCATAGACTTTGCCAAACTCGCAAAAACCCTTGACGAATCGCCGATAATAACCTACCAACCTGAGAAAACTCCTAATCTCTGTGGCATTCCTCGGCCTCTGCCAAGCACTAATGGCCCAAACCTTCTCTAGATAAACTGAAACCCCCTCTAGATAAACTGAAACCCCCTCCGCAGAGATAACATGACCCAGAAAACAAATCTCCCGCTGCCAGAAGTTTAATTTGCTTAACTTAGTAAACAGCTTATGTTCCCACAACTTCGCAAGAATTACTCGCAGATGCACCTCATACTCCTCCAGTCTCTTCGAATACACCAAGATATCATCGATAAAGATGATCAAAAACTCATCCAGATACTCATAAATGCAGCTATTGCATTTGTCAACCCAAATGGCATCACCACAAACTCTTAGTGGCCATAACAAGATCTGAAAGCCATCTTCTGGATATCTACCTAATAGTAGTGTTTTTACTCATGGACTACTTCTGTGGGCAAGGGAAATCTAGCAATAGGAACTTGTCCTACTGGATGTAAATCCCCTGTCAGTTATGCATCCCCAAGTAAAAACAATGCAACTTACTATGTGTGTGTATGGAGAATGATGTATCAATTCCCTAACATTGTCATTGTAATATTAAGGTGTCAATCCAAATAGGTGTGATGCTAGCAATCAAGATGTGATCAGATACAACTAAGTCAAGCTAGATAGAAAGGAAATATTTATCTAACAACCGAAGTGAAATAAAAACGAAATGCAGTAAGATGGGTGCTTGACTCGGGTACTAGACCGAGTCAAGTGACCAAGTCAATGCAGAAAAATGATAAAAAAGTGCACTCGACCACTCTGAACGAGTCAATGAGATCGAGTGGAGCCTGAAAACGACAAACAACTATGCACTCGGGTTCAAGACCGAGTTGAGAGACCGAGTCAAAAGAGATGAAAGGCAAAGTGCAATTAAACAATTAAACAGCTGTAAAACAAGATGATAAAGCAATAGAAAGTCAATAGGGATCTAAGGATAGGGTAATCGATCAATAGCAGCTTATGATCATCACTGGTGTTCAACAAATATCAACCACAAAGGCTATTCTATAGACAGCAAATATCTAAAGCAGTTTAGTCCACTCTCATAGTAAGAAACCTCAAATCTCATCACTGACATACCAACTTTTGCTTGAGCCACCATGATGAGATAGGCACAAAGCACTTATTTGCTAAAGTCAAAAAGCACCCTAAACATCTAATCTCTTAGGCTAAGATGTGCTAATCTCTGGAAAATGTTGATTCTGATGATTCCATCACACTCTCATATGGAAATCATCTTAGATCTTATTCTAGTTGATCAGAAAGCAACAAGCTTTAAGCACACTCACCCAGAAAGGAAATTCTACAATCAAGCAATCTTAAACACCAAATCTGATCATAAGCAAGCTACTAACCTATCCCATCCTCAGAAACCCTAAATCACTACTCAAGAACACAAATCATCATCAAGAACATGAACCGTGAAAAATCAAACATTTCAGAATTCATTGAAAATAGTTTAAAAAGATAGATTAAGATGAGAATAGTAAGACTGCAAATAATTAAAGCAAACTAAGTACTAGATTAAGAGAGATCTGAATTACAAAATGAAGAACACTTAGAACAAGGTTTGGAGGCAGAGAAAAACCCTAAAAATAAAAGTCATGTCTCCTGGATAATACCCAACAATGGTATTTATAGTAAAATACAGAAAACCCTAAAACGGAAAAAGATAAAAAAAGTAGCTGAGTCTTAGCGGGTGGTGGAGCTCGAGTTAGGAGGTCGAGTGGGTTGGACGTCGAGCACTTGGGTGGTTTCGAGTTGAGACGGGTAGATGTTATTGAGTGGTGACACGAGTGGTACGTGGTGGAGCTGACGTTGAGTCGGGGATGCGATGTCGAGTGCGGACTCGAGTGGAGGTGGGCTTGAGTAGAGAGTGGGGACTCGAGCTGTGCTCGAGTGGCGTAGCGAGTACGGGCTCGAGTGGGGACTCGAGCTGTGCTCGAGTAGGGACTCGAGCTATGCTCGAGTGGGGACTCGAGCTATGCTCGAGTGGGGACTCGAGCTGTGCTCGAGTGGGGACTTGAGCTGTGCTCGAGTGGCGTGGCGAGTACGGGCTCGAGTGGCGTGGCGAGCACGGGCTCGAGTGGCGTGGCGAGCACGGGCTCGAGTGGGACTCGAGTGGCGTGGCGAGCACGGGCTCGAGTGGGACTCGAGTGGGACTCGAGCTGTCCTAGCATCCATGCTCCAAGTTGTATCTGTTTTAGCTCCAAAATGCAGCATGTATGCAAATGCTAGTGCAAATTCTCCTAAGTACAAAAACATAGGAAATTGGACTAGAAATGCTGTGAACTCGAGGTGAAACTAAGTAAATAGGAAGGAAAATGTATGCATAAATCATGTAAAATATTAACATATCAACTCCCCCAAACTTAATCCTTGCTTGCCCTCAAGCAAGAAAACAAGCATAAGCTGGAGGAGAAGTGTGAAGTTGGGGATTCAGAACCTAAACAATTCATAGTAAAACACATTGCCTCAATCCTGAAGTTAACAGTTTTAAAATGCATTGCAAGTGAAATCTACTTAAAAACTTTAGCCAATCTCATCACAGCAAGCATTAGCCTTCAGTCTTAACTGAAATAAACATTCAAAGCAATCATTCCCTTTAACATTGATTAAGTGTAACCAGTGGATCATGCTGTAAACTACATATGAACTCATTTGGTTGAGGGACAGGTTTTAAGAGACAAAAATGGCCTCTTCTTCCTCTAGTTTAAGCTCAATGATACATGGATCTCTCAGTGAATGGATTGAACTTTAAGAGAATGCTAAAGGTAAAAGCCAAGTGATGCATACAAGAATAGATTCTCATCTACCCAAGAACACACACTGACTTTCCCTAATCTAAGCCCAGATAACATGATCCTAGTTCTAAACCTTTTCTCTCAAGGTAATCACTCTTTTCTCACCAAGGAATCATACTTTATCTTTTCTTTTCTTCTAAGGAGAGGATTTTTTCATCCTTTGTTCACTTCTAGCGGGTCTGGGGATATTTTCTTAATTGCAAGGGCCTTGACTCGACCCCTTGGTCGAGTCTACTGATCGAGTCAATGTATTTATATTTTCTTTCTTTTGTTTTCATAGACCCTTTTTTTTATACTTTCATCCCAGACCCTACACTAGGCATAAAACATACTTTTTTCTTTTCTTTTACCCTCTCCAAAGGTTTGTAGCACTTCTCTTTTCTTATCTTTTGCCACTCTGTCTTTTCTTTTCTCACACATGAACTATCACTCATATCAAACTCCCTAGTCCTAGTCTGGTTCAAAAATCGTGAACCAGAAACTACATGGGAAGCTACACTTGTCGGCTTAAACCTAAAACTTTCTCCTAAGTTCAACCCCAAGGTAGGCCTTCCACTCAGAATTATAGTTTGGTTTGAAAGAAGGATAGGTTTGGTGTTTTAAATGGGACTGCTCCAAAGATAGAAGCAGCTACTTAGATTAACAAGAGTGGTAAAATGATAAAAGAAAATCCAAGTATTTTAGTGGTATCCATGAGTTCGAATACATTTTATAGCCATGATAATTAACAATTCGGATTAGGTTAAAATATATAGGGAATGATATACTAATCACAGCAAGATCAGCCAAGATAAGAAAGCTAATTCAAGATTCCAAGATTGGTTCAGTCTTAATTTTCAAATTCACAAACAAGCATTAGACAACTAGAAAATAAGAGACTGAACCTATATGATGAACTTAGCAAGCTTACAAGGTGAATGTCATCATTATCCCCTATGCAGAAATCTTAGATGAAATGCAACTAGACTCAATCCTAAAATGCTAATGCAACTACATGGACACTCTGTTTTTATGAAATAGTTTTCGAAAAAATTTTAAATTTTTATGGTTTTCAGATGCACATAGATGATGCAAAAATTTGAATTAAGAAAACAGAAAACAATGTCAAATACATCTTGAACCCTCCCCCAAACTTAAATTACACAGTCCCTTATGTAATAAAAATTTGGAAAAGACTCCATGATAGAAAACATGAGTAAACTAAATGCAATGGTATATATAATGATGGGTTTGGAACTGGTACCTCAGTAGTTGGAAAAGTAGGAGTCGATTGACTCCTCCATGCTCGCGTGTGAGTATTCCTAGTGGGGGGGTCGTGTCGCATGCTCGAGCCCGCTCTGCTTGACCTCACTGCATGTTTCTTGCGTTGCCGTGGTTCGAAGGAGGAAGCTCTGGGGGGCTCGAGTGGTGTGTTACGCTTGGAGCTTGTGCTCATAGAACCACTTTTCTGTAGAGCGCTTGGTTGACATGGTTCATCATTTCTTTGAGAGCGGCGCCTACCCTTGAATCTTGTTTAGCTGTTCCTTCATCTCCTTCTACCCATTTTATATATCTTTCATGGTACCTTTCAATGCCTTGATCGTTTTATCTTGAACTTTGTTCTATTTCTGAAGGAGTCCAATCCGCTTGTGAGCCTCCCATAGACTCTTGTTGCATTTAGATGCAGTAAACTCTTCAAAGTGAAATATCTCAGGCGCAGCATATTCTAGGGGGCTCGAGTGACTGACGTGATCAGCATGACCGAGTCATCCCCTTCCTACGGTAGTTGGAGCAGTTCAAGTGGTGGTGAAAAGTCAATGTTGGAGTCTAGGGAATTTTGTATGGCTACGCAAGGGAGTCGTAGCCGAGCTGGTCCTGCGGTAAGGTGAATGAACTGGTATAAGTAGTCCTCCATGTCTGTGGGTACTTCGAGGAACTTTGCACTCCTAAGATGTTCAACGTCTAGCCACCTTGGTGCGGTTGGTTCTGAAATTATAGGCACATTGCAAGCAATGAGTATGGGCGTAACCACTCCCCTAATGCGGAGGTCTCCTTATGCATTTTTCCTATCCATCTTCACAGCCCACTCTCTATAGTTATGGAACTGAGCTAGCAAGATAAAGGTGAGACTTGTATTAGCCTTATCCCCTACCAGTTCTCTTTCATCCTTAGCAAATTCCAGAATCCCTTTTAATCCCAAATCCATTATTTGTAGATCTCCTTCATTGACAGTGCCAGTTCCAGGACGCGTAAACATGGTGCTGGCGATCGCCTTATGCAGGTATCTCACCGCGGGGTGTCAAATCTGTGAACCCTTTGATCTAGATGATGAGTACGACATGTCTGTGCCTACTGTCAGCCATAAGGATTGTAGCTCCCATTTGCCAAAGTCTTGTTGTACCCCTGTTCCGCTTGCAAAACCGTACAGGTTGTCGAGCTCATTGGTGGTGATAAAGTACTTCTTGCCCCTAACTTTAAAAGTGATCCACCCTACTCCCACGTCTGACTCGCAGTTAGGGTTCTCTATGTAGAAGTCCACCTCTAGTGATGCCAAGAAGTGGCATGTCTCGACTTGATAGGCTGCCATGTTGCATTTCATGAAGTTGGTTAGGCCGCATAGTGCAAAAAGGCAGCTTACATCCTCGTAACATGGTGGGGAGATGGAGATAGTGCGTTCCTGTAAAACCCCTAGCAAGAAAAACTGCACGCATTTCTTTCTTAGTTAGCTCTGGCTCCGATTTCCATGAATACCTCTTTGAACTTAGCTCCCATCTCCATATCTTCACCGTGATCGACCGCCTTTCTGCGAGCTACGTCATCCCTTTCGTGCCAGAACTCTTGGGCTGCATACCATTTGGGTGGACTTGAGTGTTCGACTCGATCAGCGTGGTCGAGTCTATACCCTTGGTGCTTGGGTCCATACCATTGCTCGGCTTCTAGTTCGATTTCTGCTTTAATAGGTTTTCCCTTTCTAGCATTACGGCTTATTCTTGCATAACACCTAGCTAATGTTACAGCCCTTGCTTGGTTGCACCAGTCGGGTGTGGCTTCGTCAGCTTCCATGGGATCCCTTGTAGGGGACACATGTCCTCCCTTTTCAGTGTAGCGCCTTGCTGTGGCTTCAGCTTCTGCACGCCCGCAGAGTTTAGACATAGCTTCGAAACTTAGAAAAGATGTGAGAGCGTAAGGCGTGCAGGAGCTCGAGTGGCTCGGATAGAGTAAGAGAGAGCTTGAGTGGCTCGGATCGAGTGAGAGAGAGCTTGAGTGGCTCGGATTGAGTGAGAGAAAGCTCCAGTGGCTCAGATCGAGTAAGAGAGAGCTCGAGTGGCTCGGATCGAGTGAGAGAGAGCTCGACTCAAGTGAAGGCAGAAATGGAAGTGAGAGAGAAAGCTCGAGTGGCGATGGCGAGTTGGGCTCGAGGCGGACTCGGATTGAGTGACGAGGAGCTGGCTTGAGGAGGCCAAAGAGACAAATCGAGAGAGAGAAGCTGGATTCGAGTGAAGGTAGAAATGGAAGTGAGAGAGAGAAAGCTCGAGTGGCGATGACAAGTTGGGCTTGAGGCAGACTCGGATCGAGTGACGAGGAGCTGGCTCGAGGTGGCGAGAGAGACGAATCGAGAGAGAGAAGCTGGACTCGAGTGAAGACGGAAATGGAAGTGAGAGAGAGAAAGTGGTGAAGGGGGGGGGTGCAGATGGTGATATTGAAAGGGAGGAGGTTTGCTAAAAACCAAAAGCACAAGGCCCCCACTTGATTCCTCTTGTCGAGTCAGTTGCCAAAATTTCGAAATTTAAACCCCGGTACACACAAGAAAATGGGGAATTTTTTAACTCGATGACCGACTCGATCTACCGACTCGACCTGACTGCTTGAGTTGGTGTGTTGATCGCTTGTTGAGGCACGACTCGGTCAGTTTGACCCAGCTAAGTCAACCGAGTTCGTACTTGGACCTTAAGCAGTGCTTAACTCGAGTCACGTTTAGCTCTTCCGACACCTACTTCTGACCTTCCTTAGCAAGAATCTGATAACCAAAAATAACTAGAAAAACCGATCAAAGATCACTGAAATAAAATAAAAATTAAAGCAATATGTACAAGAATAAACATGGGATTTCCTCCCAAGTGAGGTTGTTTAAAGTCACTGAGCTTGACTTTTCATCCCTTCATTAGGCTCTAGCAATGAATCCATGTATCACCTGGATCATATTCGTCATAGAACCATCCCCTAAACTCTTTCATCCTGATCATCTCAAAGAGTATCGTCCTTGGTTCAGCAATGCTCACTTCATCGGTGGATGTTATACACAGATGCTCCACAGATATGCATTCAACAACAATGACACCTTCACAAGGATGTTCTAATGCCTTTCCAACCATGCATGCTGCTTCCCCACTGCTCTTGATTGAATAACTCAATTCTTCATACCTCAGCAAAGGTTTCTCATCAACTGTGTATTTAGAAAACAAATCAAGCTCTTGTGTAACCTCTTCAGCTTCTTGGGGATTCTTCCATAGCAGTGGTACAGTCCTCTCCAAATCTTCACCAATATCATTGGAGAGTGCGGTTGGGGTATTTGAGAAGAGTGGATTTAGGTTGAAAATCTCTAGTGGTTGCATAACAAAGGGATTGACTCGATCAATAGGTCGAGTGGAGTGGTCGAGCTTGACCTCCAACTTCTGTGTTTCTGCTTGAACATGTAATTCACAGCCCTCCCCATCTTAAATATCATTGTCCTCAGTGAATACTGTGAACATGGGAATACTCTCACTATGAGGTTTTTATTCCATAACGGTTTCCTGAGGGGGAATGCATTCGTCTTCAGTGTCCTCGGTCCATTGTGAAAGGTCAGTGTTGATGGGCTCTACACTCGTTGTCTTAACAATACTTAAACTCCTATCAGTTAGCTGGGTGTCAAACATGTGAATACTCTCAATTATCTCTGCTACTCCTTCCGAAAGACAAGCTGCCCCTCGTTTTTGTTCTTACAAAATCAACTGCATGAAGTTGTGAGTTTCGTCTTCTTCAGATAGTTGGGAGGAATGTTGTCGTTCATAGCCATACTGCATGTTTGATGATTGAAATGTCTCACCATATCCACACTGGTTGCCTGGAGCACAGTTTTGATCTGGCTGATCCACTCTTGAGGTAAACGGTTCATTAGTGTTAAAGCCTGTGGAAAACCAAGCATGATATCGTTTTTGTTCTTCCCTCATGAACTGCAACATAGATGCCATGTAAGACATCGTCTTTCTCCCATGCAGGACTCGATGAGTCTGACCGAGCTGAGGTTGACCGAGTGGAATGAAAGGCAGGAAGTGAACTCGGTGTGATGAACTCGCTGGAGTAGGTCGAGTGGAATTACTCGATGTGAGACTGAGCTGATAGCAGAGAGTGAACTCGGACAGGAGAATTTGGTTGAAATGGTCGAGCTGGTTAACTCGGGTTGGTGTACTCGGTGTAGCAGATCGAGTTGGCTGACTCGAGGTGCTGACTGAGTTGAGTAAGCCGAGTGGATGAGAAACACAAGTAGAACTCGATGTAACATGCCGAGCTGATGCACTCGGGCAGGTTGATCGAGTGGTACCTCAAACAGTGAAAACCCGGAAAGTTAAAAACTGAAATTAAATGAAAATGAACTTGATCTCAAGAAATCTGAAATCCTAAATGTAGCAAACAAACACCCAATTGGCAACGGCGCCAAATTGATAGTAGTGTTTTTACTCAGGGACTACTTCAGTGGGCAAGGAAAATCTAGCAATAGGAACTTGTCCTACTGGATGTAAATCCCCTGTCAGTTATGCAATCCCCAAGTAAAAACAATGCAACTTACTATGTGTGTGTATGCAGAAGGATGTATCAATTCCCTAGCATTGTCATTATAATACTAAGGTGTCAATTCAAATGGGTGTGATGCTAGCAATCAAGATGTGATCATATACAACTAAGTCAAGCCAGATAGAAAAGAAATGTTTATCTAACAACCTAAGTGAAATAAAAACGAAATGCAGTAAGATGGGTGCTTGACTCGGGTACTAGACCGAGTCAAGTAACAAAGTCAATGCAAAAAAATGACAAAAAGGTGCACTTGACCACTCTGAACGAGTCAATGAGATCGAGTTGAGCCTGAAAATGACAAACAACTATGCACTCGGGTTCAAGACCGAGTTGAGAGACCGAGTCAAAAGAGATGAAAGGCAAAGTGCAATTAAACAATTAAACAGTTGTAAAACAAGATGATAAAGCAATAGAAAGTCAATAGGGATCTAAGGATAGGGTAATCGATCAATAGCAGCTTATGATCATCACTGATGTTCAACAAATATCAACCACAACGGCTATTCTATAGACAGCAAATATCTAAAGCAGTTTAGTCCACTCTCATAGCAAGAAACCTCAAATCTCATCACTGATATACCAACTTTTGCTTGAGCCACCATGATGAGATAGGCACAAAGCACTTATTTGCTAAAGTCAAAAAGCACCCTAAACATCTAATCTCTTAAGCTAAGATGTGCTAATCTCTGGAAAAAGTTGATTCTGATGATTCCATCACACTCTCATGTGGAAATCATCTTAGATCTTGTTTTAGTTGATCAGAAAGCAACAAGCTTTAAGCACACTCACCCAGAAAGGAAATTCTACAATCAAGTAATCTTAAACACCAAATCCGATCATAAGCAAGCTACTAACCTATCTCATCCTCAGAAACCCTAAATCACTACTCAAGAACACAAATCATCATCAAGAACATGAACCCAGAAAAATCAAACATTTCAGAATTCATTGAAAATAGTTTAGAAAGATAGATTAAGATGAGAATAGTAAGACTGCAAAGAATTAAAGCAAACTAAGTACTAGATTAAGAGAGATCTGAATTACAAAATGAAGAACACCAAGAACAAGGTTTGGAGGCAGAGAAAAACCCTAAAAATAAAAGATATGTCTCCTGGATAATACCCAACAATGGTATTTATAGTAAAATACGGAAAACCCTAAAACAGAAAAAGACAAAAGAAGTAGCTGAGTCTTCGCGGGTGGTATAGCTCGAGTTGGGAGGTCGAGTGTGTTGGACGTCGAGCACTTGTGTGGTGTCGAGTTAAGATGGGTAGATGTTGTTGAGTGGTGATACGAGTGGTACGTGGTGGAGCTGAGGTCAAGTCGGGGATACGATGTCGAGTGCGGACTCGAGTGGAGGTGGGCTCGAGCAGAGAGCGTCGCACGGCAGGGCTCAAGTGGGGACTCAAGCTGTGCTCGAGTGGCGTGGCGAGTACGGGCTCGAGTGGTATGACAAGTACGGGCTCGAGTGGCTTGGCGAGCATGAGCTTGAGTGGCGTGGCGAGTACGGACTCGAGTGGGACTCGAGCTGTTCTAGCATCCATGCTCCAAGTTGTACCTGTTTTAGCTCCAAAATGCAACATGTATGCAAATGCTAGTGCAAATTCTCCTAAGTGCAAAAACATAGGAAATTGGACTAGAAATGCTGTGAACTCGAGGTGAAACTAAGCAAATAGGAAGGAAAATGTATGCATAAATCATGTAAAATACTGACATATCACTACCTCATCGATAGGAATCTGATGATATCCCTACGCCAAGTCAATCTTGGAGAACCAAGTAGCCCCTCTCAAGTGATCCAACAACTTATCAATCAGAAGAACATGATACTTGTTCTTTACTGTGACTCGGTTAAGTCCCCGATAGTCAATGCACAACCGAAAACTCCCGTCTTTCTTCTTCATAAACAACACCAGTGCTTCTTCAGCTCTGCCATATCTGTTGGAGCCATCCTATAAGGAGCCTTGGATATCGGTGTCGTCCCCAGTTCCAACTCAATCGTGAAAGGATCCAACCTAGACGGTGGTAACCCCTGCAACGACTGGAACACATCCTGGAACTCTCGAACCACCTGAATATCCTGAACTTTAGCCTCTCCAACGGCCTCTGGCAAGGAAATGGTAGCCAAATACGCCTCACAACCCCTCTCGATCATACGCTCGGCTTGCATAACCGAGATCACGAGACTCCTGGAAGTCGGTCTCACCCCCTTATACAACAACCTCCCCTTGCCTCTGTCGAACTCGACACGCCCTCGGTCTGAACTCTCCGGGCTGCCACACCCCTCCACTAGAGATGCGCATTACCCTCCAGATAATGGACCGCAATGTCTACTTGGTATCCTGCGGGACACCTACTCGAGGAAAATTCCTCTCTACCCTCCTCAACCACGATCAACGTCCTTAAGATTAGCACCTCCAAGAAATCCTGACTCGCATGCGACTCATCGACCAGCTCCTCCACTACACAACTATGACCTCTACCTCGGCCACGGCCTCCACCACGCCCTATAGCCATCTGCACTTCAAAGAACAGAGATGCTAAAACACAATCATCACAATAAAGATAACTCACCGTGGAATCCCACAAGGCTCGAAGAGGATTATTCTATGACCCTAAACGACACATAATCTATCCTAGAACCACATAGGCTCCTAGACCTGTATGCACTCTGATACCAAAAATATGATGACCGCACTTTTTTTTAACACGCAATTACTTAATAAATAAACGCCCATACATTTAAATATTCTCCAAGTAATTAACATACAACAAGCAACAATGACCACACATGGTCACCAGTTCTATCGGTCCTAATCATCCTCCCCCTCCTCGCCTCGATTCCACGATCACGCCTTATCTTTACCTGCATCGACAAAAGTGATGCATAAACATTTGGTACACCAAACACCGAGTGAGATTGATCCTCCCAACAACAGGTTATATGAAGGCCCACACAATTTAAACTACCACACCAACACAAAATAATAACACCACGTATTACTTCAAACAATCAGCTAGACATGTAACCTCATGCAAAGCTAATCAAACATATCCATGACTAACCACCTAGCAATTCACAACATCAAGAAATACTAAAAACACAAGTCACAGAACAACAGGGTCAATCGACCACACTCTATCGATCAACACCATCAATACCCCCTATCGACCACACCCTATCAACCACACCTGGTCGATAGTCATCCTAAAAACCATCTGAAGAAACTCATTGACTTACGTATCGATTAGCCCGGTCGATACACCCTATCGACCCCGCTCTATCGACCACACCTGGTCAAGAAGCACTAGGAAAAACATCCAGCATGATTTATCAACCAACCTATCAACATGCCCTAGTCGATACAACCTATCGACCTCGCTCTATCAAGCACACCTGATCGATAAGCACTAGGAAAATGCCCAGAAGGACTCATCGACCTCGCTCTATCGACCTCCTCTAGTCGATAGCCCCTATCGACCTCGCCCTATCGACCAGACCTGGTCGATAGCCACTCCGATTTCCCAACTCCATAACTTAGCCTTGACACAATCCTAAGACCAAACCTCTAAACCACAACCAACACGCACACCAAGCAAGGCAATACCACACCAAACAACTACGGAAACACTCCCAACAAGCCATGGAATCACCAAGAAACCATAACATACACAATCACCAAGCAAGCATAAGAACTTACAATCACAGCTTAACAAAGCACAACAAGCATAAATCCATGGTTCTCTAACCATCATAAGCTTAGCAAACTCTAGCTAAAGCTCCACAAATGACCATAAGGTTTCTAAGCAACCTAGGAACATCTCAAAACATAGCACAACCCCACAAGCCCCCACACATAGCTTAATGATAACCTTTGGTTACAACTCACCTTAGAATGGATGGATCTTGCCTAGGATGAACTCCCCAAGCTCAAGAAAAACTCTCTTTTCTCCTCCAAGCTCACGCCAACCCTTAGCTCCAACCCACTCTCTTTTCCAAGCTTCACAAAGCTCTCACACTCTTGATCTCGCAAGATCCAATCTTCTCCAAGCTCCACAAAATCCTTTCTCTTCTTCTTCTCTCTTCTCCAAGCTCTCACAAGCTCACAAGCTCACTCTCCACCAACAAAAATGGCGAGCACAAGGAGAAAGAGAAGAAGAAGAAGAAGCCAAAATGATTTTGTCTTTCTTCTTGAGAAAAACTCCATAACTTTCGAAATAATTTTTGACACTCCCGGAACAAATCTAAATTGATTATTTCACCCCATAATCAATTTCTCGAGACTTGTCTAAGGTTCATAAACTCGAAAGAACTTCCAAATTAATTAAATTAATTAATTTTCGAAACACGGGTGTTACACCGGTAAACCAAGATATGTACCTTCACCACCTTTATTTTCTATACCGAGTACCCCTTTGACCATTGCTTTTGTCGCCTTGTGTACTTTAGAGCTGAAAATGATTCAAGATTTCTGGGTGTTAATGACTTGACCTGAAGCATCACCATAATCTTTTAGGCATTTATTAATTTCCATACTTTCTTCACAAGAAGCCTTGCTTAATAATAGACTATCATCCGCAAACAGTTAATGATGAACTGCTGGTCCTTGCGGTGCCAAACTTATCCCATTAAGTTTACCTTGCCTTTCCGAGTGATTCAAAGAGTGTACCAAGGCTTCCGCACAGATTATAAATATGAATGGAGATAGAGGATCCCCTTGTCGGATCCCTCTTTCTGGTTTAATAAAGCCATGAGGTCGCCAATTTATTAAAACCGTATAAGTAACTGATCGAATACAAACCATGATCCAGGTGATCCATCTTTCATTAAACCCCATCTTTCGCATAAGTTCTTATAGAAAATTCCATTCCACCCTATCCATAGGCTTTAGACATATCCGTCTTTATGGCCATGAAATCTTCCGATATATCACCATTGGTTCTTAAAGCATAAATTAGTTCATGAGCCAGCAAAATGTTATCCGTAATTAATCTCTCCGAGACAAAAGCACCTTGAGTATCAGATATGATATCTGGGAGGATCTGTTTGAGACGCCCACAGAGAACTTTGGAGACAATTTTATAATGCACTGCACATAGACTGATGGGTCTCATATCTGTCATTCTCGATGGCTGAGTAACCTTTGACAGTAAACATAACTGAGTGTGGTTCCATTCATGTGGTAGAATTGATGATCTGAAGAAGTTTTTAACCTCCAGGATAATGCTCGGACCAATGATACTCCAAAAAAGTTGATAAAAATGCCTGAAAAGGATAATTTACTTAGTAATAAATATTTATTGTTTATTAATCTATGTGAAATACTCGGAAAATTAAACACTCAGGAATGTGGATAAGGTGAAAAGATATAAAATATGTATGAGATACTATTAAAACTTTAGAAGAAATATCAGCGCCACAAGGCTTTTGCCTGCCTGTTAAAGAATGCATACTGTTAAGCAATACAAAGTTAACGCACCATAGGTACCTTACCTATCTGATCCAGCGAGATCAACTAGGCTCAGTCTTGCAAAACGCATATTAGTTGTTGAGTCTTTTTCCCATCTGCTCTCGATCACGCATGTAAATCCACCATGCGATCGGCTGCTTTCTCTGTTCATATTTTTGGCTCCAACTTTTCTGTTTAACGATAAGATTTCAGGAACCTTAAACAACATAAAACAAAAATGATTGGGAAACAGCAGTACTAACCTGTGTGATAAGCCCTAAGATGTCTTGAACACTATGTACTTCAAACTCAGTGAGATTTTCTACATAGACACAACTCTTAATGTCCTCTCTAAGTTAAAAAGTGAAAACACATTAGCAAACTCAGCCTTGCACATCTATGCATTTTCACCAACAAAAAGAGTATAAAAGTTACCTGAAAATTTGTTGAAGACGGTTGACGAAGGTCTGTGATTTGTTCATTGTGCATTTGCAATTATATTTAAGTCTCTCGTCTTTTCTGCTCTCTTCCTCCTGCAACAAGAAGAATGAGGAAAGATGTAAGCAGCAAAGTTGAAATATTATCTGTAATAGAAGAGGAAAAAGCAATGTCTAAGAGAATTAAAGCTTGTATTCTTGCAAATAAAAATTCAAATATCCGTGGTATCATTCCTCTGTTGGGACTTGTTCTAACTTCTAAATCACCAACTTCCCCGAGCATTGTATATGTTTTCCACTTCCTGTCTGCACAATCCCAACAAATTATTACAAGTTAGGAACTGAAAGAAAAATAATAACTCCAAAGAAATAAACTATCCCCACTTAGTCTTATCTTAGGATTTTCAAATTATTTCTTAAAGAGGACGGGATATTGGCATAAGTATCCTCAGCACCAAATTACCTAAAAAAGCTTAACAGAAATAAACTTGCTAACGTTTAGAGCTAAAGTAGATCACTCTCCTAACCCATCTCTAGAATGATAGAAGAATATACCTGGCCATACGCAAATATAACTTTAGAAGAAAATATTAAAACTTTAGAAGAAATATCAGCGCCACAAGCAGAGCCGTGCCAAGGGTTTAAGAGATCTAAGGCGAAAAAATCCTATTATATATATATATATTACGGTAAAATCTATATTATAACTAAACTTTAACATTTTTTAATAATAAAGTAGAGATGATAAACACTATTTTTATTGAGATCAAGCACTATCATGGCCTCTACATCAAGAGAAGGCAATCCGTGCAAAATAAGGGCGTGCAAAACTCGGGTCTTGTACGGATCCGTACTTCCGTACAAACACGGATAATGCATGGTTCCAGTTCTAGAGGAAGGGCAAGAAAACATTATCAAAGGCTCGTGCAAAATTCGGGTTTGAGAAACGAACGTGTGCAAAAGTCGTGTTAAAGTCCAAAATGTGCAAAAGTCGTGTTAAAATGTCTTCGGGAGCCTTATCCACGAAAACCTTATCCGTTGGAGCCAAAAAGGAAGGAAGGAGCCAACTTTCAAATTCAAATAAGGAATATGCCCTTTTGATGCTAACCTTATCCTAATGCTTTATGTAAAGTAGTTTGACATTTTGTGAAGAGAAACCCTAAAAGGTTTCTCTATTTAAAGAGATGTAACTCCACATTTTTGTGGTTAAGCCCTTTGGGGCTGCAGCTTCATTTTATAAAATCTCTCTAGTTTATTTATGCTTATTCTCTTTTGTTTATGCTTAATCTCTTATTCTCTCTAGTTTAATCTTGCATAATCTCCCATTCTCCTTTACTTGTTTAATCTCTCATTCTCCTTAGCTTCTTTATGCATTCAATCTCTCATTCTCTTCTTTATATTTCCGCATTTATTCTCATAATTTTTAATGAAGAATATATTTTTTTAGAAATTTGTAGATATTTTATGAAGAATATAAGGAAGTAGAAATTTTGTAGTATTTTCTTCAAATATAAAACATTTATTAAGCTATAGAATATAATTTGTACTATTTTGTAATATATTTGTAATTAACCCTACTTTAATCTATAAAATACCAAAATTTAAGATAAACTTTGTAAATGTTAAAAAATAATTAACATTATTTTCTTAATATATGAAATACAAATTTAAACTCAAGAAAATTATACTATAATACTATTATAAAAATATATATATATATATATATATATAAATATTTTTGGAAATTAGGGGCCATAAAGTTTGCCTAATATTTGGGGGGCCTAGACGAATGCTTTTTTCAAATGCCTACAGGCACGCCTCTGGCCACAAGGCTTTTGCCTGCCTGTTAAAGAATGCATATTGTTAAGCAATACAAAGTTAACGCACCATAGTTACTTTACCTATCTGATCCAGCGAGAGCAACTAGGTTCAGTCTTGCAAGACGCATATTAGTTGTTGAGTCTTTTTCCCATCTGCTCTCGATCACGCATGCAAATCCACTATGTGATCGGAATCAGATCCAAGGACGATCAAAATCACCGGAATAACAAAACCTCTGGGACACAATATCAAAGAACCCCGAGACATATAGTAATCAATTAACCCAGAATTAAGTCGCAGAAAAACAAAATCGGAAACAGATATGTATTTCATCAGACATTTTTCAAGAAGAAGAAAAATAACAAAAATTAGGTTGTTACATTTTTTTATCCTCAACATATTTTTTTAAGCATGATTCATTTATTAATTTAAAATCAAAAACAAGAGTTGATACATAATACTATATAAATTCCAATTCTTAACCAATACAGACATAGTTAATTATAAGGAAAAAATTGGAAAAATACCCTATTTTAGTTTTGTAATTTGAAAAATCGCTTAAAGATCTTTAATAATCGGCTAAAACAAATATCTTAAAAATCACATCTTCATATTCGACAAAAAAATTCTTTAGAAATATTTTTTCTAAACTCAATAAGCTTCTAAATAGGGAACCTCTCTTTTCAATTCCCCATCCAAAATCTTTTCTTCAGTTGTTAGTTTACCTCACTATAGTTTCTTCTCATCATATCATATCTCTTCGTCAACAGCGTCACTCAAGAAAGTTATAAAGAAGAATGCTATATCGTGTCTCTTTATATATTGTATGCAAAATTGAGATAAACTTAATAATATATAGATTTATCTCTTTTTTGGAGTTTCCTGATTAATTTCTAGAGACTTATCTATAAATGGATTTTATTATATAAAATCAATCAAATATCTTTATCTCAAAAGTTTTTTAAATAATAATAATAATTATTATTATTTAGAAAATTCATTTTTAAATAATAAAAATAATTGTAATTATTTAAAAAATTCATTTTTATTTATTTAAACTAAATGACTTGTAAATTAAATGAGGAAAAAATGGTCATATCATATATATAAAAATATTGATTTAAAAAATAAAATAAAGAGGGTATTTTTGGAATTATGAAACATAAATAGGGTTTTTTCATTGCCAGATTAAAAGTCATTTAATATATAATTGAAAGGTTTTTTTACTATTCATCTTTAGTTGAAGGGTTTGATTAGTAAAAGCCATCATTTTAAAATTTTAGAAAAGGCTGCGTTTTTAATTTTAATGGATTTGTAGACGGATGAGTTTTTTACTAACGGATTTAAAGTTGAAAGGTTTTTTCATTAAATATATAGTTGAGGGTTTTTTTTTAATTTATTTTTAGTTAAGAGGTTTTATTACTAAAAATTAAAACCCCTTATAATATTGATGAATGCTAGTATTCTATTTTTGGAAAGAAAACTAAATCTATTTCTCGTCTTTTTTCTGTTAAAATAACCAAAAAGAAAAAGAAAAAGGCAAGCAAAAGAGAAGGCATGAAAACAGTTCAAAACAGACATACACGCATTGTCAAAACACCTAAAAATAAGGTTTGCCATAAACCACAAAAACACATATAAGCCACTTGTGTTATATATATACCACTTCTTCGTCTTCACACAACATCACAAAACTAAAGAAAACCCCCATTTTTGGCTTTTACTCTGTCTTGTTCTTTAAGTCACCTACAAAGAGAATAAGGAGAGTTTATTTTACAAAAAAATCAAGTGTCCTGAAACTTTTGATTCATCATGGCTGCTGATATCTCATGGGAAGAAATAAAAAAGGAGAACGTTGATCTTGTAAGTGTTAATTTTTCAAAAATATACTAATAATTCAAATAACGTTTTAACATAAAAACATGAATGAATGTATTACAGGAAAAAATTCCTGTGGATGAAGTGTTCCAACAGCTAAAATGTTCACGAGAAGGTCTATCATCTGAAGAAGGAAGAAACAGGCTTCAAATATTTGGAGGAAACAAACTCGAAGAGAAAGTAGAAAACAAATTTCTAAAGTTCTTAGGGTTTATGTGGAATCCTCTTTCATGGGTGATGGAAGCTGCAGCAATCATGGCGATTGTGTTGGCAAATGGTGATGGAAGGCCACCAGATTGGCAAGACTTTGTTGGGATCACATGTTTGCTTATCATAAACTCAACCATTAGTTTCATTGAAGAGAATAATGCTGGTAATGCAGCAGCAGCTCTCATGGCTAATCTTGCTCCTAAAACAAAGGTTTTGAGAGATGGAAGATGGGGAGAGCAAGAAGCTGCGATTTTGGTACCTGGTGACTTAATTAGCATTAAGTTGGGTGATATTGTTCCTGCGGATGCTCGTCTTCTTGAAGGTGATCCTCTTAAGATTGACCAATCTGCTCTTACCGGTGAATCTCTTCCAGCTACTAAACACCCTGGAGACGAAGTCTTCTCTGGCTCTACTTGTAAACAAGGTGAGATTGAGGCTGTTGTCATTGCGACTGGAGTCCATACCTTCTTTGGCAAGGCAGCTCACCTTGTTGATAGTACTAACAACGTTGGCCACTTCCAAAAGGTGATGCTGTCTTTTAATATTTTTCTTGCGCTACAAGCAACCATTTAAACTAGTTCTGATGTAATATTCATACAGTGCAAGCAATTATTTGTACTAATTCTAATGTAACTTTGAATGTTTCAGGTCCTAACCGCCATTGGTAATTTCTGTATCTGTTCAATCGGAATAGGAATGTTGATTGAGATAATTGTTATGTATCCGATCCAACATAGAAAATATAGAGATGGAATCGACAATCTTCTTGTGCTTCTCATTGGAGGAATCCCTATTGCAATGCCTACTGTGTTATCTGTGACAATGGCTATTGGATCCCATAGGTTGTCTCAGCAAGGAGCCATCACAAAAAGAATGACCGCCATTGAAGAAATGGCTGGTATGGATGTTCTTTGCAGTGACAAAACCGGAACTTTAACTCTCAATAAACTTACAGTTGACAAGAACTTGATTGAGGTTTGAAGACTAATCTCTTCATCATCATTCTTTTGTTTTTTTGTATTTTAGAGAGTTGCAATTTTGTGGATTTTTGTGTTCATTAGGTATTCCCGAAAAATGTAGACAAGGACCTTGTGATACTGCTTTCAGCTAGAGCTTCAAGAGTAGAGAATCAAGATGCAATTGATACTTCCATTGTTAACATGTTGGGTGATCCAAAAGAGGCAAGAGCTGGAATAACTGAAGTACATTTCTTACCGTTTAATCCAGTAGAAAAGCGAACTGCGATCACTTACATTGATACCAATGGAGAGTGGCATAGATGCAGCAAAGGTGCTCCTGAGCAGATTATTGAACTTTGTGCCCTCAAAGGAGAAACAAAGAGACGAGCTCATGACATCATTGACAAGTTCGCTGAGCGTGGACTTCGTTCACTTGGCGTTGCACGCCAAACGGTTCCGGAAAAGGACAAAGAAAGCGTGGGAACGCCATGGGAGTTTGTTGGTCTTTTACCACTCTTTGACCCTCCAAGACATGACAGTGCAGAGACCATTAGACGAGCTCTTGATCTAGGTGTAAATGTTAAAATGATCACTGGAGATCAATTAGCCATTGGTAAAGAGACAGGTCGTAGGCTTGGAATGGGAACAAACATGTATCCTTCATCTTCTTTACTTGAAAACAAAGATGACACCACTGGCGGGGTTCCTGTTGATGAGCTCATTGAGAAGGCTGATGGATTTGCTGGAGTCTTTCCCGGTATGTTAACCATTCTTTATTTCACTTTTCCTTGGTTATCACTAAGCGGATTCTAACTTTTTTTTATGATCTTGCGTAGAACACAAGTATGAGATTGTTAGGAAACTTCAAGAAAGGAAACATATTGTTGGTATGACTGGAGATGGTGTCAACGATGCTCCAGCTCTGAAAAAAGCAGACATTGGTATAGCAGTGGATGATGCAACTGATGCGGCAAGAAGTGCCTCAGATATAGTTTTGACAGAGCCAGGTCTTAGTGTTATAGTCAGTGCTGTGCTCACTAGTCGAGCTATCTTTCAAAGAATGAAGAACTACACAATCTATGCAGTTTCTATTACCATCCGTATAGTCTTAGGCTTCATGCTTGTGGCTCTCATTTGGGAGTTTGACTTTTCTCCTTTCATGGTTCTTATTATTGCAATCTTGAATGATGGAACCATCATGACCATTTCTAAGGATAGAGTCAAGCCTTCACCAATCCCTGATTCTTGGAAGCTTAAGGAGATCTTTGCTACTGGAGTTGTTCTTGGAACCTACATGGCTCTCATCACCGTTCTATTTTTCTGGCTAGCTCATGACACCACCTTCTTTTCGGTAATATACTCAACACTATGTATTTAAAACCAAAGTTATGGTAGTCTAGTGGTTGAGATACTTATCATTGGGTTAGAAGATCTTGTTCAAATCTTCTCATCCAGGATCTTCAATGTAAATAGAAAACATAAAATTTAACTATTATCATTGATAAAAAAATTTGGTATTGCGGTATGTAGGATAAATTTGGAGTAAGGTCATTACAAGGACAAAACGAGGAGTTAATAGCAGTTTTGTATTTGCAAGTCAGTATAATTAGTCAAGCTCTCATCTTTGTCACTCGATCAAGGAGCTGGTCTTTTGTGGAACGTCCTGGATTTCTTCTTCTTATAGCTTTCCTTGTTGCCCAAATGGTATATACTTTGGATCCATACGTTACACATTTCTCAATATATATCTTTTTTTCTCTTACAATAATTCTCTCTTTGTCACAATAATAGGTTGCAACTTTAATAGCTGCTTACGCGCATTGGGGATTCGCAAGAATCAAAGGTTGCGGATGGGGATGGTGTGGAGTCATCTGGATTTATAGTCTTGTCACATACATTCCTCTTGATATCCTCAAGTTTATCACTCGCTATGCCCTTAGTGGAAAAGCTTGGAACAACATGATTGAAAATAGGGTATGCATGTGTGTGAGTTTAGTCTTGATTCTTGAACCACATAATTCATATATATTGATTGACATTATATTTTTTCCTTTTCTTGTAATCATCTAAGACCGCATTCACAACCAAGAAAGACTATGGTAAGGGTGAGAGAGAGGCCCAATGGGCTTTGGCTCAACGTACTCTCCATGGGCTTAAACCGCCGGAGTCAATGTTTGAGGACACAGCAACTTACACCGAGCTTTCTGAAATCGCTGAACAGGCTAAGAAACGTGCTGAAGTTGCTAGGTATGTAAATGATCACTCCAAAAATCCATATTCATGTAAACATTTAAGTTTTACAAGATTTGTGACTTCTGAGAGTTGTGTTATGCAGGTTAAGAGAAGTGCACACTCTCAAAGGCCATGTTGAGTCGGTAGTGAAGCTCAAGGGTCTTGACATTGACAATCTTAACCAACACTACACCGTCTAAGCCAAACTATTATAACATTTTAATTATTTGACTGGGGACACATGAAGACGATCCAAGCAATAAAGTTGGAGAAAATGGATTCATAAAGATTAAAAAAAAAAAGAAGAAGAAGAAGTTTCCAATTTGGATTCTCATTTCAGTTTCAATTCGTTTTTCTTGGTAAAGAGATCATATAATCAGTGGAAATTTTCATAACTTGAGAAAAATAAAAGCAATAAAGAAGAAGAAGAAGAAGAAGAAGAAGATGATGATAAGATGAATGGTTGAGATGGAATAAAGAGAAGAGAAGAGATACATCGTCATGTGATACACTCGTATACACTACTCATTAGTGATCCCGTTTTTTTGTTATGAGCTTTTTCTCTATATATTTTATATAAGAATTTGATGTTGGTATTAACTATAGGAGTTATTTTGTTTGTCTTCAACAGCAATTATATTTTTATTCGGCAATTTTTACACATGCATTGATATTCGATTGTTGATGAAGAATCCCTAGAGCATCTCCGTAGATACTCTATTAAAAGTTTCTCTTTAATATAAATTAGTATTCTTCTTATAATTTAACTAGATTCGGACCCGCACTTACGTGCGGAGTTATATTTGTAAAATAAATTGTAAATGTTATATGATGTTGCGTGTATATTTTATAAATTAATCAAAATGTTTCTAACAATATGATTAGGGGTGATAAATCGAATTTGGATTCGGTTTTTAGTTTAAGTTATTTCAGTATATAAATATATAGCCTATGCATATATATATTGGATTGAAAAACTGTCTCGTCCTGTATTCATCAGAAATTTTGTGTCCCATATTTCTTTTTAAATAGTTGCTCATTTGACAATTTTTATTAAGAGATTGAGTAAGGTTTAAGATAGAATGCACTTATTCCCGTTTGAATATTATTTTTTAATAAAATTAATGGAAATTGTCCAAATTTTGTTGTAATTCTCTAAATATTTTAAACTATATTTTTGAAATTCCAAAAACCCATCTTAAAATGGATCCTTACCCGACCCATATTTCTATCAATATTTTAAACAATTGCTGAAAATTTTAAAAATATATCTCGAAATGAATCTGTATATGTCCCATATTCAACCATTATCTAACTTAGTGAGAATTTGAGAATTAAATTTACATACCCAAATTTTTAGATCTTTTACTATTACCCAAAATTTATGTCTTGTTTTTAATCAAAAATCATACCAGTTGTATTTTTATTGCTGAAATTATCCATTCATGTTTCATATTTACTATTTTCCGTTCCAATACCATAAATAGACTGGCCTTTAAAATATTATTTTGATTTCATCAAATAATAACATCTAGATTTGGACCCCCATATACGTGTTATAATTGTAAACAAACTTTTTTGTAATCGATATCTCATTCATAATCTTGACTCATCCCGGTGTGATATTTGGATCAATATTCGATTTGTTTTAATCTGATTTATGAATGTTAAAAAATAATAATATTACATCATTTATCACTTTACGTAAGTGCAACAGAATGGTCATGTAATATATACCATTTAAAATATGAAATTTATAACTTTATTTAATATTGATTTTTCTTTACTTTTTTTTCAACCAAACATTAAAAAATTAGAAACTCACTCCAATGTTGGTAGCCCAAATTGGAGGAAAAGTATTTACAAACGTAGATTCAGAAAATAAAAGTCTAAAGGTTCGTGCTAAACAGCCGGCCTGTTTATTGTTTGATCTTGGAATTATTGAGATGATAAAACTAGGTATAGACTCTCGTAGACTAACGAATTCATCAAGCTGATTGGAGAAAGCTCGCCACTCCTCTGGAGACTGAACCATTGAGACGAGCTCTGCACAACCAGTTTTGAACATATGACAAAGTAGCTTTGCTGAAAGAATAGAGTACATTGCCCATAAAATGCTTCTAACTCCGTATGCAAAGGTGAATTGGTTTTCGGGTTACAATTTGCACCCAACAACCTTTCATTATCCTCTCTCTGAATACAAACCCAACCTAGGCTTGTAGTAGGGTCGAATTGGTTTTTTTTTTACTTAAATTTTTTTAATTATTATTTATATAATTATTAATAGTAGTTTAATAATTTAATTATTCAAAGTGTTATTTTGAAATTCAATTAAACCCATAAGTGGTCTATTAGTCAATATTGATGAGTGGCCCATGAATGGTCCACTGATGACTGGCCCATCAATGGTCCATTAGTCAAGATTTGTAATATAATTTATTTATATTAAATATATATATATTTATAATTAAAAAGAAGTTTTTCTAAACCTACCGACATATCTCATGTTTTTTTCGTTGTCGATATCCAAAAATCTTGTCTTCGATTTGTTATCTCCTATGAGTAATATTCTCTTCAATTCACAACTAATCATCAAATTCATGTTCGATTATATAGTTTTTGTTTTTGAATTTTGGATTCTACAAATTTGTGTCTGATTATCGAGAATTCTCTTGCAAATTCATGTCTGATTTTATTTTGAACAAATTCATAAAATTGAGTTAAGCCTATTTTCTTTGATATATACATACTATGTTTTGTAATTTGACAATTCGTTTTTAGTACTCAAATAACATGTTGTCAAATACATGCAATTTGTACTCAGTAGATGCATCCATTTGTTCGACAAAAATAAAGATGTATCCATTTATAGTACTTATTTGATATAATTTTTCGGGTTTCTTTTTGTTTCTCTGTATTTAAGCTCATTGTTTGTTTGTTTTTCTCCAGATAAACATCGATTAGGAATATTTGAAGCATAAGCTACCTAGAATTAACACCAAAAGATAAGAAATAGACATTTCTAATTGATCAGATTTTTTAAATTGAAATCTATCAGTCTGTCACCAAAAGATTTTTCAGCTAATGGAATTTTTTTTTTCAGCTAAGATGAATCTTTAGCAATTAGAGATAAATACACGAATAAGAAGGTGGATTTCATATGCAAAAGGTTAGTTCCATCCTATTTTCTATAATGTCGTTGATGAGATTTGCATTTAGACATGTTAAGTTATCAGCAATGCATTCTCTTAGAAAGTACTACTTAAGATAGTAAACATAAGGTTCATAAACAATTATAGCTAACTTGCGTATCAAAACATAAAGTTCTTGTAAGAATATTTCTTCTTTCTGTAACTGAAACAATTTAGACAATGCTAAGCTATTGTTGAAAATTTTGACATAGCTTTGAGTGATCCAGGTTTGTCTTGAGAAAAAGCTTTGTCTTGACATCCCGCTTTGTTTTGACATCCAACTTTCTCTTGACATCTAGGTTTTAACATTAAAACTCAAAATAACAAACATTAAATCATTATTTAATTGTGAATGACAGATAAAGAGATTTGATATTCATGTAATATTAATTGTTACCTTGAGCTTCTTTCTTCTTTTTTCCACTATCAAGACCTTTAGTCTTTTCTTAGAGGTACACTTTAGACAGCAAAAGTAATACCAAGAAAACTCTGTATTAATTGTATTGATGTTATACATGATCTTGCACTTACAAACCTACAAATACACAATGCATTTAGGTACTGTACGCAAATTATGATTTAGGTAATCTATGCAAAAATAATAAATCGAAACATACCTAGTGGCTCCACAAAATTCCGAAATTGTTTTCCAAGGAAAACTGTTGAAATATTATTTTTCACAAATTTTGACTCTTTTGGCTTACTTGCTTGGAGTGTCAAAGCTAGCCCACCATTTGGTAAACTAAGAAACAAAATCATGTAATAAAACATAACAAATAGCTAAGCAAAGTGAAATATCTATAATATAACAAAGCTAAATATTTTTCATATACATATTTGGCCACAAACTCTTCCACAGCTGGTTAGTTGGCATTGATCTCTAACAAAGATATTTCATAGGCATTTGAAATTGATCTTTCACCTGTTTTTTATTTATTTTAAGTATCCAAAAGAAGGTCAGGATTTTAAGACTACACATTCATATAATTACATATAGGAGTAGTGCATCCACCTAAATGTTACATATAGGAGCACTTCAGAATTTTATGAAATCGTTATTGGCCATATAAAATAGGGAATATACCGTTGAATGTATTGATCTTAGCGAACCAAATCAAACATGTCACCATATCATTGCTTGAATTCTGAGATGCATTCTACATACTATCCACAAATCTTTCCAAGAGAGTACATGATAATCTTTAATCTCTACAAAATATTGGATTATTAGTATAGTTAATATAATTAGATGATATGATTGATCCACTCATAAAAATATAATCAATCCAACGATACAAATCTATACCTTGTGTTTCTAAGTTCAATCACAAGTTTATTTGCAGGTTATGTATTTAATGAGTTTTCATTTCACGAACATTCACAACATGTCCCACTACATCTGCAAAAACAAATACAGTTCATTAATAGATAATCATAGTTTCATAAAATATTGGAAAATAAGAGTTTTACCAATCAAGATTTTTTCATTCAATCCTTGATAATTTGAAACATTTTCAAAGTTAGGAAAATCAAAATACCAATCATCAGAAATTAAAGCACATCGACTTATAGTAGTCGTGTTCATCAAAGTCATTTGTAGGTATGTTTTGTTGCCCTGTATTTTCTCATAACTTTGGTCAGAGTGAAATTTTTGATTATTCTCCACTCTCCTGTTTTGATCAATTTTTGAAACTTCTTTCTTTCTGGCTTCTTAATCATAGCATGAATTATAGTGGCCTAAAAAAATTTATAGAAATCGTGTCAGTTTTAGGAAACCTTTTTTAACATATAAACATCTATATTATTCAACACAAACTAAACTTACATATGAATTAGCCAAAATCATATCAAAACTCTCTCCACCCTAGCTTTTGAGTTGTGTCCATGAAAGAACGACTTTGACTTGTATTGTCCAAGCCGTTTTGAAAGGTCTTATGTCACAGAGATTTGTGAAAGGAATGTTTGCAGCCATTTTACTATTCTAATCGTAATGTATGATGTGGAAAGTTGGGTTGTTTGTGATGTTGTGAATATGTTTCTAGAGTAATATATTTATAGGATTTGTGAGAGTCGGTACTCGGTATCTAGATTTTAGGATATATATAATTAAATCAAAAGAATATATCTTCAAATCTATACTTATTATTAATTTTAACTAAAGATTTGTGGTATCTGCTTTAGTTTATATATTCATATATTATTATAAGTGTTGTAGATTAGATTGAAGTCTCTGTTAGTGCATTTGGCTTGATTTCTTAGCAATTGAAGTTCTGAGAATGTTTGGATCGCTCCAGCTTTTGTCGATTTTAGTGGTATTTCTTTCAAAGTAGAAGCCTCCGAGTCTTAATATGATCTATTGGATAGGCAGATTTTTTTTAATTACAGGTTATCGAATAGGAAAACATTGGAGCTTTGAAGTGACGCATGTTGAGTAGTTGATTCAAGAATGTTCCGGCGAATAGGAGTACTTCTTAAGAGAAAAAGAAACCGGCGTAATTGGTGATCATACATTTATTTTTGTATCATTACATGTGTTTTGGCTTTGATCTTTATGTGATGTGTGTTATTGGAATTGGACTCTGATTCAACACAATTCTTATCTGGCGGATTATATTGTTTTGTGCTTTGGTTGGAGTGTTTTCTTAGTTTTGTATTTTTTTCGTTTTTCTTATGTTATTAATAAATGAGATGACAAAAAAAGATTATATTTATTTTATGTTTTTAACATCTAGTTTATGTTATGTACTACTATTATTATTATTATTATTATACATGGTTTTGTTGTGTTAATTTAAATTACTAATATAAAAAAATTGGAAATATGATTTACTGTTATTAATATAATCAGAAATTGTATTTTTATTAACATTAACCAGATACAAATTTGAGAATTCTCTAGAATGACACTACTTGATGTTTTTGGTCACAAATAGCACTACTCTACATTTAGTCCAAAAATAGCATTCATTAAAGGGTAAAAAGATATATATACATATGTTATAAAATATGCCTATTTGAATGAGCTCAATCTCAGAATTTTTATTCCCCAAATTTCTAAAAATAAAATTAATTCTAATTTTTTACGATCGATTTCAAAAATTCTGGTGAAGCTTCCGATCTCAATCTTCAATTCCGACCTCAGATCTTCAATTAAGTGCTAAATTGACCGTGTGAACCTTCACTCGAGTGCTAAATCGATCGCGCAAATCTTCAATCAAGTGCTAAATCGATTGCTATCATCAATTTCTTTATCTTCTTCTTTACCCAATCAGCTTCACCAATCATGTATCAATTCCGATCTCAGATTTTGGGATTCGCGATGAAATGGTGAGTCTTATGGCTTTTTATTGATGAATTAGGTGAATTTGTAGTCTTGTGGTTTTTGAATATAGTTAGTCTAGTGTTGCTGATGATGCTTCTATTAAAAAAGAAGTAAAAGATGACGAGGTTGAGATATTGGGTTTTAATGGCAATGATGAGATTGAAGTCTCAAAATGTGATGATGGAACTGATGGATACTCTAGCTCGTTTGGTGGAACAGTTTCTAAACATGAGAGTGAAACAAGTTTTAATGTTCAAGAAGCTGATTCCATGAGTTGTAATGATACTTCTCTTCCATTCTAGGTTAGGTAAGCTTTGAATGATCAAGAAGCTTTCTCATATTTCTGTATATGTGTGCTTTTAATTGAACACTATTTATTGAGTTCCATCTATGTGTTACTTGGTTGTGAAAGTACTAAATTTTTTGAGTTACTTTACTTACTATTGCGTCTCTGATAGATCTCCTTATAAGACTATGCTATGAATGATATATTTTTTATGGCAGAAAGAAGAAGATGGTTGATCACTGGAGGATGTTTATACAGCCTATAACATGGCAGTGCAAATGTATTGAACTCAAAGTTAAAGAATTACAGAAACAAGCACTCAAGTACGACAAAGAAATCAAAGAGTCTTGCCAAGCCAAGAAATTGGAGTCAGAAAATCTCAAATCAGAAGAAGTTGGAGTAAAAGTGTTGTCTCCTCTTCCGTGTACTCAGAAAAACCGACTCAAGAAGAGGAAAAAGAGAAAGCGAGTTGAAGAGACCTCAGATGTTCTATCCTTTGCATTTAACCATCGTCTCTTCTCTTATGACGGTATGGAACACGTTTTAGGTTATTTTGCTGGTCGTGTTCAATGTTAATCTGCCATTAACTGTTTCTGATTTTTTGTTTAACAGAATGCCATAAATTTTTTGTTGATGCTCTCAATGAAATGTTTAGAGGTTTGATGGGAAAATTGTGGTTTAGATTTTTAGACCCCATGCGCCCCACAATTTTCAAGTTTTGAACTTTATGGTGATTTTAGTTTACTTGTGTAGTTTGAGATTTTGGGTTTTCTTAAATCCTGCTTTTGGTTGGTTGATTGAAAATTAAGATCTTTTTTAGTTCTTACATTGCTTGCTTTTTCTTGTGCTATCTCTTTGTTTGGCTTTAATGTTGCTCATTGGGTCTAGTCTTTCTATATGATGAAATGATTTTTTTTTTTATGAATTTGATGAGCAGAGCGAGTGATGAATGCCAACGAGAGAAAAGGAAAACCATTCATGGTGATGATTTGCTTTTGGCAATGACCACTTTAGGATTTGAAGACTACATTGAACCCTTGACGGACACAACAAGAGCACATGCAGGAACTGGATATGATGAACTCTTCAACTTTGATTCTGGCCGAGCATGACACAGAATAAACATGTTAGGAAACATTTCATTGTGTTTAGGAAGCCCTTCCTAAAACATTTTATTTTCATGTGTATCTATGTGTAGGAATTAAGACAAGGTTCCTAAAAAATATAAATGGTTCCTAAATAGTTTCATAAACACTCAAGTACATGTATGTATCTATTCGATTTTAAAAAACTTATAACTTGTTCTAATTTTTCAACTTTAAGAAATCCTTCCTAAATATGTGTAAATTTTTCCTAAATACTCTTAGAAGATAACTATAGATCATTCCTAAGTATATAAGCCCAATTCATTCATTATTTCAGCCATTTATGAAACATTTCATTGTGTTTAGGAAGCCTTTCCTAAAAAATTTTATTTTCATAAGTATTTATGTGTAAGAATTAATACAAGGTTCCTAAAAAAGTATAAATGATTCCTAAATTGTTTCATAAACACTCAAGTACATGTATGCATCTATTCGATTTAAAAAACTTATAACTTGTTCTAATTTTTCAACTTTAAGAAATTCTTCCTTAAATATATGTAAATGTTTCCTAAATACTTTCAGAAGATAACTACAAATCATTCCTAACTATATAAGCCCAATTCATTCATTATTTTGGCCATTTATGAAACATTTCATTGTGTTTAGGAAGCTCTTCCTGAAACGTTTTATTTTCATATGTATATATGTGTTAGAATTAAGACAAGGTTTCTAAAAAAGTGTAAATGGTTCCTAAATTGTTTCATAAACACTCAAGTACATGTATGTATCTATTCGATTTTAAAAAACTTATAACTTGTTCTAATTTTTTTACCTTTAAGAAATCCTTCCTAAATATGTGTAAATGTTTCTTAAATGCTTTCAGAAGATAACTATAGATCATTCGTAAGTATATAAGCCCAATTCATTCATCATTTCGGCCATTTATGAAACATTTTATTGTGTTTAGAAAGTCCTTCCTAAAACGTTTTATTTTCATATGTATCTATCTGTTAGAATTAAAACAAGGTTCCTAAAAAAGTATAAATGGTTCCTAAATAGTTTCATAAACACTCTAGTACATGTATTCATCTATTTGATTAAAAAAATTATAACTTCTTCTAATTTTTCAGTTTTAAGAAATCCTTCCTAAATATGTGTAAATGCTTCCTAAATACTTTCATAAACACTTAAATTCAAGAACATAAGTAACAGCCATAAAACAACATAGTACCAAAAAAGTGATAACATAAGTTTCCTTTAAAATAAAAATCCACTACTTTGTCCAAATGATCATTAAACATCAACTTTATCTAAAATTAATAACAATGAAATCCTAAATTCTCTTATTAGCAAAACACTCAAATATTTTTCATGCTAGTGCGCTCCTTAGATCAGGCAGAGTAATTGTTCCAGCTGGAAATGAATATCCCATTTCTTTCGTTTAACCTGTTAAAAAACAAGAAAGAACAATATGAGGTTATCATCCTAAACTACTACAAATCTTTTCCTTAATAGCTATATATCCTTCCAAAATCATTCCCAAATCACTACTGATACTTCCTAAATATCTATTGATCCATCCTAAAAAGTACAGATCTTTCTTAAATAACTTTTTAGCATATAGCAGAAATAAATAAAAAAATACTTGTAAAAATAGGCTTGAAAATATACTAGTAAGAGCAGGCTAATGTATTATTATATAATATTTGGCAATGAGACAACACAGTAACACTCTTTTGTAAAAGTGCATAACTCAAAGAACTACACACATTGTAAAAAAAGAGTTATAAGAACACAAATAAGCCAAACCATAAACCAGATTACAGAATCCAAGGGACAATCAATGTTAAATCACAAAGTTTATACTAGAGTTACCATAGCACCAACGAAAGACACAATTGGTTTCATCCAGATCTACGAATTATCGATTGCAAAAACCCAGAAAATTACAAAAACCCTAATAATCAACAACCCAACATTGAATAACTTCCCCGAAGGATCAAAAGTTAGAATTTGAGAAGAGGTACTCACAGTTTATGGATTTTTTTAGTAATCACGACTAAGGATACAAATAACTTCATATAATGAATCAAGCCTAACATTGAAACTTCAAATCTCACAGACATTTCGTCGAACATGTTATATGCATATTCAATCCAACACATTTATTCTAAAAATTTCATGAAAATGAACAAATTAGAGCCATAAAGAAAGCACAAACACTTTGCAACTATGAAATTGAACAAACAACATGAATCAAGCCTTACCTTACGAAAAAACCTAAATCGAATGTAGATCTATACTGCAGAAGCTTCACGTAATTGGTTCTTCACAGCTTCAACTCTAGTTGTCGTTTTTCGGCAGAGAGTTCGTCTGAGTTCGTTTGTCGGAGAGTTTGTTCGCTGGAGTATCACGTGTTTGCTCTAAACAATTTTGTGCTATTTTTAGAATTTTGTGTTATTTTTAGAAAAAGGGTAAAATCATTTTTCACACCTTTAATGAATGCTATATTTGTCCAATATGAGAGTGTGTGCTATTTTTGTCCCAAAAACTTAAATTGGTGCTAAAATTGAGAATTACCATTCAAATTTTATAAACTTTAAAAAATTATTCAACATTTAAATTATGATAATACATATATATATTTTGGTCGGCCCAGCCCCATGTTTAGAAGCCAACCATTTTTTTCTTACAATAGAAATGTGTCTATGTTTTGGTCGGCAAAAACCAAGTGAAATCATCATCTTCTTCTTCTTCTTCTTGGTTTTGGCGATTTCTCAAAATTCATATATCTTTCTGTCTGAAAATAACTAAATCCGAGGATTTCAATTGGCTTCTTCATATTCTTCATGATTAGCTAAGGTCAAAGAAATAGCTCGAATAGAGATGGAATGGGGAAAATTACACAAAGTCTGGTCTGAGATTATTAGTGTATTCCATTAAAGTGTTTTTTTTATGTCCATACTGGTTGCGTGTGGGTTATTTGATTTTCAGGTTTTGGTTCGTAAACATTATCTACTATCCATAAAGACTGGTACATGCATGGAGGGATGTTTGTATTGTCCTCATTCATCGAGAGATATCACTGGAGTCAAAGAGAACAAAGGAATGTTAAAGGATGTTGTCATTGATTGACTAATGAAGCTTGAATAAGTGAGAGAACTAAACTGGAGCCTTGATACCTGTTTATTTTTTGCATACCTGTTTATTTTTTGCTTTACGGAATTTTTTATGATTTCTTTGAATTGCTTAGCTCATAGTTTTATAAAACGATTAGAAAATTACAGGCCCAATATTCGTTATAGTTTTTCTCTGAACTTTTGTGTGTTTACCATTAATCTGTTTATTTAATCAAACACCTTCATGTTTTGTAATTTGAATCTTTTTACCTAAGTATATAGATCTTTATTAAAATATAGTGGTGGACTGATGTTGATGAAGCAGAGCAAATGACATGAAGTCATTCAATTGAAAGAGGTTAGTTTGCCCAAACATCTTAATTACTGTATTTCAGAGCTTTTAAATTTGAATATCATTATTAGGAACTACTTTGATAGTTAGTAATAATATGTATTCATTTTTGTGATGCATTTTTGTATTCATTCATTATTAGGAACCACTGTAGTAGAGTTGTACTTATGACAATTATGCACCAGGGTTTGTAGAAATACCAAGTTGGTATCCATTGATTTTGTTTTTTGGTTTATGCAGATTCTCGCATAAAATGTGAAGGATGTAATGGTTCATAATGAAAGCCGCAGGTTAGTATAAACTCTTATTAGTTAAAATTAATTAATTTGAGTATAGATTACATGAATAAAGAGAAGATTTATTGATGATAATTTAAGAAAATAAGAAACAAAACAATTAAAAACCTAAACTACTTTAACCAGAAATAAAATAATTTACTCTGGTTATACATAAGTATTCCTTATTAATGACTAAACAAACGAAACAATAAAGCACGAACATAATAATTTTCATCTCTTCAAAACACTCCACCTCAACCATGCACCTTACTCTCTTCAACCAACATTGGGTGAAACTTCTGTTTCATTAGTCTCCACTTCTTTAGGATCCTGAACCTTAGGTTTCAACTCTTGAACTTTCTCTAGCTTAACGTTCTTCTTCTCTTTGAGTTTCTCTAATTTGATTACCTTCAAACATATCTTCTTTATTGTGGAAGATCCCTCAAGCTTTTCATCTTTGGTTCTTTTGGAAGATGGTGTATTAGCATCAGATCCTGACAGATTACTTGCTTCACTGCTATTAGTGAGCAAGTATATCTCTTGCATATGATGTTATTTATATTAATAAGATTAATATAGTGATATAGTGATAATATTTGAGTTGTATATACGCAAATGTAGAATATAACAACCTGACAATCAAAAATGATTTGAGATGGATTGGTTGTTCCCTCTAAATCAGTGGGATCATCAATCTTCTCTAGATAAGTACCAGGCCAAATCTTACCAACTCTATAGGTGTCATTAGCTCCGCTTAAATTATCATTTTCCACACAGATTAGTAGCTAGACTACCTTCCTAACCAAGTTCTTAATTGCAACGAGCAATTTCTCAGGATCCAGGATCCTGCACCTATATCATTTTAAAAGTCAAAATATATGTCAAAATTATATAGTTAAGTTTGAAACACTAAATACAGTTTACATGTATACTTACATCATCATAAACACCATTTAGAAGGAGATTTGCAGATTGCCAATAATTTATGTTGCAATGATATTGTAACATCTGCAAACCACTAATGGGGGTGTATTTGTTGATTTGATTAAATCTAGGAGTTGCAGTCGGGTTTAATTGATAATTTTGGAAGTTTGGGGCCAATTTGTGATTTTGGAAAGTTAAAGATTAAATTGATCAATTGGAAAGTTGATTACGGTGGGTTAAATTGATCATTTTAAAAGTATCAGGGTCCATTGCGAAATTGTCAGAAATTGGAGGACTGTTTGGTGTAATACGAAAACTTGATATATATGTGTATCATCGCGTGTATCTCCCTCTTCGATCGAACCCTAGCTGTCAAAGGAGCTTGGATCGCGTGTTGCTTGGGAGGGGAGCTTCGGGTCAACATCTCTTTCACGGTAAGGCTCCTTTGTTTTGTCGTTTGGTTTGGTCGTATGTTGGTTTCCATGGGGTGGGTGTTGCGGAAGCCGATCGGGGTTGGGAGTTTTAGACGTGATTGATCAGTTGGTGATGGGTGGTGTCGTGAGGTTCGATGAGGAGATCGTCGGCTTATTTGGTCGTGTTTGTCGGATCCTTTGTGGATTAAGTCGTGAGGTTGACATAACATGGGGGTTGATGCGTCGTGGTTCATGGTTGGGGATTACGGTGGTGTTGTGGTTGTGATCGGTGATGTTGACCGGTGTTGGGTTCGTTTACTCACGGCGGTGGTGATGGAGGCGTTGTGGTGAGGTGGTGTTGATCGGATGGCAATGGCGGTGAGATGGGTCGTGCGAAGAAGAAGATGGGCTGGGCCGGTTTAGAGTTAATTGGTTTAGGTTTCTGTTTAGTAATATTTTAATATTAAATAATAATATTTTAATATTATATTTAGTATTATTATATTCTATATTAATATTTTTATGTCCCGGGGCTTTTTGGTAAATAGGGCAATAGGAATTCTGGAATTTTGAAAAGCCGTCATATTTTACCCCGGACATACCCAGGAGTTTTCGAAGTGAATGCTTGTGTGTTAGGACCCTAATTAGTCGTAGAACTCGGATGGTTGTGGTTAAGTGATTGAGTGTGTTGTTTATTTTGTTGTTGATTGTGTTGTTGATTGTGTAGAACTGCATGGTGTTGCATGTATTTTTTATTATAGCGTTGTTTAGCTAACATTGGTGTATGTTAGCTGGTAGTTGGGTGCCTCATTCAGTATCTTTTATATTGAGGCATCTCGTTGTGTGATGCAGGTAAGGATTGATTCTTACTGGAGCTCGTGGGACCAAGGCTGTGGGGATGGATGACATGACCAGAGTCAGGGTTGACTTTATGTTACTTTTATGATTATTTATTTATTGTTGAGATGGTATTTTTAGTAGTTTGCTTCCGCTAAGTTGTTAGATTTCATTTATTTATTTAATTGGTAAATTTGATAAATAAATCGTCTTAGTTGTTTAGAAAAATTTTAAATTTGCTGTTTCCGCGCAGTTTCTGTGTTAGTAAACCGGTCCCGGTTTAGGAGTTTCCGAGATGGGTCGTTTCAGATATCAAATAGGATACATTTTGTGTCTCTTGTATCATCCATGACACATACATGCAACATGAGCCTTAAAAAAAAAGCTTAGTGAATAGGTGAAGATATAGAATATATAAAAGAATTTGAAAATGCAATATCACTATTGAGTCTATATTTGGAACCTTTTGAGTGATATTCAAACTGCATTTAGGATACCAGAATGTAGGCTTTTTTTATAGCCAGAACATAAGTATTCCTTTTGTTGCTTTCAACCTTTTTGCTGCATTTCTTACATCCAACGTAAAACCTACTCATATTTGTGTCAGTTGAAAAGATCGTGCACATAATCTTACATTTCCCAACCTGCAAACATAGAGAACAAATAAGAAACATAAATCTACATATTCATAAACATAAATGCAGTAAAAAACTTGTAAAAAATACCTCTATAGATTTAAGTAAATCTTCAATTGCTTATTGAATGTGACTATTTATTATTATGCAGTGTCATTCTGGCCCATTAATATTTGGCTTTTTACAAATGGGTCCATGTTTCAAAAAAAATCGGGTCATCCATAACATGCAGACATAATCCGGGTCCATATTGAGGATCAGCGTGTTTTTCAACAAATGTGAGAATAATTATTGTCTTTTTAACCTTTTAGCAATTGGTTTATTTGCTCGTAAATATATGAAAATACAATAGCAAATTATGTAATATAACACGTAAAAGATGGTTATTCTTCTTACAACATTGCTCAAATAATTATATGAAGATTTCGTCATAGGTGAATTGGATCACATCCATTTAAAAAATATATATTTTATATTTGGTATGTTTAATTAAATTGAAAGATTTCTTGTATTCAAAATCTAATTAAGACACATTTGCTCCTTTTTTTGGATTTATTTTCCTTTCTAATCAACTTCATAAACACCAATTATTTACACCATTCTATTTATTTTAATCTCATTCCTACATTTCTTTTATTTTGAGTTTTTTTTCTTTTTTAACCACCTTCAGAAGGACTTATTTTTAACAATTCTCCCATCTTTAATTTTAAAATTTCTATTTTCTTATTCTAACCAACGAATTAACCACCCATTATTTTAGCCATTCCATTCCATTTATTTTAAAAAAAACTTATATAAAGAGAACTCCAACTTAAAAAAACATATTATAGTAAATCATATATTTAAAAAAAACAACAAACTTAAAATAAATAAATAAAAAGTATATACTCTTTCGTATCTAAAGAACTTTAATTAAAAATCTAAATAACAATTATTTCGTCATATGTGAATTAAGGACATTTTTTTTTATCAGTTCTTCCTTCCCTATTTAAAATTTTTCTATTTGTTCTTTAAACAACTAATTAACCACCAACTATTTTAACCATTTATGTGAAAATCTTAAAGAGAAGTCCAACTTCAAAAAAAATCATAACATTAAAACAAATACTTTTTAAAAATTAAAAAACTTAAAAATTAAATAAATAAAAATAAATAAAAAGTATATATAGTTTCAAAAATCAACAAAGTTTTAAAAATAAAAAAATTGGTTTCTAAATAACTTTAATTAAAAATTTTAAATAACACTACATACTAACACAAATAACTTCCTGATTTCGTCATATGTGTTAGGATCACATCCATTTAACAAAACAAAATCAGTTGGTAAGATTAATTAAATTGAAAGATTCCTTGTATTCAAATTGTAATAATTTCAAATACATAATTCAAACATCACTTTGTTTACGACATTTAATTCAGATTTAAATTCAAATTTAATATTATTATTGATTCCTCTCTTAAATGTATTTCATTCTTTGCCGTTTTGAAATCTGACTACTTTTAATTCCCCTAATTTTTAGCTATTCATTTACTTCATATTCTATTTAGTTTCAGAAAATCTTACCTGTTCAATTTAAAAAAGACCACCCAATAATTATTAAAACCACTTATGTAACCTATTCCAATTTTCTACTCTTAAATCTATTTTCTATATCTACAAAATCCATACTAATTTAAATATTACATTTACTCAACATAATTTTATTATTTTCTAAATTTCTGTATTTAAACATCTACTTCCACAATCTAATAGGTCCCTCTAATTCTTATTTTGTCAACCCTCTCTTTTCCCACTCAACACCTAAAAGTTTCAATATTCTTAATCTCCAATGTCTCTAACCACCTCCAAATCACCCCCTGAGCTCCCCATATTCGATACTCGCAGTAATTGTCGATAAGATAGACTCTCAGCATATAGTTATTCATCTCTTATGTTCATGAGAGGCTTGCGATTTCAAACGCAAGAACATTTTAATGAGCGTTGAGTGCTTGCTCTTGAATGAAAAGGTGATGCAAAAGACTTCATATTCATATCAAAATTCCCATTCACCGTTTCCTATTTTTTTTATCTTTCTATATTAGGCTAATGTTATACAAGCATCTATCCACCCGGTCGTCTCCATAATTTTAAGACTAAACTTAAAGAAAACAACTTATTCTCCATATCATGTTTTGATGTCAAAAACAGCTTGATAGGTACCAACTGATTGACCATGGTTTCAAAATCTTCTTCAATGATCATACGAAAATAGATGTCGTAGAAGTTGACAACCAAACAATCCCACATGAATATTACCGTATCCGTCCATTCAAATTAATCAACCTGATGGTATATAAAGGGGAAAATTTGCAAGGTATTTAAACAATATGTTCTTACATTTTTTATGTTATTTTTTTATTATTCTAATAATGCTACTGTTTGTATATTGTCAAGATATCATTGTCCATATAACATGCATTTACGTCTCCAAGAAGGTGGATGAGACAAAATCTTCTCCTACAAAAACTTTCAATCTTATTCTTACTTCTACTTTTGAAAGGTACTGTCGGCAATTTATTATTGTTTTTTTCTTTAAAATCTTTTATTGTGTTGTAAGAATCTCATGTAATTGAGCACGTACAAATAAATAATGTATATTATGTAACAATTGATATTTAATTTAAATATAACTAAAAACCTCTTCGTATGAACAAAATAAAGAAGTTGGACTTATATTTATTTATTTAATACGATTAAACTTGATTAGATTAAAAAAATCAGAACTTTAAGAGAATTAAATTTACATTTTGTTGTTTAAAAAAAATATACACTTCGTATGAACAAAAATTAAAATTGCCTACAATTTTTAAGGTTTATTAGAAACCAAGTGGCTCCAATATAGTTTCTTAAGCTTCTACAAGTATTTTTGGTAGTGTTTCTTATAAATCTATATACAAATGACACATGTTTTAAATAGTTCTCTTTTAGTTTCAAAATTGTACTCATTTTAAAAATCTGAGGTCAACAATAATTCACAATGTTCATCTTTATTTGTTTTAACGTTTTTAATTCTGGTTTACTTTGTGCTTCATATAATGCAGTGGTGACACCGCTTATGTATCTGTATGGGACAAACCTGCATCTAAACTCCATGATGAACTTGAACAAGTTAAAGAAGAACCTATTGTTACTACTGTCACGGATGTGAATAATAAAACTGTTTGAGATATATTAATATGTATATATAGATAATATTTTTAATGTTGTTTTTATAGTTTCATTTTTTATATTTTTGTTACTTTTTAGTATTATTTAATTTATTATTCTTTCCTATAAATGTTCAAAAATGATTAGTTATTTTTTGAAAATAATAAATATTTTTGATGAAAATGACAAAACAGATAAACAAAAAATAGAAAAAAATAATACAACAATAATATAAATAGAAAAAAATGTGAAAGTGAGAACAATTACATTCACCCATAATAAAAAGGGAAAAAATATATTAAACTCACCACGTGAGACTTCTCCTTGTATTATATAAAGTTTGGTTGCTCTTACCAAAATCTGACAAATGTCAAAAATTTAATTAACAAGACCATGACATGTCTTAGTACATCAATTATATTATGACATGGGTAAAAAACTTATTTTCCTATTCAAACATTAAAACCAACAAAAAGAAAAAGAAATAAAATAAATAAATAATGAAATAGATAATATTTACTATCTATTTTTCATATTATTTTCTTAGTAGAAAAAAAAGAAAACACAGAGAAAAGAGAATAAATAATAAATAATCAAATAGATAATTTTTACTTTTTTTTTTACATTAATAACTTTGATCATATTTTTAAACAAGTTTAAATTTTTAAAAAATTAACCTTAAATAAAATTTTAAATTTTATTCATTTAAATCTATAATGAATTATGTTAAATGTTTAGGAGGGTGTATTGGATGTATCATTTGGAGAGATTTGAGTTTTAGAGGAGTGTATTAAACTGATTAATTTGAGTTTAAATGACAAATTATCTGTTATTGAAACATGAATTTAAAATATTTTTTAAAATTCAGTGTTATTGGATTAATGATTTTAAAATATACACTCAAATCCACTGTTATTAGAAACATGATTAGAATTTGATTTAAAAGTTTCATGTGAGATTTGAGGGGATTTGTTAGTTAAAAATACAAAGACCAAAATCTCAAGATTTTAGATGAGATTTCAGAAAATTTAATAACAAAATTTTGAATTCACCAAAATTTCACCAAATCATCTCAAAACTCATTAAAACTCAAATCTCTCCAAATATTCACTCCAATACACCCCCATGAAATTTGAGATGATTTGGTTGCATTTTGGTTAATTAAGAGTTATGTTATTAAATTCTCTGAAATCTCATCTAAAACCATGAGATTTTGATCTTTGTATTTTTAACTAAGAAATATTCTCAAATCTCAGCTGAAACTTTTAAATCTAATTTTTAAAATGTTTTCAATAACAGTGTATTTGATTGTACATTTTAAAATCGGTAATCCAATAACACTAGATTTTAAAATATATTTTAAAATTTATGTTCCAATAACACATGATTTGTCATTTTAAGTCAAATCTCTCCAAATACTCAGTTCAATAAACCACCCTTAGATAATATTTATTTTAAGAGCAATATGTATATTTAATTAACTAACATCAAATAAATGTTTAAATTTTATTCATTTAAATCTATAATAAATGAGGTTAAAATTTTAGATAATATATATATATATATTTTAAGAGGAGTATGTATTTTTAATTAACAATTTACCAAAATTATGTCATTAATAAAAAAAAGAGCAAAAAATAAATAATAGATTAAATATTCAATATATGTTCAATCTTATTATTCCCATAAAATTTAAAGTTTTCTTTTCATAATTAGATATTCAGATTTTCATATTATTGAGAATCCAATTAATTTTTTCTCTTAAATGTAAAAAGTCAAAACATGAGGCGGGCAGAGACAGTTACTTATGTTGGATCCAACTCTTATACACAAATATGGATATTTAGGAGGGAGGATGGCAGTGAGGCTTATATCTAAGTTTGAAGATGGATGAAAATCTGTAGACGGAAAAATGAAGTAGCAAAAACAAATATCTTCAGATATATAACACGGGATAGAAATAAAAAAAATTGAGATTTGGTGACGAATGGCTAAGCTTTAGAATATTGTTGGAAAACGCAAGAGGGAAAAGATATTTGGTTGGCGACCGAGATAAGATCTGAACAAAAAGAGAAAATATAGATAAGGAGACGGGAGGAAGACGGTGGAACTTCTGCTAAAGATTTAAGATGAAGGTGGATAGGAATCTGAAGACGGAAAACAAAAAAAAACAGCAAAAAGCAACCATCTTTTGTAGAAATAGAGCCAGAGATATAAATAAAGAGTTAGAGGATGTTGTAGGAAACCATTAAGAGACGAAGAATGGTGAAAGACTTCTGCAAGTGAAGATTCAAAAGGAAAAACATATTCGGTTATAAATCGATGTAATTTTTGAACCAGAGGAAAGTAGAGGGAATTGAGATTTTGCCGGAAGAATGTCTTGCCCAAATATAAGTGAGAACATAGTTACCAGTCACCAGATCTGTTTTCTATATCTCACACGGTAATCGAAAAATAAATGATAATATTTAAACAAAATCTATTGGATGTGATCTAAATTTTAATATGTTAATAATAAAATTATAATATATAAATTTAAATTATTTTTTAGTTAGAAAAATAAACTTATGTATATAATTTTTTTTTTAGCATATATAATTTTCTTCTCTAACGAAATATGTTTTCTTCTTATTCTCTAAAACAATTTCAAGATATTTCATTAACAAAAAAATTTAATTTAATGTTTGGGGAATTTCATAAATACCACATTCCATGTGCACATTTTTAAAAACATCACTATCATGTGCTCATTTTTAAAACTACCACTATTGAAAGACAAAAATACAAAAACACACTTAATAACGATACTGAATAGTTATTTTGATAAAAATTATATATTTGTCTTTAATATTTCTGCTTAAATATATTTTATTTTCAAAATTATAAACTCGTCCATCGGACGGATCCTAACCTAGTCTATACTATATAAAAGTTGAAGCTATAAGCCTATGAGACTGTCCATAAATGTTTAAAAAAACCGGTTTCTATTATTCCACATCAATATTTAACATATATTTTGATTATTAGCTGCCAAAAACTATATAAAAAAATTAATATCTGCCAAAAACTTAAAAGTACAATCATCACCAAAATAAGAACCAAAATAATATAAATTACTCAAAATAATGAATTTATTATATAAGGAAACTATGCCTTAATTTCTTATTATTGAATAAAGTTTTTAAAAATATTTTATTTTCCTAATAATTATTTAAGAAATTCTTTAATATTATAAAAAAATAGTATCCTTTAAAATAAAGACAATTGGCTGCATAATATTTTTGAATCCCTATTTATATAGTATAAAAATTTACTAAAAGAATATATGATTATTGCTAGTGTGCTTAATTCTCACGACTCCTTTGTTTTTCTCAATGAGATTTAGCTGTTTTCTGAAACAGAAAAGACTAATCTGAGAAATTAATGTCCAACAACTTAAATAGATAAAACCTACTGTGGTGAGCATATTTCACAGTTTATAAGAAAGAACTCAAGAATATCAAGAATGATCATGTTTGGGTTCAACTACTCTTCTTTTAGCTACCATCGAGCTGGAAACAAATTAAACAGTAAACTCTTTTGAATGATGTTGGACAGTCGTTGAACCCATATATTCTTATGTGTAAAAGTAAAATTAAGTACTCTCTAAACTTTATGAACATTAAACCAAATTTTCTCTAAGTTGGTGTCAAGAACTGATGTGATCATGCCAAGCACAATGAAGGAGCAGCTTGACCCGGAGCAGCTTGTAGCCGAGGAAGCTAAGAAGAAATGGATTAGCTCAACAACAACATTTGATTAGGAAATATTAAGAGAATCTCTCGAACTTTGGAGGTTGTATCAGGTCCACATTGGTCATGATACACATTCGAGAAAGCTAGTGCATGGCCATATGATCTACTTGCACTCTTTTGTCCCATTGGGTTTTCCGAGTAAGGTTTTTAATGAGGCTTGTGGCTCATATGTTCATCTTTGCCATTGCCTAGTTCTGATCCATCAAGACCCATTTAGATGACATTTTGGGTGTCCCTATCTCTTATTTTTTTATCTATTTGAATTCAAACTTTATCTTTTAATTCTGCATGGTCTTTGTGTGAGTTTACAAGGCATGTTCCGTAACTCTACACCATTTATGTCTCTTCTCCTTCTACTCTTCGCCTCCTTCTCTTTATATTCTGATCTGAACTCTTTGTATCAGTCATCAAAATTTTATTCTAAAACTCTTTTAACTTTTTTGATCATTTCTTGCTTAAAGTGTCGGGTCTTCATTCCTTCACACCTAGCAAGCCGATAGTCTAAGGATCAGTCATAGTCCTTAAGAAATATCACTCACTTCCACCCCTTGTTCGAAGTATTGGGTCTTTACCCTCTCCTGGACAAGCTTGAAGTCTAAAGGTCTTTCACAACCTTGGGAAGTTTCGCATCGATCCATAAAACTCATCAGTCCATACTTGCCGTTCACATCATTTCATCACTTCCGCATCCATCATCTCTTCACTCCGACCATCACAACCTCTTGGAGAGCATTCAGGGACGTGATCCTCACCAGGATCATATCAAGAACTGTAAGGATACTGAAAATTCATGGAAACGTTTGCATACCGGCAAGGGAATGCTAATGTCATAGAATAGTTTGCATACCGGCAAGTGAATGCTAATGTCATGGAATAGTTTGCATACTGGCAAGTGAATGCTAAGGTCATGAGCATTTCAAAAAATAAAATAGTAGATTCTGCAGAGTAACTGTCAGGCTTTGTGAAAATCTGGCAGACTTTGCAGATACTTGGCAGACTCTACATAATAACTAGAATAACTTGCATATTTTGCATATATTTGGCAGAGTCTGCATAAATTTGACAGACTCTGCAAAATAATATATTTGGCAGAGTCAACGAGCATTTGGCAGAGTCCACCAGCATTTGGCAGAGTCTGTGGGCATTTGACAGACTTTGAGAGTATTTGACATATTTTTCGAGCATTTGGCAAACTCTGCAATCATATATTAGACTCTGCGAATATTTTGCAGACTCTGCGAATATTTGGCAGACTCTGCGAACATACAACAGACTCTGTGAACATACAACAGACTCTGCAGACATCTGAAAAACTTTGCTGATATTTGGCAGACTTTTGTTATGATTTTAAAGTTTTTAAAAAACTTTATTCATTAACTTAATCAAATATTTAAGTAAAAGTAAATATAGAAAACTTCATTTTTAATTATAAATATGAATTGAAAGAGAATAATTTACTAAAATAATATTTTATAAATATTTCTTTTCAAAAGTATTTATTAGTCAGAAAGGATAATTTTGGTCTTATGGACATAAAATAATTTTAAAGTAGGTTTTAGGTTTTTATTTTTTATTTTTGTTTCTTTTACTAATGTTAAAACTATTTAGCTATAAAAGAATTTAGTTACATAAATTTTAAATATATTTATGATAAAATTGATATGGAATTATCAATTTTGAAAAAATCATTCACCATTTTTTCTTTAAAAAAACAATCAAAAGGACTGTTTTAGAATTATGAATTTTGTTAGAGAATAAATAAGTTATGTAGGAAATAAAAGTCAAAAGAAGTTATACTAGCTATTCAAAAAAAAAAAAAGTGATTATCTTAGACTAATTTCTAAAATAATAATGTAGTAAATCAATTTGGAAAAATAGAAAATACAAAAAATGTTAGAGGAATAAGTGATATGATAGCTTTAAAAAAAAGAACATTACCAACAAAATAAATATTAACATATCTTATGTACATGTATATTCATTAAAACATGGAAATTAAAAAAGTAAATAAAAATTATCTTAAAATAAATTAAAAATAAACGCAGTATAAACAGAAAATTATCGGAATGGTCATTTACAAATAAAAAAGAGAGATAAGAATAATAGACGAATAAATGATGCTTAAGAAAAATAGAATCTGTTTAAAAACAGATTGAAAACAAATAAAATTAAAAGAAACATAAAAATGATGTACTTGCTATATGTAAACTTTGAAAACCTAGCTATCGACATAAATGAAGAGAAAATTCCGCCTATGTAAATAGCTTTAAATTGAAAAACATAAAAGATATATTAAATACAAATAGGAAAACAATCACAAAGAAATAAATTTAGAATTTAAAAAGAAAAGAAAAAAGGAAAGTAAACTCAAAATATGAAAAAAAAAATCCTATAAGACAAAAAATCAGAAGAAAAACAAAATATTGCATGAGAAAAATATTTTGAATACATAAAGTATCATATATATATACTTCCTATAATAAATTTTAGGAAAGAGATTTGTATAAACATTTTTTTGAAAAATAATTGGTTTAAAGTATGACGCAATATCTTTGCTCAAAATCATGTTTTGAATTGAAAACATATCTTGCTCTATATATAAATAATACAAAATGATTTAATTTTAAAACTTACACATTAAAAACGTATAATAAATTAACAAAAAATAAAAAACATAAAAATATATCAAATAGTAATAATTTACTATTTATAATCAATTTATTTTCTAGATTTACATTACTTTAACTTTCTAAATTATGTAATTTTTATTGAAATATTAGACTTAATTATACTTTGAAAATTTAGAGATTAAATACACTACAATTTGTTTTCAAATATTAGATATATAGTAATATCATTTCCTATATAAAAATTAATATTTTGATAAATATTATAGATCGTATATGTGTTTATAAAATATATATTAAAATATCCACACGTAGCATGGGTTCAAAACCTAGTCTATAATAGATCGTATATATACTATATAAAAGTTGAAGTTACTTGATGCTAAGTGTAACGCCCGTGTTCCGGAAAATTAATTAATTTAATTAATTTGGAAGTTCTTTCGAGTTTATGAACCTTAGACAAGTCTCGAGAAATTAATTATGAAGTTGAAATAATTAATATAGATTTGTTCTGGGGGTGTCATAAGTCGATTCGAAAGTTGTGGGGTTTTTCTCAAACAAGAAGACAAAATCAAGTTTGCTTATTCTTCTTCTTCTCCACCTTGAGCTCGCCATTTCTTGTGGGTGAGAGAGAGAGTTTTGAGCTTGAGAGCTTGGAGATTAGAGAGAGAAGAAGAAGAGAAAGGTTTGAGAGCTTGTGAGAAGCTTGGATCTTGTGAGATCTTGTGAGTGTGAAGCTTGTGGAGCTTGGGAAAAGAGGGTTTGGGTTGGAGCTAGTTGACGTGAGCTTTGGAGGAAGAGGAGAGATCTTCTTGAGCTTGTGGAGGTTTTCTAGAGCTAGATCCATCCTTGGCTAAGGTGAGTTGTGACCAAAAGTTAACATTAAGCCATGTGTGGGGGCTTGTGGGGTTGTACTAAGCTTTGGGGTGTTCTTAGGTTACTTAGAAGCCTTTTGGTTATGTGTAGAGCTTTAGCTAGAGTTTGCTAAGCTTGTGGTGGTTAGGGAACCATAGATTTGTGCTTGTTGTGATTTGTTAAGCTTTGATTGTAAGTTCTTATGCTTGCTTGGTGATTGTGTGTGTTGTGGTTTCTTGGTGATTCCATGGCTTGTTGGGAGTGTTCCCCTAGTTGCTTAGTAAGGTATTGCCTTGCTTGGTGTGTGTGTTGGTTGTGGTTTAGAGGTTTGGCCTTAGGGTTGTGTCAAGGCTAAGTTGTGGAGTTGGGAAATCGGGGTGCCTATTGACCAGGTGTGGTCAATAGAGCGAGGTCGATAGGGTGTATCGACTAGGGCAGGTCGATAGGTGTGGTCGATGAATCCCGCTGGACATTTTTCCTAGTGCTTATCGACCAGATGAGGTCGATGGATTAATCGATAGGTAAGTCAATGATTTTCTTCGGGTGGATTTTAGGTTAGCTATCGACTAGGTGTGGTCGATAGAGCGTGGTGAATAGTAGCTATCGACCATGTGTGGTCGATAGGGGGTAACGATGGTATTGGTCGAGAGAGTGCGGTCGATTGACCCTGTTGTTCTGTGACTTGTGTTTTTAGCACTTCTTGATGTTGTGAATTGCTAGGTGGTTAGTCATGGATGTGTTTGATTAGCTTGGCAAGAGGTTGCTTGTTTAGCTGATTGTTTGAAGTAATACGTGGTGTTATTATTTCATGTTGGTGTGGTTGTTTGAATTATGTAGGCTTTCTTATAACATGTTGTTGGGAGGATTAATCTCACTCATCATTTGGTTTACCAAATGTTGATGTATCACTTTTGTCGATGCACGTAAAGATAAAGCATGATTGTGGAATCGAGGTAGTGAGGAGGGGATGATTAGGACCCGGTAGTTTTGTGGTTTTTGTAGCTTTCGTAGGATGGCTAGAACAGGTAGAACTGTTGACCTTCGTGGTCATTTGTGTAATTAGTTTTTGTATGGTTTTGAATGTTTAATGTAAGGGCATTAGTTCATTATTTCCCATGTGCCAAAAAAGGGGGTGCGGTCGTTTCATTTTGGTATCAGAGCCCATACGGTTCTAGGATAGCTTGTGAGTTGTTTCGGGTCATAGAATAATCCTCTTCGAGCCTTGTGGGATTCCATGGTGAGTTATCTTTATTGTGATGATTGTGTTTTAGTGTTTCTTAGTCCCCGTTCTTTAAAAGCAGATGGCTAGAGGGTGTCATGGAGGCCATGGCCGGGGTAGAGGTCATGGTCGTGTGGTGGAGAAGCGGGTCGATGAGTTGCATGCGAGTCAGGTTCGGTCTGAGGGTATGGCCAGTGTGAGTACCAGTGTGGCTGGTGTTTCAGCGGGTGCTGCGGGTATAGCAGTGGGTGCTGCGGGTATAGCAGTGGGTGCTGCGGGTTTAGCAGTGGGTGATGCTCAAGCCCGAGATGATCGTCTTGCTGATCCCTTAACAGTGTTGTTAGAGCGGTTAATAGGGAGAGTACCAGCTCAGGCTCCTATGGTACCACCAGTTGTTGTTGAGGTTCAGCCTCATGTTGCAGCTGCGGTTGCTGAGGAGCTCCCATCCCACCTCAGGATGATAGAGCAGATGCAGAGGATAGACACGGGGTTTTTCTCTGGAGATGCTAATCCTAAGGACGTTGATGCGAAGTTGAGGAGGGTAGAGAGGAATTTCCTCTCGAGTAGGGGTCCCGCGGGATACCAAGTAGACATTGTGGTCCATTATCTGGAGGGTGATGCGCATCTTTGGTGGAGGGGTGTGGCAGCCCAGAGAGTTCAGGCCGAGATGGCTTGGGCTGATTTTGTGGAGAAGTTTAACTCTAAGTATTTCTCTCAGGAGGCATTTAACCGGTTAGAGTCGAGGCTTGCGAGATTGACTAAGGGGATCGGTCGCTACGCTAGTATGAGATGGAGTTCAACTGACTTGGGTCTTATGTTAAACGGGTGGTTGAGAGATTCCTGATGGGTCTTAGGGTTGATTTACGGAATCATTGCATGATTAGGGATTTTTGCACGGTTGATGAGTTAGTCGAGACTGTGGCATTGCAAAAACAGTTCGGTCTGAGCAAAGGCGGTAAGCCGATGCAAGGATAGAAGTGGAAGCATGGATGGCGCTTCGAGAGGGAGTCGGGGTGGTCAGGGTTGCTTCGGGTGTGGGAGCATGGATCACCGAGTGGTGAGCTATCCTAAGAAGGGCAGGGTACGAGTGGATTCTCGGGTGTGCTTTCACTGCAAAGAGGCAGGGCATATTAGACCTCATTGTCTTAAGCTGCGGCAAAGTGAGGCCACAGTGGTGCAGCCTGTTAGGCCGGTGGCGGCAGCACCTCGAGTGTATTCCATTGTCGAGTTCCAGGTCGATCTTAGGTGTTTTCTTAGATTCATCTAAGTTTAATTTTATGTTGGGGAATTTGGTTGCTTGCTGGGGTGTTAAGGTTCTTGGCACATGTATATGGGGGTGTTGAGTGTCATATGTTGTTTGACACGGGAGCATCGCATTGCTTTGTCACTCCAGAGTTGGCCGAGAAGGCTAATGTTCAAAGTGAGCCCGGTGTGAGTTTAGGTTTTGTGGAGATTGTCGGAGGGAAGAGTTAGAGACGTGGATGTTCAGGTAGCGGGAGAGTCTATGCCTGCCAATTTAATTATCTGCTCCGTGGAGCTGTACGGTGTCATTTTGAGCATGTTTTGGCTCGGAAAGTTCAGAGCGCATTTGGATTATCACCGAGGGCGTGTTGAGTTCGACAGATGAGACCGACTTCCGGGAGTCTTATGATCTCCTGAGCGTATGATCGAGAGGGGTTGTGAGGGGTATTTGGCTACTATTTCTTTGCTGGAGGCCGTTGAAGAGGCTAAGGTTCATGATATTTGAGTAGTTCGGGAGTTCCAAGATGTGTTCCAATCATTGCAGGGGTTACCACCGTCTAGGTTGGATCCTTTCACGATTGAGTTGGAACCGGAGATGACACCGATATCCAAGGCTCCTTATAGGACGGTTCCAGTAGAGATGGCATAGCTGAATAAGCAGTTTGAGGAGTTGCTGAGTAAGGGGTTTATTCGCCCGAGTACTTCACCATGGGGAGCACCGGTGTTATTTGTGAAGAAGAGTTTTCGGTTGTGCATTGACTACCGGGGACTTAACCGAGTCACCGTGAAGAACATATATCCTCTTCCTCGGATCGATGAGTTGTTGAATCAGTTGAGAGGGGCTACTTGGTTCTCCAAGATTGACTTGGCATCGGGATATCATCAGATTCCTATCGATGAGATAGATATCTGGAAAACAGCTTTCAAATCTCGTTATGGCCACTATGAGTTTGTAGTGTTTTCTAGGAGTATCTGGATGAGTTTGGGATCATCTTTATCGATGATATCTTGGTGTATTCGAAGAGCCTAGAGGAGCATATGGTGCATCTTCGTGTGGTTCTTGCGAAGCTACAGGAACATAAGTTGTTTGTTAAGTTGAGCAAGTGTAACTTCCGGCAGCAGGAGATTGGTTTTCTGGGTTACATTATCTCTGCGGAGGGGGTTTCGATGGATCTAGAGAAGGTTCGGACCATTAGTGCTTCGCCGAGGCCGAGGAATGCTATGGAGATTATAAGTTTTCTCGGGTTGGCAGATTATTATCGGTGGTTCGTTAAGGGTATCGCGAGTTTGGCTAAGTCTATGACGAAGCTGACGGGGAAGGATATTCCTTTTGTGTGGTCCTCGGACTGTGAGGAGAGTTTTGCAAAACTTAAGGCCTTGTTGACTAGTACTCCAGTATTGGCGTTGCCTGATCCGGACTAGCTTTACGTGGTGTATAATGATGCATCGGGAGTTGGTCTTTCCTGTGTGTTGATGCAGCAGGGGAAGGTTATTGCCTATGTTTTGAGGGCAACTACCCTACCCATGATCTTGAGATGGCTGCGGTGGTTTTCACTTTAAAGATTTAGAGATCTTATCTTTATGGCGGAAAGGTGCAGATGTTCACATATCATAAGAGCTTGAAGTATATTTTCAGGTCGGTTGCAGATGCGTTGAGTCAGAAGCGGGTGGCTTTGGCTCAGAAGCATGAGGTTGAGTCTTTGGTGAGCGAGATTAACACATTGCATTTATGTGTTGTATCTCAGGAACCTTTGGGTTAGAGGCAGCTAATCAGGCAGATCTTTTGAGCAGAGTTCGGTTGGCTCAGGAAAAAGTTAAGGGCTTGGTTAAGGCTTCGAGAGAAGCGGGTTCTGAGTATCAGGTATCTGCGAATGGCACTATCCTTCTGAGTGAGAGGGTATGCGTACTTTTGAACGAGGATTTTAGGCGAGAGATCCTGAGTGAGGCTTATACGAGTATGTTCTCGATTCATCTAAAAGCAACTAGAATGTACCGGGATCTTAAGCGGTATTATCATTGGGTCGGGATGAAGAAGGATGTTGCTAACTAGGTTACGGCGTGCAATGTGTTCCAGTTAGTGAAGGCAAAACACTAGTTCCCGAGTGGAAATGGGATATGATCACGATGCATTTCGTGGTGGGCTTACCAGTTTCTCAGACCAAGGATGCTATATGGGTCATCGTTGATCGATTGACCAAGTGTACACATTTTTTGGCCATTAAGAAGACCGATGGGTCTGCGGTATTGGCTAAGAAGTACGTGTAGGAGATTGTGAGACTCTATGGAGTACCAGTGAGCATTGTCTCGGACCCGGATCCTAAATCACATCGGAGTTCTGGAATGCATTTCTGGCGGAGATGGGCACGAGGGTGCACATAAGTACAGCTTATCATCCTCAGACATATGGGCAGTCCGAGAGGACCATCCAAACTCTGGAAGATTTGTTGAGGATGTGCGTGCTAGATTGGGATGGTCATTGGGTGGATCACTTGAGCTTGGTAGAGTTTGCGTATAACAATAGCTACCAGGCGAGTATTAGGATGACTTTATACAAGGCTCTGTCTGGGAGGCCATGTCGTACACCTTTGTGTTAGACTAAAGTGGGGGAGAAAAACACATTGGGTGCGAGTTTTGTTCAGGAAACCACGCAGAGGATCAAAGTTTTGAAGCTGAACATGAAAGAAGCCCAGGATCGGCAAAAGAGTTATGCCGATAAGAGGCGAAAAGAGCTTGTGTTTGAGGTGGGAGATAGAGTGTATCTCAAAATGGCTTTACTGAGAGGTCCGAACAGGTCCATTACTGCGATTAAGTTGAGTCCGAGGTATATGGGGCCGTTCCGGATTGTAGAGTGTATTAGACCGGTAGTGTATCAGTTAGAGTTACCTGAGATTATGCAGGCATTTCATAAGGTCTTATATGTGTCGATGATGAAGAAGAGTTTGTATCGGGGTGACGAGGTATTGACTGAGATTCCATCAGATCTCCAGCCCAATATGATTGATGAAGCGAGACCTTTGAGAGTTCTCGAGCGGAGGGTCAAGGAGCTTCGTCGGAAGAAGATTCCGATGATGCGAGTTCTGTGGGACTGTGACAGGGTGCAGGAGGAAACTTGAGAGCCATAGGCTAGGATGGAAACAATGTTCTAGAAGTGGTTCTATAAGCAAGTTGCGGCTTGAGTTCCATCGAGAGGTTCCAGTTTCGGTGTGTAGTTGTATGTTATGTGTATTACATTTTGTATTGCCGTTTGTGTATAACAATGTTACATTATGATGTTTAATTAGATGAGTGTTTCTTATTATTGATGACTTGTGAGTCATGGTTATGCATTTCATTTTGGTGTTATGCATGAATGCATGTGAGTAATAAGATGGGTGATTCTTATTGCTAATGGCACGAGTGTCATGGAAACGTTTTTATGGGATTAAAAGCTTGAGTGGTTCATGGACATTGTGATGTCGTAAGCGGATCAGCAGACATCCTGAGTGGTAGGGATGTTCTGGATGGATATGAAGGGCTTAGTGATGGCCTCTTGTTTGTTATTGATGCGGTTTCAGTTAGGCTTGTTCGGGGAAAACGAGTCAAGCGACAGGACCGGGTGATCCATGGAGCTGTAGTGGATCAGAAAGGACGGGCATATGGTACTTGTTTGGTTTATTACGTTCGTATTGACGATATACTGTGCCGATTAGTAAAGTAGTAAAGCTGGTCTAGTTAGTTCTCTGGATAAGTTTTTCTAAAGCAAGTTAACACTGGGAAGTCCGCAGGGGGTTGTTATGGGTACCCGAAGTGACTGGGTATAGGTGCGATAGTATGAGTGTTGGTTATGCATGGCAGATATTTCGAGGATGGAATATGAGTGATGTTGGTATTACCTTGTGAGGTTTTACACGGATCAAGAGAGGTAGTTTCAGTCGGAGATGCTTAATGATATATGACTTATTGCTCAATGAGAAGACTACTTCCTCTAGTGCCGTTAGCTCGAAGGACTGCAGGCCTGAGAGTGTAATTGGCAATGTATCCAGACTCGTGTGGAGTATAGCCTAGAGTGATATGTGATATCGTGGATTCATAAGGTATATAACCGAGAGTGATATGCGATACCATAGGTTTGTAAGGTGTATAACCGAGAGTGATATGGGATACCATGGATTCATAAGGTGTATAACCTAGACGTAGGTTATATTGCCTAGAATTGAGTGGTAGAGGTATATCAGAGACTCATGTATGTTATATGGCCCAGAATTGAGAGGTATGGGATATCGGGAACTCATGTAGGTTATATTGCTCCAAGTGGAATGGTATAGCAAATACCCAGAACTCGGAGATGTTGCGGTGTCTTGGGTACTGAGGATGGTAGATACCTTACGAGGTATGGTAGATATCATGCGGGGTATGGCAGATGCCCAGATCTCGGAGATGCTGCAGTGTCTTGAGCGATAGGGTAAGCAATAAGTACATGTGATGTTGCGGTATTATAAGCATAATTATTGAATGGAAACCTCAGAGGTTAGTTGTGGGCCTCTGATGTATATGCGTGTACATGTATGTGTTGGCCAGTGGGCCAAAGGTTGTGTAATCGTTGTGACGATTAAGGTTCATTGGAGATAAACGGTTCATTGGAGATGAACGGTAACGTAAGATTCGAGGACGAATCTTATGTTAGTGGGGGAGAATTGTAACGTCCGTGTTCCAGAAAATTAATTAACTTAATTAATTTGGAAGTTCTTTCGGGGTATGGGGTTGAAATAATTAATTTAGATTTGTTCCAGGGGTGTCATAAGTCGATTCGAAAGTTGTGGGGTTTTTCTCAAACAAGAAGACAAAATCAAGTTTGCTTTTTTTTCTTCTTCTCCACCTTGTGCTCGCCATTTTTTGTGGGTGAGAGAGAGAGTTTTGAGCTTGAGAGCTTGGAGATTATAGAGAGAATAAGAAGAGAAAGGTTTGAGAGCTTGTGAGAAGCTTGGATCTTGTGAGATCTTGTGACTGTGAAGCTTGTGGAGCTTGGGAAAATAGGGTTTGGGTTGGAGCTAGTTAGCGTGAGCTTTGGAGGAAGAAAAGAGATCTTCTTGAGCTTGTGGAGGTTTTCAAGAGCTAGATCCATCCTTGGCTAAGGTGAGTTGTGACCAAAGGTTAACATTAAGTCATGTGTGGGGGCTTGTGGGGTTGTGCTAAGCTTTGGGGTGTTCCTAGGTTGCTTAGAAGCCTTTTGGTTATGTGTAGAGCTTTAGCTAGAGTTTGCTAAGCTTGTGGTGGTTAGGGAACCTTGGATTTGTGTTGTTGTGCATTGTAAGCTTTGATTGTAAGTTCTTATGCTTGCTTGGTGATTGTGTGTGTTGTGGTTTCTTTGTGATTTCATGACTTGTTGGGAGTGTTTCCCTAGTTGCTTAGTGTGGTATTGCATTGCTTGGTGTGTGTGTTGGTTGTGGTTTAGAGGTTTGGCCTTAGGGTTCTGTTAAGGCTAAGTTGTGGAGTTTGGAAATCGGTGTGCCTATCGACCAGGTGTGGTCGATAAAGTGAGGTCGATAGGGTGTATCGACTAGGGCAGGTTGATAGGTGTGGTCGATGAATCCTGATGGGCTTTTTTCTAGTGCTTATCGACCAGTTGAGGTCGATGGAGCGTGGTTGATAGGGTGTATCGAGTAGGTTGATCGATCGGTAAGTCGATGATTTTCTCGGGTGGATTTTAGGTTAGCTATCGACTAGGTGTGGTCGATAGAGTGTAGTGGATAGTGTCTATCAACCAGGTGTGGTCGATAGGGGGTATCGACGGTGTTGGTCGATAGAGTGTGATCGATTGACCCTGTTGTTCTGTGACTTGTGTTTTTAGCAGTTTTTGATGTTGTGAATTTCTAGGTGGTTAGTCATGGATGTGTTTGATTAGCTTGGCAAGAGGTTGCTTGTTTAGCTGATTATTTGAAGTAATATGTGGTGTTATTATTTCATGTTGGTGTGGTTGTTTGAATTGTGTGGGTTTCTTATAACCTGTTGTTAGGAGGATCAATCTCACTCAGCGTTTGGTTTACCAAATGTTGATGCATCACTTTTGTCGATGCAGGTAAAGATAACGCGTGATCGTGGAATCAAGGCAGTGAGAAGGGAATGATTAGGACCCGGTAGTTTTGTGATTTTTGTAGCTTTCGTATGATGGTTAGAACCGGTAGAACTGTTGACCTTCGTTGTTATTTGTGTAATTGATTGTTGTATGGTTTTGAATATTTAATGTATGGACATTAGTTTATTATTTTCCATGTGCAAAAAAAAAAGGGTGCGGTCATTTCACTAAGGCGGTCCAAATAGGAATGGGCATTAGTTCATTATTTCCCATGTGCAAAAAAAAAACAGGGGGTGCAGTCGTTTAACTAAGGCCGTTCAAATAGGAGTTAGAACATCCAATCACGATTTGCCATGTTAGTAATTAACATTATTTTTTTATTTTTTATAATTTTCTATATTAAAAATTTACATATTTTGGTTTATTATTTTTGTTAGTATTCGATAAGATCATAATTGTTAAATTCAATATTATATTTTCGATTAAAAGGAAGTGTTTTTAAAAATTGCCTCATATAATCTTATAAATAGTGGCTTTAGGTTTTCATCTAAACTCAACTTGATTTCCTACCTAGAAAAATATTGCCGTCATTTAAGAAAATTATATCTATGGTTTATATCAGTGATCTCATGTCCGTTTTGTGAAAGCATCCTGCAGAATCCGATGAACATGTATATATGATGTATAGATCATCTGATGTCATTTGAGTTTGAAGAAGAAGGATACATGATTGGTCTATCATGGGTGTTTGTGCTTTTTCATATCTCTTATGAATCACAAGATCTGTGTTTGATGTTGTTTGAGTTAAAGCTTTTGGTTTGCAGAAGATAGATCAACGACGAGCACAATTGTTTATTAGCTATAGATGTGGCCATGCACATGTTATTTGTGGAGAAAGTAATTCTCCAATTTGGAAGCATTAGGGTTTAAATTTTAAAGGTTTCAGTACGTGTGGATGTATGCACATATATAAATTATTCTTGGTTGTTGGCGTTCGTGAATTGAATAGAAGTCTTGAATTGGACAAACCTATAAGAAAAGAAGCAACGGTTCTGGTCTTGGAGCTTGCAGGGTTTTAACTAGGAACCAGTTATGTGGTAATCTCACATAGTTGTGACCTCCGGCTTTACTTTTTGGGACCACCACCAGTTTTTCTTATTCTTTCTCCACTTCGGTCTGTATCTCTTTCTTCTTTTTATCTGTTTTTTGTTTCCTTTAGTTTCATCCGTTGACCAGCTCAGACACGTTTTCTTTCGGTGGCACACGAGTAGTGAATTCACGTTTCTTTATGAGATTTTGGTAAACCTCAATTTTGTATTTAGATCATCAGAGTATATATGAGCCACTAATAGTCATTATCAAGTTTATAAATTATAAATGCTTAAAAGAGTTTTGAACAAATGGTGGAAAGTGCAAACTCATTATTATCTAGAAAATATGAAGTTATGAAAAAGAGAATATATTTTTTAATTATTCATTAATAAAAAATTATGGCATGATTTTCTTATATAATAAACTCGTTATTTTGATTAATTTCGATTAATTTGTTACTTCTTTTGGCGATAATTTTTCTTTAAAGTTTTTGGCAAATATCAATTAAAAACAATTGAAAACTTATTGTCAGAATTTATGTTAAACATTGACGTGGACCAATAAAATCATTTTAAAAAACTCTATGTCGATGCCTTAAAAACACTATGATACGATCCTCCCAAGGAATCGACACTTTCGAGGGGTAAAACAAAAAAAATGGATAGATGGATAGATGATGGATCGAATGGTCTCACAGGAGATGCGGAATCACTACAAGAAAACATACGACTTGCGATGGAAATTTACATCGAAATATTTCCGTCGTAACTTAGCAACGGAATAACGACGAGGTTACAACGAATTTTATATTCATCGTAAAATAGTCGTAAAATTACGCCTATACTATTCGTCATAAAATATATGTAAATAAACGACTAAGTAGCGACGCATTTACGACGAATACTGTATTCGTCGTAAAAACGTTGTAAACTTTACAACATTTTTAGAACGAATTTATTTTACGAGGAATTTGCGAGATAAACTTTGTATTCGTCGTAAATACGTTGTAAAGTTTACAACGTATTTACGATGAATACATTTAACGAGGAATTTGCAAGGTATAATTATTAGATAAGTAAAAACGTGTACTAAAATGCCAACTATGAATGTTACGATGGAAGTTTACCTCGTAAATTAGTCGTAAAGTCGATGGCACCTCCTCGTTAACATGATTTGTTGTAAAATCGTTGTAATGTTTCTACCTACCAAACACGAAAAATTCCTATAAATAACACACCTTCATTATCTCAACATCACACATCACAAACAACACTCACTTTGAAACTAAACACGAAAAAATGTCTTCTGCAGATGATAAACGGAAGCAACGAAGATGGATGTATAAGCATAGAGATTCCGAGGGAAATGTAACAGAAGAGTTTATGAACGGGTTGGAGCTGTTCATGTATAAGGCCGGACAGACTCCACTCACCATAGAAACTGGTAAAATGTTCTGTTCTTATCGAAAGTGTAAAAATTCAAGATTTGCGCCTATTGAAAATGTTTGGAAGCATTTGTTAAATAGAGGATTTATGCCCCAATATTATATTTGGTTTCAACATGGGGAAGGATATGGTCAGAATGAAGCAGAAAGTAGTAATAATAGTAATTTTGAAGCTGTGGGTAGAGATGAATATAGTAATTTGCATAACTATGCTCATCCTTATCGTGTAGATCAGGGTGATGTACAACATGATAAGGTTCATGACATGGTTACAGATGCATTTAATCAAACCACTTCATCATTTGGTGATAATATAATTGAGGAACCTAATTTAGATGCGAAACGGTTCTATGAAATGTTGGATGCTGCAAATCAGCCAATCTACGAAGGATGTAGAGAAGGTTTGTCAAAATTATCATTGACATCTACGATGTTGAACATTAAAACTGATCATAATCTAGCGGAGGTTTGTATGGATGCATGGGCCGAATTATTGAAAGAGTATTTGCCAGAAGACAACTTGTCTGCTGAATCATACTATGAGATTCAAAAGCTGGTTTATAGTCTTGGGTTGCCTTCTGAGATGATAGATGTTTGTATTGATAATTGCATGATCTATTGGAAAGAGGATGCTCAGTTACAGGTATGTCGATTCTGTAAGAAGCCAAGATTTAAACCTCAAGGCGCCGGAAGGAATAAGGTACCGTACAAACGGATGTGGTACCTACCAATAACAGAAAGGTTGAAAAGATTGTATCAGTCTGAAAGGACAGCTGCATCAATGAGATAGCAAGGAGAACATTCACAAACAGAAGAGGAGATCACACATCCATCAGATGCAAAGGCGTGGAAACATTTCAAAACGGTATATCCTAATTTTGCTAGAAACGTTAGAAATGTCTATCTTGGATTATGCATTGATTGTTTCAGTCCATTTGGGATATCTGGTAGAAATTATTCTTTGTAGCCGGTAATCGTCACGCCTTACAACCTTCCGCTAGGGATGTGCATGGAAAAGGAATTTTTATTCCTTAGTATCCTAGTTCCTGGTCCTAACCATCCGAAGCGGTCACTAGATGTATTTCTCCAACTTCTAATACACGAATTGAAGGAGTTATGACATTGTGGAGTTCGAACCTATGATTATTCGGTAAAAAGGAATTTTACTATGAAAGTTGTGCTTATGTGGACGATAAGTGACTTTCCTGCTTATGGGATGTTGTCAGGTTGGACAACACATGGAAGATTATCTTGTCCGTATTGTTTTGGCAGAACTGATGCATTTCAGCTGAAATATGAAAGGAAAACTAGTTGGTTTGATTGTCATCGTCGGTTCCTCCCAATGCACCATCTTTATAGAAGGAACAAGAAGTTGTTTCGGAAAAACGTTATTGTACGTGCTCTTCCACCAGTGTATTTAACAGGAGAACAAATTGAAGTGGAAATTGATCACTATGGTGCTCAAGAAACTGTAAGGCGTGGAGGTAATTGGTATATTCCACGTAATATGCCAGACGGATACGGAGAACATCACCACTGGCACAAGAAAAGCATATTTTGAGATCTTCCATATTGGAAAGATCATCTCCTACGACACAATCTTGATGTCATGCATATTGAGAAAAACTTTTTCGATAATATCATGTACACAACTTTAAACGTGGCAAAGAAGACAAAAGATAGCAAAACTCAAGGATGGACTTACCTGCTATTTGTTCTAGGAGTGAGTTGCAGATTACCGACGAGGGTGAAGTGCTATTTCCAATATTTAGGTTGAAGGGAAATGCAAGAACATTGTTGTTCAAATGGGTGAAAGAAGATGTGAAGTTTCCTGATGGTTATGTTTCTAATCTCTCTAGATGTGTTGAAGAAGGAACAAAATTTTCAGGGATGAAGAGTCATGATTGTCATGTGTTTATGCAACGACTACTTCTATTTGCACTTAAAGAGATAATTGATGAAGATGTTAATGAAGCACTTGCAGGTATATACATATATATATATATATATGTGCTTATAATTATATATTTATTTCTAATAAACTTAAATAATATTACGTTTTACAGGTATTGGTGTATTTTTCTGGGATCTTAGTACACCTACCTTGATGGAACAAGACATTCAACAACTTGAAGCTAACATTCCCATATTATTGTGCAAATTGGAGAAGATTTTTCCCCCAGCATTTTTTGATGTTATATTGATATGATCCTCCTAGAATCAGCACTTTCGAGGGGTAAGAAGAAAGGAATAGATAGATAGATAGATGTGGAGTGAATGGATCGCACCAAGGTTGCGGAAGGCCTTGGATATTTCCTCAATGACTTTTCCAAGATATGACACACTTGAAATCGCCAAGGTTTTAATCGCGGATATGACACACCTTGATTCGATCGATTGATGGATATGACTCACCAACAATCAGTTTTGTTCTTCAAAGAACACAAGAGAAAACACTCTCAATTTTTAATAAAAAAACTTGGTTGAATCCGAAAATGATCCTAACAAAAGAGTTTTAAAGAAAAAAGAAGTAAAGAAAAACTAGAATTAATTCATAGGAATTTAAGAAAACATTAACTAGTTGAAAATATCTCTTGGAGTCTCCCAAGCCACCTCTTCCACTCCCTTGGCCGAAATTAATCAGGTAATTTAGTGAGCTGGGCTGATTTTAATCTCTTCTTTGGGTTTGAGACTTCAAAAGATAAATCCAAAAATTATTAGACTTGAACTTGGACCAAACTTGTTTAACTCTTGTGGACTAAGATGGATTAGAGTGACCCATTTGCCTCATTAAAACCTTCCTTTGAAAAACCCATTGGGAAAAAACCAAAGGCTAGGAAAAAGAGTACAAACGAATCACCCGCTATTAGTCCACTTGAGCAACCAAGACGGTTTGATTTTCCTTGTTCTCGAACAGAACTTTAGTCGGTTGAACTTGAGTGAGTAATGCGGAGATGGCGCTCTGAAATTCTTTGGCTCTCGATCTTGTCATTGGTCCACTTGGTACGGCCAAAGCATCCTCGGGTTCAAGCTGCTTCTGTGAGCTATCCATGATCACATCAGAAAAACTCCCTCTTGAAAAGGATTTATCCTCAAATCTGGAACATCTGCAACAAAAGGGATTAAGTCAGCAACGTTAAAGCTTGAACTCACATTGTACTTACCTTGGAGATCGAGTTGGTAAGCATTATCGTTGATCCTCTTTGTGACTCGGAATGGACCGTCAATCCTAGGCATCAACTTAGACTTCCTCTCAGCCGGAAATCTCTCCTTCCTTAGATGTAACCAAACATGATCTCCTTCCTCAAAAATCATCTTGCGCCTGCCCTTGTTAGCTTGTTTAGCGTACAGCTTCGTCTTCTCCTCTATGTTGTGCTTTACTTTCTCATGAATCTGTTTAACAAGTTCAGCTTTCTTTTTCCCATCCAAGCTTACTCTTTCACTCAAAGGCAATGGGGTTAGATCCAAAGGAGATAAAGGATTAAAGCCCTAAACAATTTCAAAAGGAGAAAACTTGGTGGCGGAATGCACGGATCGGTTATAAGCAAATTCAACATGTGGTAAGCATTCTTCTCAAGTTTTTAAATTCTTTTTAATCAAGGCACGCAGCAAGGTAGACAAAGTTCTATTAACTACTTCAGTTTGGCCGTCGGATTGAGGATGACAAGTAGTTGAGAACAGCAACTTAGTACCTAGCTTAGACCAAAGCGTCTTCCAAAAATAACTCAAGAATTTTGTATCCCTGTCACTGACTATAGTCCTAGGCATTCCATGCAAACGAACTATTTCTTTAAAGAACAATTCAGCAATATGGGAAGCATCGTCAGTTTTATGACAAGCAAGAAAATGTGCCATTTTAGAGAACCTATCGACAACAACAAAGATTGAATCTTTTCCAGTCCTAGTTCTAGGTAATCCAAGCACAAAATCCATAGAAATATCAGTCCAAGGCTGATCAGGAATAGGCAAAGGCGTGTACATACCTTGGGACTGTACCTTCGATTTGGCTTGTTTGCGTGTGATCGCCCACAAATTCTTTCGACGTCTCTCTTCATTTGCGGCCAGTAGAAGTGTTCTTGCATCACTTTTAAAGTTTTGGAAATCCCAAAATGCCCCATCAAGCCTCCTCCATGCGCTTCCCTAACTAACAAATCTCTCACGGAACAGTTAGGCACACATAACCGATTTTCATAGAAAAGAAATCCGTCATGCCTAAAATATTTCCCAAAAGCAAACTTATCACACGACTTAAAAATCTCTTGAAAATCAGAATCAACTTGATAAAGATCTTTAAGGTGTTCGAAGCCCAGAAGTTTAGCATCCAAAGTAGAAATCAAGGCGTACCTTCGAGATAAGGCATCAGCAACTATATTTTCGTTACCTTGTTTGTACTTGATCACATAGGGAAATGTTTCGATGAATTCTACCCACCTAGCATGCCTCTTGTTGAGCTTTTGCTGACCCTTTAGATGCTTCAAAGACTCGTGGTCAGTATGAATAACAAACTCCTTCGGCCAGAGGTAGTGCTGCCATGTTTGCAATGCTCGGACAAGCGCGTACAACTCCTTGTCGTAGGTTGGATAGTTCAATGTAGCTCTTCCAAGCTTCTCACTGAAAAAGGCAATGGGCTTCTTCTCTTGCATCAAGACAGCTCCAATACCTACACCAGATGCATCACACTCAATTTCAAAAGTTTTAAGAAAGTTAGGTAAAGATAAAAGTGGTGCATTGGTGAGTTTATCCTTTATCACTTGGAATGCTTCTTCTTGTGCCTCTTCCCATTTAAATCCGACATTTTTCTTGATCACTTCAGTGAGAGGAGCAGCTATGGTACTGAAGTCCTTCACAAATCTCCGATAGAATCCCGCCAGTCCATGGAAACTTCTCACTTCTCCTACGGTTTTCGGACTGGGCCATTCTCGGACAGCTTGTACCTTTTCTTCATCCACTTTGATGCCATCTGCACTTATGACAAAACTAGAAACACAAGGTTATCCGTACAAAAGGTGCATTTCTTCAGATTAGCATAAAGTTCCTCTTTCCTAAGTACCATCAAAACCGCTTCTAGATGATTAACATGCTCTTCTAAATTTTTGCTATAAACTAAGATATCATCAAAGTAAACAACAACAAAAATTCCAAGGAAGCTCCTTAAAACATGATCCATCAACCTCATAAAATTACTAGGTGCGTTGGTTAATCCAAATGGCATAACTAACCATTCATACAAGCCATGTTTCGTTTTAAACGCAGTTTTCCATTCGTCACCCTCTTTCATCCTAATCTGGTGGTATCCACTCTTAAGATCTATTTTCGAAAATATGCTAGAACCATGAAGCTCATCTAACATATCATCTAAACGAGGGATAGGGTGGCGATACTTTACAGTGATATTGTTGATGGCTCGATAATCAATACACATCCTCCAAGTCCCATCCTTCTTCGGGACAAGCAACACCGGCACAGCACAAGGGCTCATGCTCTCTCGTATGTATCCTTTGTCCATCAGCTCACTCACTTGCTTTTGAAGCTCCTTAGTCTCCACCGGATTGGTTCTGTATGCTGGCCTGTTGGGAAGTGAAGCTCCCGGCATGAAATCGATCTGGTGCTCAATCCCACGGATAGGCGGCAATCCCTTAGGATTTTCCTCCGGAAAGACGTCTTCAAAGTTCTGCAAAATAGAAGAGATTTTACTCGGCAATTCCGGTACGGGGTTAGTAAGGTTCAACAATGCTTCCTTGTAAACAAATAATAGAATGGGTTGTTTAGAGAACAGAGCTCTCTTAACCACATTTGACCTCACAAAGAAATTTGAATGCCTCACGGGTTTACTCTCACAAGCCTTTTTCTTGGGTTTTCTCAAACTCTCATTTTTATTTTGAGGTGGCGTGTTTAGGGGTTCACTCACAATGGTTTTTCCTTGTTGCTGCAGCTGAAGTTGGTCTTGATGAACCTCATGTGGCGCTAAAGGAGCCAGTATCGTCTTTCGGCCATTGAACTCAAAAGAGTAATGGTTAGTAAAACCGTCATGTAGGACCCTTCTATCGAACTGCCATGGTCTTCCAAGTAGTATATGGCCGGCCTCCATAGGTAAGACATCGCATAATATCTCATCCTCATACTTGCCTATGGTTAAAGGAACCAATACTTGGCGGCTCACCGTCATCTCACCAGCATCATTAATCCATTGAAGCTTAAATGGTTTCGGATGCTTCCTAACTTCCAGTCCTAACTTCTTCACCATTGTTTCACTCGCCACATTAGTACAACTTCCACCATCAATAATAAGGCTGCAGACCTTACCTTGTACCAAACATCTCGTGTGAAACAAGTTTTCCCGCTGCTCTTGGACAGAATCTTTAACTTGAATACTCAAGGAACGTCTTGTTACCAATAATTCTCCGATGGCTGGTAATTCTATGTCCTTCTCGGTTTCAACATCACTTTCAAGTTTTTCCTCCTCAGTTTCAATCTCGCCATTATCCAATAGAATCATAGTTCTCTTATTGGTGCACTCGTTGGCGTAGTGTCCTCTCCCTTGACACTTGAAACACTTAACGTCCCGATTTCTAGACGTAGTAACTACAGCTTTACCCTTGACGTCTTCAGCAATGGCGTGGGATTTAGGGTCCGGTCTTGACTTGGAAACAGTTTTATCCTCTCGGCTGTAACCCGTCCTAGTATTAGCCGCTCCAGCTCCATAGGAAAGTCTAGAAGTACTTCTCCTTTTAACTTGCTGTTCAACCAACACAGCCTTATGAAGCATTTCTTCCAAATCTTTATAAGTTTGAAGCTCCATTCTATCTTGAATATCACGAGCTAAACCACTCAAAAATCTGGCCATCGTCGCCTCAGCATCTTCATTTATATCGGCCTTAAGCATTAGAGATTCCATCTCTTGGTAATAGTCCTCTACACCCTTACTTCCTTGAGTTAAACGCCTAAGCTTTTGATGCAACTCCCGATGATAGTGGCTTGGAACAAATCTTTTTCTCATCAGATTTTTCAACTCTTCCCAAGTGACTACGGCCGGTTCTTGGTTACGTCTTCGACTCGTCACAATCTGATCCCACCAATTAATTGCATAATCAGAAAATTCCGTTGCCGCTACTTGAACTTTCTTTTGCTCCGAATAATTTTGACAATCAAACACGAGCTCAATTTTTTTCTCCCACTCCAAGTAGACATCCGGATCATTTTTCCCATGAAATGGTGGTATCTTCAACTTAAGTCCACCGAGATTATCTTCATTTCGACCCCTAGCTTCTCTTACTCGTCTCGGCCTTCTTTCACTTTGATTAGAAGCTTGGCTACCTCTGCTGTAATAATGCAAGTCTTCCCCATCAGTTTCATCTGGAGGGCGTGCTCTTCTTCTTCTAGCAACAGTATTCGGCAATAGTCCTTGATTAACGGACTCTTGAATCCGTCGATCCTTGCATTGACTACACCCATTTCTTCCCTCACCATCCGCCTCATTTCTACCATTAAGGTCTGCATGTCCAGAGTGTTATTTCTTCTTCTTTGAGCTCGGTTGGTGTTCTCAACTTCTTCGCTGGAATGATTTGACATATTGATCTTGTTTTCCCTGCACACTTAACAAACGTTAGCAATAAAAAGTCGATCCTCACAAGTGTTTCTCTCCTTTTTATTCACTCAATCACTCAGCACTCAAGATGTTCTCTCTCAGCGATTTTCTCAATGGTTCGTATGAAACAAAACCGATCAAATCGGATGAACAACTCCAACAACACAAATTCGAAACAAATGATTTGAGATAGAAAGAAAAGAGAAAAGTTTAGTATTTTTTTTTTTTTTAAACAGATCAAGGATCAGAAAATTAAGGAGAAATAATTAGAAAATTAAAACCCCCCCTAAGTAATTAATTTTCGGACTGATTATATATATATATATATTTTTTTTCTCTTTTTTGGTCCGATCAACTTCTTCTTTTTTTTTTTTTTTAAACAACTCAGAATTAAAACTAGAACTAAATAGAGATCAAAAGAAAATTATGATCAAAATAAAAATAAATTGACTAATCCCCCAAACTATTGATCCGATCAAATAGAAAAGAAAGACTAGAGAAGATAAAAGAAATTGAAAAAGAAAAGATAGAGGATATAAGAAGATGGAAAAGGTGAGAAGATGATAAGACAAATAGCAAACCCGAAAGTGTGCTCTGATACCACTTGATATGATCCTCCTAGAATCGGCACTTTCGAGGGGTAAGAAGAAAGGAATAGATAGATAGATAGATGTGGAGTGAATGGATCGTACCAAGGTTGCGGAAGGCCTTGGATATTTCCTCAATGACTTTTCCAAGATATGACACACTTGAAATCGCCAAGGTTTGAATCGCGGATATGACACACCTTGATTCGATCGATTGATGGATATGACTCACCAACAATCAGTTTTGTTCTTCAAAGAACACAAGAGAAAACACTCTCAATTTTTAATAAAAAAACTTGGTTGAATCCGAAAATGATCCTAACAAAAGAGTTTTAAAGAAAAAAGAAGTAAAGAAAAACTAGAATTAATTCATAGGAATTTAAGAAAACATTAACTAGTTGAAAATATCTCTTGGAGTCTCCCAAGCCACCTCTTCCACTCCCTTGGCCGAAATTAATCAGGTAATTTAGTGAGCTGGGCTGATTTTAATCTCTTCTTTGGGCTTGAGACTTCAAAAGATAACTCCAAAAATTATTAGACTTGAACTTGGACCAAACTTGTTTAACTCTTGTGGACTAAGATGGATTAGAGTGACCCATTTGCCTCATTAAAATCTTCCTTTGGAAAACCCATTGGGAAAAAACCAAAGGCTAGGAAAAAGAGTACAAACGAATCACCCGCTATTAGTCCACTCGAGCAACCAAGACGGTTTGATTTTCCTTGTTCTCGAACAGAACTTTAGTCGGTTGAACTTGAGTGAGTAATGCGGAGATGGCGCTCTGAAATTCTTTGGCTCTCGATCTTGTCATTGGTCCACTTGGTACGACCAAAGCATCCTCGGGTTCAAGCTGCTTCTGTGAGCTATCCATGATCACATCAGAAAAACTTTTTCGATAATATCATGTACATAACTTTAAACGTGGCAAAGAAGACAAAAGATAGCAAAACTCAAGGATGGACTTACCTGCTATTTGTTCTAGGAGTGAGTTGCAGATTACCGACGAGGGTGAAGTGCTATTTCCAATATTTAGGTTGAAGAGAAATGCAAGAACAGTGTTGTTCAAATGGGTGAAAGAAGATGTGAAGTTTCCTGATGGTTATGTTTCTAATCTCTCTAGATGTGTTGAAGAAGGAACAAAATTTTCAGGGATGAAGAGTCATGATTGTCATGTGTTTATGCAACGACTACTTCCATTTGCACTTAAAGAGATAATTGATGAAGATGTTAATGAAGCACTTGCAGGTATATACATATATATATGTGCTTATAATTATATATTTATTTCTAATAAACTTAAATAATATTACGTTTTACAGGTATTGGTGTATTTTTCTGGGATCTTAGTACACGTACCTTGATGGAACAAGACATTCAACAACTTGAAGCTAACATTCCCATATTATTGTGCAATTTGGAGAAGATTTTTTCCCCAGCATTTTTGATGTTATGGAGCATCTTCCAGTCCACCTTCCTCATGAAGCGGCACTAGGTGGACCTATTGAGTATCGATGGATGTACCCGTTTGAGCGTTTCATTAAACATTTAAAAGGGAAAGCAAAAAACCTTGCAAGAATAGAAGGGTCAATTATTGCAGGGAGTTTAACTCAAGAAAAACGTTTCGATGGATGTACCCGTTTGAGCGTTTCATGACGATCCATATTATCCACCATGGTTTCATGACTTGCTTCAAGGTCCAATCTGTAAGATAACCACTGCTCCAATGTATTTTACTCAAGGATATGCGTTTCATGCTTATGACTACGGTAGACAACGTACATCCGTTAACTATGGAGTATGTGTGAAAGGAGAAATCGATTTTTATGGGATCATACAAGAGATAATTGAAGTTGAATTTGCTGGGTTAGTGGGGATGAAATGTGTACTCTTCAAATATGATTGGTTCGATCCAACAATTGGCATAGGTGTTCATTCCAATAAACTTGGAGTTGTGGATGTTAACGCGGCTAGACGGTACAACAAGTTTGAAGCTTTCATCTTAGCATCTCAAGCAGACCAAGTTAGCTTCATTTCGTATCCCAGAGTTAGGACAACGGGAGTCACTTGGTTATCAGCTATTAGGGTGAAGCCTAGAGGTCGAATCGTAGGAGAAGAAGCATTGCAACAAGATTTATGCAGTGAGATTTCGACACCGAATCAAACTACAAATGATATCTTACTTATAGATCGCAACAATCAAGTATTTGAAGACATCCCATATGATGATGCAGAAGAAGACAACGGTAATGAAGAGTTTGATGAAAGTGACAATCTAAGCACTGATTCGAGTGAGACATCAGAGGACTTAGTTGATGAGAATAATTAAATATTTATAATATGTGTTTTGTCATAGTTAACATTTCCAATATAAAATATTATTCAATTTCAATTTATCATTTTTGTGGTTAAGGTTTATGGTTGGTTCTAAATTTCAATTAACATTTCTAAATTTTCTAAATTATTAAAACATATGTTTGTGATTTAGGTTTGTGGTGTAGGATTAGGGTATAGAGTATTTGACGACGGAGTTACAACGGCTTCGTCGTAAAGACGTTGTTAAATGATTAATCCATTACGAGGAATTAACGAGGCGGTCTTGTTAATTCATCGTAACATTTATGACGAATTAACGAGGCCGCCTCGTCATTTCCTCGTAATAAAACACTAACAAGTTCGAATATTTCCTATAAATACCACATCCTCCCATTTTCAATATCAATACAAGAAACATTTATAAGTAAAAAAAGTTATTCTAAAAACACTAATTAATTATGGATGATGAAAGATCTTTGGTTCCTGGTCCAGCAGGTGTGAGACAAGCTCAAGAACGGGCAATGAGAAAACTTGAACGATCAATGCTTCAAGAATGTGCTGGTATAAGCGAGTCTATGTTTAATTCTTATGAGAGACATGTACGGATGGTTAATTGTTTTGTTGAGCCAGAAGATCCTTCTTTCATGGGTGTCCCTTGGAAGACTACAATTGAATACCTAACACAACAAGGTAAATTGAAATGTCATGCATTAATTATTAGTATACAATGATTTTTTAGATTGCTCAATAAACAATTTAATATATATATATATATATATATTTGACTTATTTTATTTTGAATATAGGTGGACATACATGTGGGTTGACACTGGTAAAAGAGCTGCATAAGATTTGTGTACCACAATGGTATCACGTACCTTTTGTGGTAGCTGTGATTCATAAAATGGTTCATAATGGTTTGGGGATGCGATGATTATAATGAAGGTAAACTGTATTATAAGTTTTAGTCCTTAGATGTTTTTAATTAATTAATTAGATATTTAGTAATTGTTAATTGTACCTTTTTGTTCTTGTAGGATCCGACTGGTACTGTACAAGCGAGCATTCATAGGTCCGCTTTATCTAATAACAAATATGGGCCGCACATAAAGGAGGGTTCAATGTTGCTTCTAAAGGAGGTTGTAGTTGTTACGTTTGAACGGGCGACAACATATCTTAACATTACTCTGAATAACATAACCAATGTAAGTAACAATTGTATTGTTAAAGGTTGTTTATTTATAAGTAGTATCATTACCGACAATAAGATATATAACACATAAACTTGTTAATTTGGCAAATAATATCTATAGAAAACGTTGCTACAGCATTCATACAAGAAAGTGGTCCCAGTGGTGTTAATCGAAATCCAAACAATTGGTTAAACCCTGAAGATGAGGTTGGGTCGGATGATACTGAAGAAATTGAGTAGTACATTACGTCATGATCAATGGAAGGAAACAAACATTTATGTTTATGTTTAATATGCTTCCAGTTTATTTGTATGTTTAATTTATGTTAAACCATCGTATAGTATTAATAACTATGTATGTTTAATATCCAATATATAACATATACTATAATATCCAATATAAAATTAAATGTTTCTATGTGTTTTCTATTAATTAACATTTCCAATATATAATATTTTTCAATTTCAATTTATCATTTTAAAAGTTTTTCTACATTTTTAAAAGTTTAGGGTATAGTGTACTTAACGACGGATTTACAAAAGATTCGTCGTAAATCCATCGTTAAATGATTAATTAATTACGAGGAATTACCGAGGCAGCCTGGTTAATACGTCGTAAAATAAAAAACTTGTTAATAAAATACGTAACAAATTATTAATATAATCGTATTAAATAATATTACGATGAATTAACGAGGCGGTCTCGTTAATACGTCGTAGTGGTTACGACGTATTAACGAGACCGCCTCGTTAATTCGTCATAACATAACGAGGCCGTTACGACGAATTTTAATATAATCGTATTAAATAATATTACGACAAATTTATGAGGCGGTCTCATAAATACGTCGTAACCATTACGACGTTGTAACGAGGACGCTTCGTAAATTCGTCGTAACGTTACGATGGATTAACGAGAAACACAAAATCTATATATATGAGGACACGGCCCCCTTATTCCGACGCTCATTCCTCCCAAACTCTCTATCTCTCTAGTTTGGCTTTCTCTCTCTACATCCAAATTTAGGTAAAAAAAAATTTTATTTTTTAATTATTTAGTTTTAATTTTAGATTTGTTAGGTTGAATGGTTTAAGTTAGAATTTAATTAGAATTGTTAAGTTGATGCTTTGATAAGTTAATAAGAATGATTATATTTTAATTTAAATTGTTAACTATATTAATATAATTTATAATGGTTAGGTTTAATTATTTTGTTAAATTGATTATTTGATAGGTTAATATAATTAAAATGATAAGTTAATATAATTTATTTCAAATGTATGTGTAGATATGGTTAGGAGTTCCGCATTAGCGAGATGACGGGCTGACCGTCCACATTACAGTGAGACGTTTTTAGGTTCCGACACGACCACTACTAGAGCAAAACTATCTTCGTCTGCTACCGCATCTGTTGACGTACCATCTACTTCAGCCGCCCCTTCTACAGAGACGGTACCAGAGACTCAACAGAGTCAGGAACCACCACCTCCTGTTGTACCAGATGCTGCATCACATCCGGATTTATTAGTTCCTCCTACAGCTCCATATGCACGGTATACCGTCGAGGATCTTCTTGTCCAACCAGGACGAGAAGGATTGGACAAGTTGGATCCTAACCGGCCACCGAACACATTCTGGTATGTAAATTATAATTCTTTATTTATATAATTCTTAAATTTTAGTCCATTAGTAATAAATATTTAATTACTCTTACATATTTAACTTTACATTTGTTTAGGTTTGGTGTGGATAATAAGGTTGGACGCAGCGTTTCTGATATCATCAAGGAATACTTCACTGAGCCTCATCCCAACTGGACTCTCATACCTGATCACATCAGGAAAACATGGTTCAAATGTTTTGCGGTATGTTTATTAATAGTTAATTAAAATTTTAATTATATTATATATGTTTTTACTTAACTTTTTTAATTAATCTTTTTTGTAGCAAAAATGGAATTGGGAAGTTTCCATAAATGAGAGAGTGAAGAAAGAGTTCAACATAAAGGCGATGAAGCGACTTGCTAATACGGTCTCCGACTGAAAGGAGAAATGGCAACTAGGAGATCCGAAACCCATCTACATCATCGATGCTGTATGGGAGGGACTTATACGGTTTTGGAATGACCCGGATTCTGTGATCAAATCCGACAAGTGTTCAAAGTCCCGTCTTACCCTTGGTTCGGATGGACATTTACCGACTCCCCATACATCCAGCCAAACACCTTTTGCGGGTGCCCGCATTAAGCTGGTAAAATGTTTTTTTTTTAAATTAATTATTATAATTTTTATATTTAGTATTATTTAAATTAATATATTTTATTTTTATAATTTTATATATAGGCTAATGGAGGACCGCTTCTTTCTCTTCCAAAATTGTTCGAGCACACCCACAAGAAAAAGAATGGAGCTTTTGTGGATGTCAGATCCGAGAGGATCTACACCGAGCTCACCACGAGGATCACTGAGCGCGAGACACAACTTTCTCAGCAAACCGAGGATGGGACTCCCATGGAGATAAGTACGTTGGAAGCTGATCAGATCTTCAAATCGGTAAGATTAATTTTCAAATTTAAATTTTCAATAAATTTTTTTATATTTTGTTTATTGACGATTTTTTTTCCAGGTTGTTCCGAAGAAGAAAGGCCGCTCTTTAGGTATGGGTTCGGTTCATGATGTCCGAATTGCTTCTTCTTCGCATGTTCATTCAGTCGCAGATGATCCGGTCAAGCTTCGTTCTGATTTAGCAGCTGCAAACGCCAAGATTAGTTCTTTGATGGTCGAACAAGATAGCTTCAGGACCCAAGTTCAGGGTCTTAACGCCTTGTTCGGAATTTTGGCGGCCACTAATCCTGACATTTCTCGAGAATTGGAGCGGCAACAAGAGCTTTGACAGCAACAGGCACAGCAACCACCCCAGCCGAGTGCACCTACCGAGCAGGCACAGGCACAGTGGTCAATTCTATAAATTTTTAATTTAATATGTGTATTAGAACTTTTTATTAATTATATAATTATTTTATTCATTAAATAATGTATTATTATAATTAATAATTCAATATTTAAAAAAAACAAAAATTTTAATATATATTAATTAAATTTTAATTATTACTAATTTTAATTATGATGCATTCACGACATCTATATTAAATAATCGTTGGTAAATCATTGTAAAGTTACGTCGAATTAACGATATTTATATTAAATAATCGTTGGTCATTCGTCGTAAAATTATTGTCGCAGTTACAATGAATTTCTTATTTGCGTTGAATTAACGACGAACTTATTTATGACGAATTACCAACGAGTGTTATTCCTCGTTATATTTTACGACGAATTTACATCGAATGTGCCATTACGACGACCTGTTAACGACGAATCGTTGTTCGTCGTAAAGCCGTTGTAACACTATATTTACGACGAATTAACAACGGTTTCTTCCGTTGTTACACATGTGTTTTTTTGTAGTGAATAGGTCCTGATATACGTCAATGTCTCCTAGAATATGACACAACTAGACAAGACAAGGTTTGATTCTTTCGGATATGACACACCGAAACAGAACCGAGTTGATTGTTGGATATTACACACCAAGCAATCAAATTTTCTCAAAAAACTGAAGAGAATCACTCTCAAAATTGATAAAAGAAAAGTTGATCCATTCTCCAAAGAGATTACACAAAATATAAGGGAAAAGAAACTTCAGAACTAAGCCAAGCAATAATAAATTGTGTTGGAATAAAAAGAAAATAAAAAGAAATAACTATGGAGAGTTGAATGTGAAATGGACTCTTGAGCTTCAATTTTGTATCTCCCCCTTTTAAGCCACGAGATGATGATTTATTTGGGCTTGGTGGACTTATATCAGATTTTAAAATGGACCATAAGCTTAAAGAACCAATTTTGCCTCATTAAAACCTTTCCTGGAAAACCCATTGGGATAAAACCAAGGATAAAGAAAAAGAGTACAAAAATGGTCTCAAGCCCATTTAAAAATCTGTACTTGCTTGTAGTAACATCAGTGTGGTGACGGGAGGTTCTTCTTGTTGAGGAATTATCTTGTCAAGTAGTTCCCCAATTCCCTTCTTGATTTTCCCAGCTCTTGCCCAAGTTATAGGTCAAACTGGTACAACTATGTCCTCCTTAGTCTCAAGCTCTGGTTCAAGCTCAGCTACAAGTGAAGTCTCCTTGGTGCTATCCATGATCGCATCATCCCCCTCTTCTTGAAAAGGATTTGACCTCAAATCTAATTCATCTGCCACAAAAGAAATCAAGTCAGAAACGTTAAAGCTTAAACTAACAGTGTACTTACCTTGAAGATCAAGTTGGTAAGCATTGTCATTAATTTGCTTGAATATCTTGAATGGACCATCAACTCTTGGCATGAGTTTTGATTTTCACTCTGTTGGGAATCTTTCTTTCCTCAAGTGAATCCACACGAGCCTTCGTTTACTTTCCTTTCAACCTACTTAGTCTTTTCTTCGATGTTTTTCTTAGCTTTCTCATGGATCTCCTTAACAAAGTCATCTTTCTTTTTCCTATCCAAGCTAGCTCTTTCACTCAAAGGTAAATGAATTAGATCCAAAGGAGTTAGAGGATTAAAACCATAAACAATTTGGAATGGTGAATACTTAGAAGCAGAGTGAACATAATGATTATAAGCAAACTCAACATGTGGCAAACAATCTTCCCAAGTTTTGATGTTCTTTCTAATTATGCATCGCAGGAGTGTAGACAAAGTTCTATTGACTACTTCAGTTTGCCCATCTGTTTGAGGATGGCAAGTAGTTGAAAACAACAGTTTAGTTCCTAACTTTGTCCACAATGTCTTCCAAAAGTAACTCAAAAACTTAGTATCCCTATCAGATATAATTTTCCTAGGCATGCCATGCAATCGAACAACCTCTCTAAAGAACAACTCAGCAACAAGAGATGCATCGTCAGTTTTATGACAAGGGATAAAATGCGCCATTTTAGAAAATCTATCTACGAAAACAAAGATAGATTCTCTTTCTTTTCTAGTTCTAGGCAACCCAAGCACAAAATCCATAGAAATGTCAGTCCAAGGCTCAGTAGGAATAGGTAAAGGAGTATACTAACCGTGGGGTTGCACTTTAGATTTTGCTTGCTTGCAAGTGACACATCTACCGCAAATTCTCTCCACGTTTCTTTTCATATACGGCCAATAGAAATGATCCCGCATGACACTTAGGGTTTTGGTAACTCCAAAATGTCCCATTAATCCTCCTCCATGAGCTTTTCTAACAAGTAACTCTCTCAAAGAACAATTAGGCACACACAAACGATTTTCAAAGAATAGAAATCCTTCATTCCTAAAGTACTTTCCAAAAGCAAATTTAACACAAGACTTGTAAATTTCTTGAAATTCAGAATCAATCTCGTATAAACCTTTTAGTTGCTCAAAACCTAACAACTTAGCATCCAAAGTAGTAATCAAGACATACCTTCGAGATAAGGCATCGGCAACAGTATTTTCTTTACCTTGATTGTACTTGATCACATACGGAAATGTTTCAATGAACTCTACCCACCGAGCATGTCTTTTGTTAATCTTTTGCTGACCTTTCAAGTGCTTTAAGGACTCATGATCAGTATGGATGACAAACTCCTTTGGCCATAGGTAGTACTGCCATGTTTGCAAAGCTCGAACCAAAGCATGCAACTTCTTATCGTAGGTTGGATAGTTCAACATTGCTCCTCCAAGCTTCTCACTGAAAAACGTAATGGGCTTCTTCTCTTGCATTAAAATAGCTCCAATACCTACACCAGATGCATCACATTCAATTTCGAAAGTTTTTATAAAATCTGGTAAGGATAAGAGGGGTGCATTGGTAAGTTTCTCCTTCAAGATTTGGAATGCTCTTTCTTGTGCTTCTTCCCATTTGAATCCCACACTTTTCTTTATCACTTCAGTGAGAGGAGCAGCAATGGTACTGAAATCCTTCACGAATCTCCTATAGAATCTGGCAAGTCCATGAAAACTCCTCACTTCACTCACAGTACTTGGACTTGGCCATTCATGGATAACTCTCACTTTCTCTTCATCAACATGTATACCCTGTGCACTCACAACAAAACCTAGAAACACAAGATTATCCGTGCAAAAGTGACACTTCTTTAGGTTAGCAAACAACTTCTCTTTCCTGAGAACTTCTAAAACAGATTTCAGATGCTCAACATGATCGTTTAAGTTTTTACTAAAAACCAGAATGTCATCAAAGTAGACAACTACATAAATTCCTATGAAAGCTCTTAAAACATGGTTAATTAATCTCATGAAAGTACTCGGTGCATTAGCCAGTCCAAAAGGCATTACTAACCACTCATATAACCCATGTTTCGTTTTAAAAGCAGTTTTCCACTCATCACCCTCTTTCATGCGAATTTGGTAATATCCACTTTTAAGATCAATTTTAGAAAACACACTAGAACCATACAGTTCATCTAGCATATCATCTAAACGAGGAATAGGATGGCGATACTTAACTGTTATGTTGTTGATGGCTCGACAGTCTACGCACATTCTCCATGTTCCATCCTTCTTTGGTACAAGTAGAACCGGCACAGCACAAGGGCTCATGCTCTCTCGGATGTAACATTTGTTCATAAGCTCGCTCACTTGTTTCTGAAACTCTCTAGTCTCAACTGGGTTGGTTCTATAAGCTGGTCTGTTGAGAAGTGAAGCTCCTGATATGAAATATATCTGGTGCTCAATCCCACGGATAGGTGCTAATCCCTCGAGATTCTCCTCCAGAAAGATATCTCCAAAATCCTGCAAAAGAGAAGTAATTCTACTCTGCAAATCCGGTGTGAGGTTAGTAAGATTCATAAGAGTTTCTTTGTAAACAAACAGAGAATAGGTTGTTTAGAGAAAAGAGCTCTCTTAACCACATTAGATCTCACAAAGAAGTTTGATTGCCTCACGGGTTTACTCTCATAGGCCTTTTTCTTGGTTTTTCTGAAACTCTCTTTTTCTTTTTGTGGTGAAGTGTTTAGGGGATCACTCATAGTGGTTTTTCCTTGTTGTTTCACCTGGATTTGATCTTGATAAACTTCATGTGGTGAATGGAGCAAGAACTGTCTTCCGGCCGTTGTACTCAAAAGAATATCTATTGGTGTAACCATCATGCATAACTCTTCTGTCAAACTGCCATGGTCTACCCAGCAAGATGTGTCCGGCCTCCATAGGTAATATGTCACATAAAATCTCATCCTCGTATTTGCCTATGGTTATGGGAACCAATACTTGGCTATTCACCGCCATTTCTCCAGCATCATTTAACCACTGAAGACTATAAGGTTTCGAATGCTTCTCCACTTTCAACCCCAACTTAGTTACCATAGTTTCACTAGAAACATTGGTGCAACTGCCCCCATCAATGATAAGGCTACAGAGCTTTCCTTGCACTAAGCACCTTGTGTTCATTAGCCTTAGCTTGAACACTCAATGATCTTCTAGCCACCAAAAATTTTCCTTTGACTAGTAGCTCTACACATCCTTCTTTTTCTTCTTCCGAAATAGAATCACTTTCAACTTCTTCTTCCTCTGTTTCAATCTCTCCATTTTCCAGAAGAATCATAATCTTCTTGTTGGTACACTCATTGGCGTAGTGCCCTCGGCCTTGACACTTAAAACATATAACTTCTCGAGTTCTAGAAGTGGCTGCCTCGGCTTTGCCTTTGGTATTCAGATTGGTGGTGTATGGTTTGGACTCTGTCTTTGGTTTGACAATGGTCTTGTCCTCTCTTTGGTAACTGGTCCTAGCATGAGATGCTCCAGCCTTATGAAGCATTTCCTCCAAATCTACCCCTCCTCTTGATTTGTTGTTCTACTAGAACAGCCTTATGAAGCATTTCCTCCAAATCTTCATATGTTTGTAGCTCCATTCTGTCTTGAATGTCACGGGACAAACCACTAAGGAATCTTGCCATTGTTGCCTCAAAATCTTCTTCTATGTCGGCTTTGATCATAGGAGACTCCATTTCTTGAAAATACTCATCCACAGTTTTACTACCTTGGCTTAATCTCCTAAGCTTTTGATGCAACTCCCGGCGGTAATGGCAAGGAACAAATCTCTTTCTCATCAGATTCTTCATCTCTTCCCAAGTCTCCACACGCGGCTCACGGTTGTGTTTCCTACTCGTCACAATCTGATCCCACCAGTTGATGGCATAGTCATAAAACTCGGTTGCAACAAGTTGTACCTTTTGTGCTCCGAATATGTTTGACAATCAAACACAAGCTCTATCTTTTTCTCCCACTCTAGATAAGCATCTGGATCACTCTTCCCATGGAATGGTGGTATTTTCAGCTTCAGACCATTGATATTGTCGTCATTGCGGTCTCTTGCTTCTCGATCACGTCTAGGTCTCCGATGAGTCATATTGGAGATTCTGCTACCTCCACTGTAGTAATATTCTACCTCCTCATCTCTTTCTTGTCTACGTTGCTCTCTTCTTTCCGTAACAACATTTTCTTGAGTTATCAGTGTTGGTGGTGCTTTAGTTTGTCCTTGGACAGATTCTTGTAACTTATTAATCCTCTCATGAACTGCACCTAACTATGTCCTCAGCATGCGCCTCATTTGTCCCATGATAGCTTGTAGCTCCAGACTAGGGCATCTAGAAGCACCCGCACTGTTGGAATTATCAGACATATCTCCTTCATTTGACATCTTGGAAGATTTCCCTGCAACGCAAAATGGTTAGTAATAAAAACTCACAAAATATTTTTCTCTCAATTGTTTCACTCAAGTGTTTCACTCAGCTCTCATCAATGATCTCCCAGTTGTGAAATCTCAATCGGTTCTTATCAAACTCAATAGAAATCCAACAAACAAGCAGACTTTTGATTTAAGATAGAAAGACAAGATGATTTAGGAGCAGAACAGATCAGATCACGATCAAACTAAGATGTTTTTAGAATGAAGAGGAATCAGAATAGAAGAAAAACCATAAAATTCTCGATCAAAGGAAGATCAGATCAGATTGATATTTTTTTTTTGATTAAAACGTAACTGGCACGGAACTGATCAAAGAAGAAGCTGATCAATCACTTTTGGGTGTTTAGAATTTTTTTTTTTTTTTTGAAGTAAGATCGGAATGATCAAAGGAAAAGAAAGATAGCAAAAGAGATGAATGATGGTGGAAAGATAAGAAGATGATAGAAACAAACTACCAACTCGAAAATGTGCTCTTGAGTTGAATGTGAAATGGACTCTTGAGCTTCAATTTTGTATCTTAGAGAACCAATTTTGCCTCATTAAAACCTTTCCTGGAAAACCCATTGGGATAAAACCAAGGATAAGGAAAAAGAGTACAAAAATGGTCTCAAGCCCATTTAAGAATATGTACTTGCTTGTAGTAACATCAGTGTGGTGACGGGAGGTTCTTCTTGTTGAGGGATTATCTTGTCAAGTAGTTCCCCAATTTCCTTCTTGATTTTCCCAGCTCTTGCCCGAGTTATAGGTCCAACTAGTACAGCTATGTCCTCCTTAGTCTCAAGCTCTGGTTCAAGCTCAGCTACAAGTGAAGTCTCCTTGGTGCTATCCATGATCGCATCACACTATAGCATCAACTTGATGCTAATGATCATTTTTAAATTATTAGTCTCATTGAATTTGTAAATTTTCCAGTTTATAAGTTTATTCACATCTACCTACCCATATATTCTCATTGTTATTAGTCTCACTACTTATTAGAACATAATCCTCCAAGAAAGTTATATGTAAACAAGTTAAATATAAATTATCTTAATTGGAATACATAAAATAATCTATATTAGTCTCAACATATTTTAAAAATATTATAATTTATATATTTATTCACATCTATCCATCTAGAATTTTAAACATCTAATCACAATTAGCTATCTCATTGATTATTTTTTAAACGTCGTATTAAATTATAGTATTAAAATACTATTAAAGAATAAAAAGTAATATATGGAAACAAAACAAATATAATTTTTTTGATTGGAATATATATAAATAATCGATCATAGATTTTTTTTAATTGTCGTAAGTTCCTATTAGCAACAAAAATAAAATTATTTAATTAGGAAATTATTTAATTCTAAATTAATATTCACGATTATAAATAATCATTTGAAATTTAGAATGAAAGATAGATATTAAAAACCAGAAAATAATTAACAACAAATGAAATTAACTAAATATTTAATTAAAAAACTCTGAATTCTAAAAATGGAAAAAGGCAACATATGTAAATAAGAGATGTGTAAACTTTCCTTTTTGAAATAAATAAAAATAATCAATTTAAGATTTCAAAAAAATATATAGTTTACTATTAACAACAAAAATTAAATTAACACAATATTTTATTAGTTTAATTCTAAATTAATAGTCTCAACTATAGATAATCATTTTAAATTTAGAATGAAAGATAGATTTTTAAAAAGATAAAATAATTAACCACATACATGAAATTCAGTTAATAATTAATTAGAAAATTTTATTAAATAAAAATAATAATAAAACTGAACGTATTTGATGCTAAGACTGTCCACTAATAATAATTACAGTCCACGATATGAGACTAACAAAATTTGAATTTTTAGCAGGCACCTCGGGACTCGAGCTTCGGAGTCGGGCCGAAGATTCTTATTGTAACACTCGTGTCCTGAAAATGGGAAAGTTGAAATTATTTGTCGGATTAAGAAGTTGAGTTTTACAGATCTTATCAAAATCTGGGGTGTGCAAAAATGAGAATCGAAAAGTTTGGGGTTGTTTTTGTTGGATCAGAAGTTTTGATGGGTTAAATTGATAAGATCTGATGTTATGGGGCTGCTTTGCAAAGATTAGAAAGTTAGGGGGCTTAAGTGAAATTTTAAAAAAGAAACCCTAATTCTATAAACTCTTGACACTTAGTCTAAGCTCGATTCTCTTTCAAGTTTTGTCGCCACCATCGTAAAAGGAAAAGAGAGTTGTGTTGTGAAGTTGCGGTGAGGCTAGACGAAAGAGAAGAGATAGAGTTGGTGTGTGGCGTGAGAGACAAGAAAAGAGTTGGGGCTGTGGTGTCGTGACGTGTGAGCGGAAATTGTTGTGGTGGGAACCAGTTGGCTTGGATCGTGTGGAGTTTCGTAATGCCGTGAGTGAGTCATCATTGGGACGTCCTCTTCCTCATCTCTCGTTACGGTCTGCGTTCGGGAGAATTTAGGTAGACATCTCGGGGAGTTCTAGAAAGTTACAGAAAATTGTCGCAGAAGTTCCTACTTTTGGCTAAGTGTAAAAGAATTGTTTAAGGAGTATTAGCTGGAGCTCGTGGAACTGCGGCTGCGAGGTGGGATGACATACTGGGGGTTGTGGTTTATTTATTTTATTGTTGTTATTGTCTTAAGGTGATGAATTGTCGTGAACCGTTAGGTTGTTAGTTGATAATTATGCGGATGCGGTATGCGAATTTATTGGTATATAATAAATCGTTGTTTGTGAATTTTGGTTTAAATTGGTTAAGCTGAATTAATTAAATTAATGTGGTCTTCGTGAATTGTTTAATTTAATTCATGCTAGGGATTTTAATATTTATGGGAATATTATTATCGGAAAAAAATGGGTTGGGTTGTTTTACTTATTTGTGGGTTTCTCATCGCTGTGGGCCTACTGTAGGAGAAATTGGCTAATTTGGGCCGAGCTTGGGTTTGATGGTCGACCCACCTCCAACATCCCTCATAACCGCCCTTGAGCGTATGCATTGATTATTGTAGGTATATGTATGCTATGTATGTAAATATATGTATGCTATGAATGTATGTTGTGAATGTATGTATGATGTGTATGAATGTATGCTTCTAACAAGCACGTAAGTTAGAAATCAACAAAGAATTTAAAAAACAAGCAGTAAACATGCAAGGAACCAAAGAAAGAAGCTAGAATATAAAAGACAAACCAAGGAAGCTTGCTGAGATTGGTCCTGCAAGCAAATTATCCTTTAGGTTCCTACATAAGCCATAGGATAAAACAGTTAACAGAAACAAAATGCCAAAAAAGTCAAAAGGAACACACTAATGGGGAAAAAGAAAAAAGATATAGATACTCCACATGTATGTCATGTGTCTCCAAACAGAAAGTTAGTAGAGAAATCCCTGAAACAATAAATGTTTTTGATTAGATAATAGAGATTTAAATAGTTTGATAAACTTGAGAAAATTACAAACTTCGTACAAGGGGGCCGATTGGTTATGACTATTACTTTAGGCTTTCATTATAGGCTTTTGGCTGTAGAAACTTTGGTTATAGAGATTTTGGGTATAAAAGTTGTTGCTGTATAATAGTCTGATTAGTAACAAAAGCTGTAGAAACTGTGACTTTAAATATTTTTAAAAGTTTGATTAGTAACAAAACTGTAGAAATTGTCAAATAAATATATTTTATTATACCACATTTAAATAAAAATAATGACATAAACTGATAAATAAATTTTATTAATAGTAAAAATTTTGGGAACAAAATAGAACACTCATAAATAACTAATTAGTAACCAAAATTTTCATCAGGAAATAAGACAAACTGAATATTATTTGGTCGAATGGTCTTGCTTCGGGAGCTTCCGAACTATGAAGATAAATATTGTAAAAAATACTCGAAATCAAATTAAATAATTTAACTACCACAATTATTATGAAACCATTGTTTTTGAATGATTCTTGATAGATTATTATGTGCTTATAATATTAATTTATTGACAATTATGTGCTAATAAGTCATAATTTTGTTATTTATTTTGAATAGTAAATAATAAATTATTATGAATAATAAATAATAAACTATTTTGAATAGTAAATAATAAATTGTTTTGAATAATTTTATTGTTACATGTATGATTTTTTCGTTTGTTTATTATTTAGCTGTAATTTTTTTATTAATTTTGTATTATTGAATTGATCAACAATATAAAAACATTATTTCAACAATTGTTACGTAAACTTTTTCAAAAGCCTCAAAGTCTCATTTTTGAGACTTAAAAAATTAAACTAAATAAGATCTAGTGGCTTTTAAATAGCAGTTAGACTTCTAAGGCTTAAAAAAAAAAGTTTTAAAGTCTGATTGGTTGAAAATTACCTTTAAAGAATTTAAAAATTTCTAAAGCCTTCCAAGTCTCCTACCAATCGGTCCCAAGGTATTGAAGAAGCGATGCAATAAGAAAATCGTTTAAATTCAGGAAGATTAACATAGTGATGGGACAAATTATCAAAGAATCAGAAACATGTATGTTTAAAAATAATCAAATCAAGTCACAGAGAAACAAGAATCGGAAACAGATCCAACAACGACTTAAATTGGGATTTGAGAATAACCTAGCTGAAACTAAGATAACGCCCTTTTCTAGATTATGATCGGCGGTGGTTCAAATCACTGCAAAAGCACCGTTAATTTCTGGAGAGATTTTTTGAATAGTAGAAAGAGAGAGAGAGCGAGAGAGAGACATAGACGATCTTCTTCTTCTAACGGTCCTTTGGATTTTCTTCAAACGGTCTTTTCGATCCCTTATGTAGAAAATTTAAATTTAAAAAAAATGAAGAAAAATAATTGAGTAGGATAAGCATAACCATGATTTTTTGAGGATTGAGGATTGATTGAGGATTAATTGAGGATTTCAAAAACATGATTTGTTTTTGGTTAAAGCTTACCATGATGTAACCACTGTGATCTAAAGATATATTGCTTTCATTTATAAGGAACTAGGATAAGTGCCACGCGTTGCATGTGTTTAATATATATTTGTTTATTTATTACTATTTTCTAGAGGTATATATATATATACATATAATATTTTTTAAATTGGTTTATTGTTTCATTTTTAATCATATAAATATTTGATTTGAAAGTCGATTTCTAAAAAATTTGTGAAGATTAAGAGTTTGCTATTTTTAGCATTTTTAGCATTTTTTAGTTCAAATTAGATTTTATATGGTTAGTTTGTTGATTTATTTTATAAGTATATGTTTCTACTATTTTTAAGGATTTGATTTGAAAGTCTATTTTTAAACAAGTTGTAGAGATTAAAAGTTTTTGATTCAACGTGCTTTGATTTTTGGGAAGCATGTTTAAAGCAATGTTGAATTTATATTAGACAAAAATAATGGTTAGAAAGAATATAAATATAAAGGAAGAAAATTTGAAAAGAGTGAAAGTGTTATCTTTGTGGGGGACATGTAGCAGCATCTCATAACTCCACAAAATTGTAACATTACTTTATTATATAAGATTGATTTGAAAGTCTATTTGGTTTCTTTTTTTCCTTAAGATATGTTTTTTTTTTGTTTTTTTTGTTTTTAAAAAAATATTAATTATTGATTAAATTAATTATCAAATTCATGTATTTATGAATTTGACACATGACAAAATCTGAATTATTTGTGACATGTGTCATGATCTCATTAATTTTGACATATTTTTGCTTTAATTTTGACATGTGTCGGCTTCTCGTGAGTGCAACCCAAGTTTATATAATAAGATATATATTTTTATTTTTAAATTTGTATACTAAATTCAAATATTTAAAAGTAAAAATAAAAAATTATATAATATTATAAATATGTATACTTTTTAATCTTACAATTTAATGTTGTGCTTATTTAACTACTAGAATAGGATCCGTCTGATGGATGCGTTTTTAAAATTTTAAATATTTTAAATTTAAGCAAAAATATAAATTAAAATTATGTAGTTAATGATATATTAAAAAAATTTGAGGAAAAAAAAGAAAGACAGTAGAATGTGTGTTTCATTAGAAAAGATAATTATTTACATAAGTTTGGTTTTCAACATGAGTAAATTGATTTAGGTTTCTATATTACAGTTTCATTATTAACATTCATGGAAAGTCTAGTCCATGTCCAATAGTTTTTTGTTTCATTTTGTCGTTTGTTTTTCCGACTATCGTGTGAGATCTGAAAAAATAAATTTGGTGACCCACGGCTATGCTCTTGCTCAGATACGGGTGAGACATTTTTCCGCAAAAATCTTTGTTTCCCCTCTACTTTCCTCTGGTTCAGATATTTTCTCGGTTCCCAACCAAATATTTTCTCCCTCTCGCACCTCCACTCGATGAAATTGCTCGCGTTTCTTTGTCTCCTGACATTTTTTGACAGCATCATCTAGATTAGTCTTTCTTTCACCAGCTTTCGATTTCTTATTCCTATTTCAGGCTCTATACATGTAAGTATTATTGGCCTAACTAAACGACTTTTAAAAGAAACATTTAGTGGGAGTAAACCCTAAAGGTCCAATCGAACATAACTGCTTGGTTGGACATATCATTTCAAACACCAACCTATCGATTAATGCATAGATCGAACGATTGTACCCCTGATCCACAAAATTAAAAGTATTATATTTTACTTTAATTTAATTTAAGATTTCAAAGGGGAATAGAGAGGTATAACCGTTTTCAAACAAACGTATTAATATATATTTAACATATTAATTATTTAAATCAAATATTTTGATGAATTGATATTTAAACAAAAATTTGTCTATGTAAATTAATATGAAAGTTTAATATTGAAAATTTTAAAAACTTAGATACTTATAAAATTATAAATTGTTTAAAAAGTGTAAATTTGTTCAACTGAAGAACCGGATTAAACCAAATAAAATATTTAAAATTGAATTGTCGGATGCTCATTTGTAATTTGGAATCATTTTGGTTATAAAACTATGAACCATTGTTCAATTATTTTAGCCGATGTGGCACGTTGAACACACATTTTTTCTCATCGATTTAGTATTATATGTTTGTTTAAAAAAACTTTTAAATCACGACATATGTAGAAAAAATCTAAATTTTTATTAATTATATGTTTTATTTAATCATTCTATATAATTTAAAAATAAGATCCAACAAATGTGATAGGAAAATCATAATTCATACTATTAAATTACAATATTAGATAAGGAAATAATTATTTATGTTTTATGTTTAGCATTTTGAACAATTCTATCTACTAATACGAATGGAAATTTGATTTTCAGGAATCTATATTCTAAACATTAATTTTAAATCTAGAGAAATCACAAATCCATACCCATTAATTAAAATACATAAATCCACGTAAAAATAGATTCTTTTAGTGCTAGGAGCGGTTTGTATTAGTGTTCTAAGTGTTTGCTATTAGTTGTGTTTTTTATTCTTTTAAATGTTAAAATTATTAAAAGTTAAATAATTTATTTTTAAATGAGAATACTCATTTGAACATATATTTAATCTCTATACTGTTGTTACCATTATTTTAAGGATCTATTTCTAAACGGGTAAAATCTACTTCAAAACATGTATTTTGAGAATTTTGGGTAATTTTTTAAAACATTTAAGTTTTTGTTTAGAATTATCAAATATATGGATAGATTTCTATTAATTTTCTGAAAGTTAAATATTCAAACGGAAATAAGAGTATCATATCTAAAATCTTTATCCAATTTCTTATAATAAACATTGTTAAACGAATAATTGTTTAAAAGAAAATGATTATGGAACACAAAAAAGGACGCGATAATTTTCTGTTACAAAATAGATATAACTTAAATAACTTAAACTAAAACCAAATCTAAATCGATTTAATACTCTTAATTAGAAATGTTTAGATTAATCTAGAAAATATATATGTAGCATCACTTAATATTTACAACTATATTATATCTTAAATTTAAATATCAAATAATTTTTTTAAAAAAATATACCCGGCACGTACGTTAAACATATAAACCAAAACGAAATAAACATATAAACACACCGTTAATAAGCCGTACCATAGGCGTATTTTAGTAAAAAAAAATTAATTCTAAGTTGCGTTGCGTTGGCTTGGTGAAGCCAGAACCGCCCAACACTTGGAATTGCCTCCTCCGATCTGCCACTAGCTATGGCGGTAAGCATCGTCGCCGGATCTCAACCATATGCTTCATCTGGCCAATATTCAAATCCATCTTTACCTTTTTTAATGTTTACAGGAATCGTCTGGTACAACGCTAATGGATCTGATCTCGGCGGATCCAACTCCGATTCCTGCACAATCAACTTCTTCATCCGCCTCTTCCACGGCAGCTCAGACTTCTCCGGCGTCTGCATCGGCGGCTTCGCATCTGCATCATCCAATGTCGACGAAGACGACGTTGGGAGAGAAGAAATCGAAGAGAGCTACTTTGATGCAGATCCAGAACGACACTATATCTGTTGCTAAAGCTGCACTAAATCCTGTTAAGGCTAATATCATGCCGCAAAGGCAAAGACAGAAGAAGAAGGTGCAAAGCTTTCTCCATGGTTCCATATATTAATTCAATTTTGTGCCAATTGTAGTCTCTATTGTGTTTGAACTCCTTTAGTCGTTAAGCTAAGTAAGTGATATCGGAACATTTGAAGCTCAGTATGCTTGATTGTGGTTATAGAATATAGGAGCAATACAATATACTGTGTTGTTATCAGAATAGTAGAGGAACAAAATCTATTTCTGTATTGTTTCTTGGATGTGGTTAACACGATTCTAATGCTGGAAATTACTTTTACAGCCAGTTTCATATTCGCAACTTGCAAGGAGTATTCACGAATTAGCTGCCACCTTGGATCAGGTTTAAGTTTGTGTTCTTATTCTCTGCCTTTAAATCGCTCTTCTTTTGGTGGAAATGGTATCTGAATGTTTCTTCTTGTCTGTTTTTTTTTAATGCGAGTGAGCAGAAAAGTTCTCAGAAACAGCTAGTGAATCATGTGTTCCCTAAGCTTGCTGTGTATAACTCCGTTGATCCTTCTTTGGCCCCATCGCTTCTTATGGTATGTGGCACTGTTTACTGGTTTGACGACTAGTTATTGTCAGATCAATACTGTTTCTTGGATCATTTGTTTTAAGTTCATAATGGAGCATCTAAAATTGATTTGTTCTATGAGAGTTGTTTTTTCTTCTTTACCAATTAATGTTTTATAAATTTGCATTTTGAAAACTATCTGTCAAAGAGAGGCATCAGGTTTTTAGCATTCTTTTTCTCTTGTGATTGATACAGCTTAATCAGCAATGTGAAGACAGGAATGTGCTGCGCTATGTGTATTATTACTTAGCTAGAATTTTGTCTGATACGGGCATGACTCCAGGGGGTGGTATCCCTACTCCTAACTGGGATGCTCTAGCAGATATTGATGCTGGTGGAGGAGTAACGAGAGCTGATGTTGTTCCTCGAATAGTGAATCAGCTTACAACCGAAGCTTCGAATTCTGAATTTGAATGTGAGTTTCACCCGCATTTGGCCGTTATGATTTTGGTTTCAGGCTGTAGTGTTTTCTTCTTATATATATATTTCTGCCTTGAAGATAAATGCCTTGTCTTTGTCTCATTTCCGAATGTTGTTTGTACCGGACTCTTGAGGACTGTCCTAGTCTAATTTATTTTATAATGGTATGCTTGTTTAATGTTTCTTAAGAACTATCCCAGGACCCTTATAATTTTCTTTTGATAGAGCCAAATACTTAGAGCAATGATGCCAAATGGTAGTTATGTTAGATGTGGTGTCAGTTTTAGGGTGGAATTCAATAATTTTGGGGTTATGGAAGTGATAACCAACATCTAAGACAGTAAATAGATATTAACAGTTCGATTGTGGTGAGAACTTTATTTCCTACTCTGTAGCAGTGTCTTGCAACTTTCCATCCGTAATGTGACTGGAGATTATTTTCTAACTTTACCATATTGTGTTCTTCAGTTCATGCTCGAAGACTGCAAGCTTTAAAAGCTTTGACATATTCACCGTCAGGCAATTCTGAGCTTTTGTCAAAATTGTATGAGATTGTATTTGGCATTCTTGAGAAGGTTTGTCTTTTTACCAAGGCTCTCTGATGTTAGCAAGATACTTCGTTTATTTTCCACAAGCCCTGGTGTAGTTCATTCTTTGCACTTGGTGCGATTTTAACTTTGGTCCCGGCTTTTTTTTTATCTATACGATTATTCTATTGCATTCTTATTGCATTTCATATCAGTGTGGTTTCGTTTACGAAATTTTTCCCAGTTACATGCACTGATTTATGTTTCATGTCGCTTTCAGGTTGGTGATGTTCCGCATAAACGAAAGAAAGGAGTCTTTGGGACGAAAGGGGGTGATAAGGATGTATGTTTCTCAACTCTTAGGTTCCTCTAGTAAAAGGCTTAAGGCTTCTTTACAAGTCATGTTTTCTGCATTTTATAGTTTTCTTTTTTTATAATGCTGTGCATGTTCTTTACCGTGCTGTGGGGTATAAACTTCTCAAAATTGTTGTCGATGGCTACTATACACTAGGCAGTGTATCATAGTTACTCTTTGATGATTTGACTTTGCTTATCTGGGAGACTCCGGCTATTAGCTATCAGCTTTCAAGGCCTGAGTTATATGTCATTTGAATTGATAAAAACATTTCTTATAAACATTATATTGTATCCTTTTATCAGACTATCCATAAGCCATAGGACAAACTTTGAAAACTTTGATAACCTGTTTAGCTTCTAGACATGTAGGCAGATGAATGGAATTTCTCCCCACTGAGTATACAGCTTCTCGATTGCAAATAGTCAACAGTTAAACTTTGTTATTAACTTGAGCTTTCTATCTTCTTTTTGTTAGTCGATTATGCGGAGTAACTTACAATACGCTGCTATGAGTGCACTGAGAAGACTCCCTCTTGATCCAGGAAATCCACTTTTTCTGCACCGTGCAGCCCAAGGGTAAGAATTTGTTGGTTCTTTCTACTTTCTACTTTCTGTTGAAGTGATAGGGTATTGGAAACGATTATAGTTAGGAGATTCTCACAAGAGAAATTAATTTAAAAAAAAAATTTATTCCTAATTATGTAGTAGTGTTTAGAACACTTATTCTGGTATTCACACTATGATGTTGTAGTGTTTCGTTTGCTGATCCTGTTGCGGTGAGGCATTCACTGGAAATTCTATCTGAGTTGGCCACAAGAGACCCCTATACAGTAGCAATGACACTAGGTAAATAAGTTGTTCTGTTCCCCCTTAAATTGTTTTTGCCATTCTATTTATGTGTACACACTTAATTGTCTGTCATTCAAACCTTGATATGTGTCTCTTGATCTTTTGCTGCAGAGAAGCTGGCGTCACCAGTAGGTATGCTTTCCAGGCCTTTTATCTCTCGACATTAATTATTCCTTTGGTGATTTCATGTTTACTTGTTCTAATTATAATGAAGTCTCTGGAACACGAATTTTAAATGCATTTTATAAATTGCTCCACCGATGAGACATACTTTTGATTCTAATCATAAGCCAACTCTCTTTTAATATGATGTTTACGATAAGTTTAGAACAAATCTGGGTTCGTTGATATACCTTTCTCCTGTACACCAAATTAGGAGCTTTGCAAGATATCCTACATATGAATGATGTGCTTGCCAGGGTTTCCTTGGCTAGGCTGTGCCATTCTATATCTAGAGCTCGGGCGCTAGATGGTAAGTATATCAAGGTCTTTTTCATTCTACTGCCCATTCTCGTTTTGTAATTTTTATCGGGCTATATGGGAGAGGTTTTTTGAGGACTTACAAGTTACTAGTTTCCTTTCCATCTTCCTACAGAGAGGCCTGATATTAGGTCTCAGTTCAACTCAATTCTCTATCAGCTACTCCTAGATCCAAGCGAAAGGGTATGCTATGAGGCGATTTTGTGCATTCTGGGAAAATACGATAACACCGAGAGGCATGAGTTCTATGAATTAGCTTTCTCTTGATTCATTCTTTCTAAGGTATTAAATAATCAAAGGTTACTGCATCTTTAGGATGGATGAGCGTGCTGCTGGGTGGTACCGCTTGACGAGGGAGATCCTGAAGCTGCCAGAAGCACCATCCTTGTCCTCCAAGGATAAAGCTCATAAAACCAAGCGTCCGCAGCCCCTTATTAAGCTTGTAATGAGGAGGTAATCCTAGCTTGGTGGAAGACTGTGTTTAGTATTGCAGATCTTGTGGATTCCTTTTCTTCATTAGAATGTTTCTTTTGATTGCAATGATCGTTATGGTTGTGTTTGCTGTAAAAAAACTTTGGAAATTGATCCTGTTCTTTCAGGTTAGAGAGCTCATTCCGCAGTTTCTCAAGACCAGTGCTTCATGCAGCAGCAAGGGTCGTACAAGAAATGGGAAAGAGCAGGGCAGCAGCGTTTGCTATGGGGTTACAGGACATTGATGAAACTGTTCATGTAAATGGATTTTCTGACGCTCTAGATGATGCTGAGACCAATGAAAGTTCTCACCCAGAAGGTACATTGTCAATATCCTCTTAAACTTCAGCTTGAAGTAATTTTTTAATTTTGTTAGATGTATAACAGAGTACAAATATATTTCTAATTTCATATGGAGCATCAAATTTTATGCAAGCTTTCAGTCTTTAAGAATTTCGTTCAATTTTATTGTTTTATTATACCTCGAAAGGTCACCAACTACAAATGTGAGTTAAGTCATTGCATCTATGTTCTGATGGTGCATCAATATTGTTTGACTGTTTTATTATCGCTCGAATCGTTGCAAAGCTACAAATGTGAGTAAACTCAATGCTCTGATGTCCATACTAAAATAATATGATGGTTACCAGCCTTCTCTTCAGACCTAAACAAAGGAACATGTTTTTATTATTGTTTTGATTTTCCTCTACCGAATTATTTAAATATCTAGGGTATCTTTTGATCTTTCGAGTTGTAACATATAAAAAATTACATTGTATTTACCTTCTTTCCCTCTCTCTGGTTACATATTTACCCTTATTTTTGTTATTTTCATTTGTTGGACGTTTACAGGAATACGGAGAACATCATCTATATCCGGGCCTGGTCGCAATGATACAATTGCAAGTTTACTGGCTTCATTAATGGAGGTGGTTCGAACAACAGTAGCATGTGAGTGCGTGTATGTCCGGGCAATGGTTATCAAAGCATTGATATGGATGCAAAGTCCAGATGAATCGTTGGATGAGTTGAAATCAATCATTGCCTCAGAGCTTTCAGATCCTTCTTGGCCCGCAGCTCTAGTTAATGATGTTTTGCTTACTTTGCATGCTCGTTTTAAGGTTAGAATGATATTTTCTTCTCTTTTTGATTTTCCAACATATTTGCGAAGTGCTTAAATGTTTTAGTACCTCTGTTGTTTGTCCACAATCCTATAAGTAGGATGTTTGCAGTAGTTCTCTGATGTAGGAAATCTGTTTAATTTTTTAGAGTTTTGTAACAAAAATTTTGAAGAATAAAATGTGAACTGAACTGTTTTCTTCTGTCTAGTTAACTCTTTTTTATTTTTCTTTCACAGGCAACTCCAGACATGGCTGTTATTCTTCTCGAAATTGCCAGAATATTTGCCACAAAAGTTCCTGGGAAAATTGACGCTGATGTCTTACAGCTGCTCTGGAAGGTATGCTCTTCTTACTGATGTAATTCCAAAGCTATTATAATTTACTTACTTCTGTTGTATAATCTTCCTATTTCAAATTTTGATTGCATTTTAAGACATTTTGAGATTTTGAAGTTTGTGTGCTTTTCATTCTATTTTTGGTAGCTATAGATTTGGATAAGAATAGTATTTGTAAGACTCAAATTATTGTGGGGTATTTGATTAATTTTTCTACCTCAAGTAGTTTATTTGCTACAATTTATTAATTGATCATCTTATAGACATGTCTTGTTGGAGCTGGTCCTGACGGGAAACACACAGCACTGGAAGCAGTCACGATAGTACTCGATCTACCACCTCCACAGCCGGGGTCCATGGCTGGAATGACATCAATTGATAGGGTCTCTGCATCAGATCCCAAGTCAGCTCTGGCGCTGCAGAAATTGGTGCAAGCAGCAGTAAGCATTTCTCAAAAGGTTTTGCCTGCATTTGGTAATGTTTTCAACACATTAACTTAGATCGAATACTGTGGCAGGTATGGTTCCTTGGAGAAAATGCAAACTATGCCGCTTCAGAATACGCATGGGAATCTGCAACTCCACCGGGCACTGCACTTATGATGTTGGATGCAGATAAAATGGTTGCTGCTGCCAGTTCTCGCAATCCTACCTTAGCTGGCGCATTAACTCGTCTCCAGAGGTGTGCATTTAGTGGAAGCTGGGAGGTATACCACTATATTTTGCTGGTCATATTATTTTGATTTGATTTTAAAAAAATTTCAGTGGACAATTTTTAATAGGAATTGGGCTCAAACCAAACCCACAGACCCTTAGGTAGAGAACTCAATTAGCTAAAGGGTTTGGGTGCCCTTAGGTCTTATAATGTTTTGATTTATTCCCCTCCTATCCAATGTGGGATATTTTCATACCCACAATCTTATAAATTTATAGATGACCTGATTGTCTTACAATGGTCTTTGATCCTAAACCTTTTCTAGGAACAATTTGGCTGGTGGATGCAGTACACTATTCTCTCTATTTGTAGCTGATTTACTTTATCATTTGATTACATCCTAGAACAAAGACCATATTTTGAGACTCCGTTTTTATAAGTGCTTTCGAATGGGATGATCTAGTTACCTAGCTTTTAATGGCTGTTACTTTTTAAGGTTTCATTTTTTCTCTCTTGTTATTATGCCTAATAATCTCGCTTGGTCTCTCTTGCAATCCGAAGCTTTATTACAATCTGTTTACAGACTTTAACTGTTATAGAAATAGCTGATTATAAGTTGTGGTTCTTACTTACATCTTATATATGATTTTCTTCCTCGCATTTTAGTTGGAGTTTTGTGAAGCATAGACACGATTATGCCGTCAGGATAGGCTACTAAGATTAGTATTACTTCTAAGGTTTCCCACCTAATTGTTTACGTTTTGTGGATACACAGGTGCGAATTGTTGCAATTCAAGCTCTTACTACAATAGCCATTAGATCTGGTGAACCTTTCAGGCTGCAGATATACGAGTTTTTGTATACCTTGGCAGAGGGGGGTGTACAGTCTCAACTTTCTGAAATGCACCTGAGTAATGGGGAAGACCAAGGAGCTAGTGGTACAGGACTTGGAGTTCTAATTACTCCGATGCTAAAAGTTCTGGATGAAATGTATGTAGGACAAGACGAATTAATCAAGTAAGGAAGAAATCTTTTCTTCTTCTTCTTTTCCCTGTGATTTGTATATGTAACCTGTACACGATATTTATGGTTGACATATGACTTTTTTCTTGATAATAAGGGACATACGCCATCACGATAATGCAAACAAAGAATGGAAGGATGAGGAGCTGAAAAAACTATATGAAAATCATGAGAGGCTGCTAGATTTTGTTTCCATGTTTTGCTTTATTCCAAGAGCCAAGTATTTACCCCTGGGTCCGATAAGGTAGCATTCTGAATTCATTATATCAATCAGTGACAGCTTACCCATTCTTGCATAATACTTACTTACTATTCTATTGCCAAACCCTTTTTATATTTTCTGAATGACTTTTTGTATTATCTTTTTATGTCATATGCTTGTCTAGTTTAACAGAGTTTACTGCATTGCATGTGAATAACCTTAATCCTGACAAAAAGGTAAAAAAAAAATGTATATCACAGATTCTGACAGAATTCAGGAACCATGTTATACCTGTTTTGATGTAGTCAACTATATAATTTAACATTTTAATAAACAGAAATCCAGATTCTTACATCTCATGATTGGTGATCTTTCTATTGACCTTTTTTATATATCTTGCATGCTTGCTTCCCTCTTCCCGTTTTTCTTTATTTTGTTAGGTGCTTTTCTGTCTCTATTCCCGTTTCACATGAAAACACTTATTTTTTTAATTCTTTTCCTCCTAACCTATGAAGTGCAAAGCTCATTGACGGATACCGGACAAAGCACAATATCACTGTATCTACTGGGGCAACCGATCCAGCTGTTGTTGCTACTGGAATTTCAGACTTAATTTATGAGTCCACTCAGCCTGCCCCTGCTGCATCAAACTCCAGTGGTTTGGATGATGATTTGGTGAATGCTTGGGCTGCCAACCTTGGCGATGATGGCCTTCTTGGAAACAACGCCCCAGCAATGAGTCGGGTAAGTTTCCATTTTTTCTGACTTCTTAAGATAAAGGATTAGTATGTGTGCAGTTTAGTGTCTGTGTGTATTATTTATATATTCTTCTTATTGTTTGATGAAGTATATGGAGCAGACTAATTTTTCTGATTAAGAAATCAGAAAGTAAGAACAGTTGTATAGACTGATGGGTTAGATTAAAACCTTGTTTTCCAAGAAGACTACCATGCCTTAGATCGGACCTGGTCTGAATAGTGTCAATAATGAATGCTTCCGGACTACACGTATTGGCTTTTCCAATTAAAAGTAGATAGCACAGCTGCTTGCATTCACATGCTATTAATTAGCCATTCATCTGATTATTTGGCCATGTGAACTTATGAGCTACCGGTGTTCATTCGACATTCGTACATAATTACATTGTAACCGCTGCTTATTTTTTTATTATCTCGAAATGCAACTCAGACCTATATAATACCTGTCAGGTCAATGAATTCCTTGCTGGAGTTGGAACAGATGCACCAGATGTGGAGGAGGAGAATGTCTTCTCTAGACCTTCGGTTGGCTATGATGACATGTGGGCTAAGACTCTTTTGGAAACTTCAGAATTGGAGGTATACTGTTTGCGTTATCCGTCTTCAGGACTTTCTTCAAAATGACTTAGTTCTAGGGATGCTAAAAAGAGACTACTTGTATTTACAGGAAGAAGATGCGAGATCTGGTTCATCGTCTCCAGATTCTACTGGATCAGTAGAAAGCTCTATATCCTCTCACTTTGGTGGAATGAACTATCCATCATTGTTCAGTTCAAAGCCTTCCTCACATTCAACGGTAGGTTACGCACAAATTTTTCCTTTCATTTCATTCCGTATTACCTACTATGTTATATGTGACAATTATGGGCCATAGAGTTTCCTGTAACTATAAGGTTGTGGTGCTAGAATATCATCATTCAGATGGATTATATCTTAACCTCTGAAACCTTAGTCTCAAATGAAAACTGAGAACAAGAAAAAAAGTTTGTTTCAGTGGTTCCTGAAGTATATTTTTCATAAACAATAGTAATAGATATGCATGCAAGTTAACGGAAAAGTCATGCGTATAGCTTAATAATAAAGAAGGTTGAACTATATTTAATCAATCACATATAGTTCATCCTTTTTATGCTTAAGCTATACGCTTACCTTTCCCTTCGAAGGGAAAAAAAAACAAAAAACATATGAATTATTTGTGACTGTGAATTCAATGCGTCTCTCAGCTAATTTTAACTATATGAATGTGGTAACTCAAATAGGCAAAATCAGGTGGAAGCAAATACCAGTCCACATATGAGGGCTATGGTTCCCCGGTAAGCTGATGTTATTTTTGTTTGTTTGTATATGCTGTGTAATGGGCTAAATCCCTTTTATTGTGGCCATGTCTTATTCTTCCTTCTCCTCTTACCTTTCAGATTCGAGAAGAGCCTCCTCCGCCTTATTCATATTCTGAGCCACAAGGTCGTGAATCGTTTGAAAACCTTGTAGCAGCGTCTGGTTCTCGAAGTTATGAATCAGATGATGAAGAACCTAGGAAATCTACGGGCACAAGATATGGAACTGCACTCTATGACTTTACTGCAGGAGGAGATGATGAGGTAAGCTTACTTTTTTTTTTTTTTTTTTTTCCTTTGGTATGTTCCGGAAAATACCAGTTAAACTATTTATAATAATGGGGTTCGATGTTATTAATTTGTTATTATCTATACGGAAATTTTGTTCCGGGAAAAATATGTTATGATGCAAGCGTTAAAACACCTTTGGGTTTGTTGCAGCTAAACTTGACGGCAGAAGAGGAATTGGAGATAGAGTATGAAGTTGATGGATGGTTTTACGTAAGTATTACTTGGTTTAGAAAGACAACACATGAGTCTTGTGAAGAGTAGAGCTTTCCAAAACTGAAACCTAACCGGAATCAAATTTATAAACTATTTACAGGTAAAGAAGAAGCGGCCTGGCAGAGATGGGAAGATGGCTGGACTTGTTCCTGTTCTTTACGTCAATCAATCTTGAATTGGTTCTTTTTGGTACGGTTTTAGACGATAAAGCGAAGACTATATGAAAATCTTAAGGGGGCTGCTTAGATGCCCTTAAAATTCTAATCCATGATTTTCCTTGAGAGGTAATGTAAAATCAGTGTACATGAATGAATGTATTTGTTTGGGCTTGATGTGTATGTGCTTCTAATGATTGGTTACTGAAGAGAAAACAGTACTTGAGTTTTGACTATTGTTATATTAAATTCATTATCAGAAAGAACATCTTTTTTGGTCATCTAAGCCTTAAAATAAATCCGCATCGATTGATCCAAAGATGACCTTCACGAACCTCAAACTAGACATTCCCTTCTCTGTGAGCACTGTAGAAAAAGCTCTGCGACTATGCACAATCACCACCCCTTGTCATTTTGAGTGGGTTTCACAATTTTAAATGACATCTCGAATTGGTTAGATCTAAAATTTCTTCTTACCTACTACTATTTCTCTGCTCATGTAAATAACCCTTTTTGTTTGGTTAATCAATATTACATTTAATCAAAAAAAAAAAAAAAAAAAGAAAAATTCTTACAAAATACCTAAGTTTATTTAACACATCAATACTAGAGAGTTTAGAATAATTCTCATCTGACAAAAATTGTAAAGGTTTATAAATTTTATATAGATATAGATATAGATAATCATAAGGTTTCAATCCCATAAGCTCTGAACCAAACTCAGAGTTGAGTGTTTCGTTCAAGGTTTGGGGTAAAGATTTAAAAAAAAAAAAGTTACATAGACATGGACATTATTTGACGAGCAATGCCAGGTTCTTGCTGCAACAACTCCCTCAAGTTGTTCTCCACTTCTGCTGTCTGCTTCTCCAAGTATTCCTTGGATGTCTGACAATCATCCCGCAAACATGTTAGTTATATAACGACAAAACAAAACAGACTATATATACGAGTTACATGAGAAAGGGAATGAGATGTACCTGTAGAGAAGCAATGGCAGCTTCACTGTCCTTGAGTTTTTGCTCTTGTTCACCTTCCAGCACGGTCTTGGGCTCTAGAACAAACCTGTTCACCATATATGAAACAAAACTATAGTCAGCATTCGAAATTCTCACAAGGCCCTAGTTGGATTGGAGGGACTACAATATTATTAACAACTCACGTTCGTCCTGAAAACAAAAACAAAACAAAAGTTAGATCTGATAAACGAAAAAGCTATTATCCTTACGAAACCAGAGAAAGAATTCATTTACCTATTGACTTGTAGGTGTTTGTATCGTCAGGCAATGGTCGCAGCTCTTCCAAGGTTAAGAAAGCTCGTTTTTTATCTCCCTCTTTGTTCCGCATCTGATTCTGCACCTATAAAGCCACACAACATTCACATTTTTCAGTTTGAACACCAAATCACTACATGACATGATCTATCAATTTTGTCATTTCAGTAATTCCAGTAACAGTAATGTTCTTTAATACTGAATCATATTCACACATGACATGACCTAGCAGTAATGCCATCTCTTTATCTCCCATGACATCTTATTGTATGATACATATATCTACGCTTTTAAAGGTCTTTAACCTTTTGTGAAAATACAGAATCATATTCACAAAAACCATACGCAAATCAAGTTTCTACTACTAAAAACTAGAGCCTTCAAAGTAAGATCTGACATTGAATCGTATTCATACAGCAAAATCTAACATTGGAAATCACAAGTCATAAGTAGGATACATCCAAAGAGGTGATTCCAAACTCAAACATGGTTAAAGAACTAACAAAATAGAAAGCAAACCATTTTTTACTACGGGTCACATTTTATTTGCAATGTTGTGCATTTCTCAAAACGAAAATGAAATCAAAATTTAGCCAATGTTAAGAAAACTAATCAAATAGAAGAAGATTAAACCTGTTTCAGCTTCCCAGTGAGTTCAATCATGCTTGCTTGAATCTCCAGAAAAGCCTGTAATTTTACACATTAGAATTCCATTTTTCTTACTGGGAACTAAGACGATTTGGAGCATTGTGATTACACAATTTTCAATTTCTATAATCGTAAGAAATTGATCCGAGTACTTACAGTTCTGTTAGCTTCATCCGCCATATCTGCAGATCTTAATCTTCAAGCTTGGAAGTGCAAAAGAAAGGTTTTGCGTTTTAGGGTGAAGAAAAGTGATGACTTTCAGGTTTACCATCCGGCTCGGGTTAGCCCGGTCTTTTAAGGCTTTCGTGTTTTCGTACTGGGTCAAATCGGCCCGTTTGTAAAATCTCACCCCTAATTAATGAAAAAATTGTTACCAAAAGTAAAAAAAAAGGTGTAGCTCATATTGTCAAAATTATAGACAAACACATGTTATGCATTATGCATATAATATTATTTTATGTAGAGTTTACTGTTACTATGCATGTACAATAACTTGCTTTTATTTCTCTATATAAATGAACGAATTCATTCATTTGTAAAACACACCAAAAACGTCTTCTCTAATAAGAAAGATATATATTCCTCTCTCTCCTCTCTTATCAGTATCCCGATATATTCACGGGTATAAATTTTTAGTTTTTATTTATATTTGTCTTTGTGATAAATTCACATTCTTTTTATAACACGTTATCAGCACGATCACTCTATGATTATGCTAAATATTTTTAACATAAATTATACGGTATAATTTTCCACTGTGGGTGGTATGTCGTCTCTATAAAAATATATTATTTTTCAGTGGTTTTTTAATGCACCACTATTTATTTACTTGTAGTGTAGGCGGTTTTCACCTCACTATTAATTTAATGTTCTTATGTCATAGTTGCTTAATACACCATAACTATATATTCACTGGACGGCTGAACCGCCGAATATTTTATTTATTGTTATGACGTGGCTGACTCTGTCACCATATATTATCACTGTTAAATTTTTTATGTTATTATATAATGGAGGCTCAGCCACAAGTATATAAAATTTTATCAGAAAATTGGTAATTTAACTGATTAATCATTAAAGTTTTTCAGAATATTTTTTGTTTTAATCTTTACCACCAACAGTCACAAAAAAAAAATTTCAAAATTTATCTACTTTTTAAACGGCTATGAACAGTGATTTCAATCTATAAATACACTCATTTTCACTCATTCATTTCATCCAAATATTTCATCTTTCTTTAAATCGTTCTCCAAGAAAAAAAAATTGGTTTAGTTTTCATCTTGAAGAATGTTTTGCTTGCTTTTAGTTCTTTGTTTATTTATAATTCGTGTTTGTATATATGGTCTATTCGTTGGAGAATTTACCCACGCAGAGTTTACCATAAGCATCGGTTTACTGTTTTACTCAATCATATTTTTTGTAATTGCTTGCATTATTAATATTAATGGTTCATTTTAAATATGTAATATCATCTTATTAATAAAAAAAAAATTTCTTTTCGCTTTTGTGTTTAGAAAAATCATATGGCAAACATAGAGAAACTCAAGTTTCTGGCTTTATAAATAATTGGAGAAAATTACATCGCATGGACAACTAATGCAGAGCTTTACCTGGAAATGGAAAAAATATCTGAAACAATAAAAGAGAAAAATGTTTTGTTGAAAATCTGACGCATGATTATGCGCATATAAAAGATCCTGCGGATTTGTGGAAAGCACTAAAAGAAGTTTGATAACCAAAAAGTAATAACGCTTCCACATGTCATGGATAAATGGAATAATCTAAGATTCCAGGATTTTGAGAAGGTTTAGCTTTACAATTCCGTAATGCTGAGAATAGTGGCTTAATTGGAGTACTGTGGAAAACAGGTTAGTGAAGCATAAATGCTTAATAAAACTTTTCTCACTTTCCATAAAAACCACTATGTGTTGCAAAAGCGATACAGAAATTGCGAATACAAAAGATTTTCTGAGCTGATTATGACACTCATGCTTGCAGAAAAGAATAATGAGCTCCTGATCAAGAATCATAATGCTCGACCAACTGGAGCCAAAGCATTTCCAGAAGTGAATGCAACAGATGCATCAGATGTGAAATTTCCAGAGCGAGGAAATCATATCTATAGAGGTCGTGGTCGCAGTCACCGATTTAATTGGAGATGTGGTAAACCCTATAACCCACAAGATAGGGGCCTTATACTTGGGTCTGACCTAAACAAGGTCAAAAAGGGAAAGAAACCCAGGGAAGTACCTGCCAAAAGTGCGAGAACATCTATTATAGATATGGATCAAAAGGGCATTGGGCCCATGTCTATCGTACCCCTGAACACCTTTGTAAATTATACAAAGAATCTCTGAAAGGGAAAGGGAAGAAAGTGAATCTCACTGAACACTTTGAAGGTACGACACACCTCGACGCTTCCGACTTTATAGATGATTTTGATGAGACCGCTTTTAATGAAAAGTAAAATGTTTGTAATGAGACTATTGAATAAGCCTTCAGTTATGCTATGCATAATTTCTGTTGTTTTCAAGTACTTTGTTTTCAAAATAAAATATTGTATAACTATTGAATGTTTCCTATTTATGAATAAAAATTATAATCTCATTACTAATATTTATGTTGATTACAGAATTGGAAAAAAATACAAGCGGAAAAATCCTCAAGATAAATACGAGAGAAATTTGTATACCAGATAGTGGAACAACCCACAAACATGATTTAAAAAAATATATACTTCTCTCATTTAAAACCGACAAACATGATTGTCAATACAATATCAGGTACAGACTTAATCAAAGGAAGTGGCAAGACAAACTTTATATTGCCTAATGAAACAAAATTTTCCATAAATAATACCTTATACTCTCCAAATTCTAAGAGGAATTTATTGAGTTTCAAAGATATATATCTTCAAGGATATGACACTCAGTCTACAACTAAGGACGGAAAGAATATATATATATATATATATATATATATATATATATATATATAACTTCTGATAAATATGGAGAAAGACATATACTAGAAAAATTTTTAGAACTTCCTTCTGGGTTGCATCATACTTTTATAGATGCCATAGAATTACATCTAGTGATCAAAAGAAATTCAGAGGATTTGACATTATGGCATAATCATCTTGGTCATCCAGGCACTACAATAATGCGAAAAATCATAGAGAACACACAAAGTCATTCATTAAAAACCAATGAGATATATTATAGGAATAAAACGACATGTGTTGCTTGTTCTCTTGAGAAATTAATCATAAGACCATCGCCAACCAAAATTGATAAAGAATCACCAAAATTTCTTGAAAGAATTCAAGGTGATATTTGTGGACCAATACGTCCACCATGTAGATCATTCTATTATTTTATAGTATTAATTGATGCATCGACCAGATTGTCACATTTATGTCTATTATCATCTCGAAATGTGGAATTTGCGAGATTTCTAACTCAGATAATCAAACTAAAAGCTTAGTTTTCTGATTATCCTATTAAGAGAGTTAGATTAGACAATGCTGGTGAATTTATATCCCAAGCATTCAATGATTATTGTATGGTATCAGAAATTGAAGTTGAGCATCCCGTAGCCCATGTTCATATACAAAATGATTTGGATGAATCATTAATTAAACGTCTGCAACTAATTGTAAAACCATTGATCATGAGATCAAAACTTCCACCTTCTATATGGGGACATGCTATTTTGCATGCTGGAGAACTCATTCGGATAAGACCAAGTGCATATCATAAGTATTCTCCATTACAATTGGCATTTGGTCGAGAACCAAATATTTCTCATCTAAGAATTTTTGGTTGTGCCGTGTACGTGCCTATAGCACCACCACAAAGTAGAAAGATGGGAAAACAAAGAAGGATGAGAATATATGTTGGTTGTGATTCTCCATCAATTCTTCGATACCTAGAACCACAAACTGGAGATGTCTTTACGGCATGTTTTCCCGATTGTCATTTTGAGGAGAAAGTATTCCCAGTTCTAGGGGAGAAAATAAACAAGTAGGAAAGGATATAAAATGGAGTGTACCATTTGTGTTATATCTTGATCCTCCTACAAAACAGTCAGAACTAGAAGTTCGACGAATTATGCATTTGCAGAGTATAGCAAATCAGCTACCTGATGCATTTGCAGATACCAAAACGGTAACTAAATCTCATATAACAACTGCAAATGCTCCTGCACGAATTGAAATTCCCAAAGAAATTTGAGGTGCAGAGGATACACGTGAGTCTAGGACACGCTTAAAACGTGGTAGACCCGTTGGTTCTAAGGTTAAAAATCCTAGAAAGAAAAAGGAAGCTGAAAAGCATAATACATCCGACATAGTAGAAAGTATTTCGGAAGAGACGAATCATGAGGACAATAATAATGTAGAACATCAATCTGAAGAGAGTCATAAAATTTCCATCAACAATATTAATAATCGAAAGATATGGAAACGAAATGAAATAGATGATGTTGATGATGTTTTTTCATACATTGTATTAAAAGAAATATATGAGGAAAACGATGATCCAGAACCAAAGTCTGTATATGAATGTCAAAATAGACACGAGTGGATGAAATGGAAAGATGCAATACAAGTTGAACTTGATTCGCTTAATAAACGAAACGTATTTGGTCCTATTGCACTCACACCCAAAGATGTGAAACCTATTGGGTATAAGTGGGTATTCGTTCAAAAACGAAATGAGAAAAATGAGATTATGAGATATAAAGCTCGCCTTGTGGCTCAAGAATTTTCTCAAAGACCAGAGACTGATTATGAGGAAACATATTATCATGTTATGGATGCAATTACATTTAGATTCTTGATGAGTCTAGCGGCTAATGAAAATCTAGAGATGCATTTCATGCATGTTGTTACAGCATATTTATATGAAACATTAGATACCAAAATCTATATGAAAATTCCCGATGGGTTTAAGATGCCAGAACCATTAAAATCTAAACCCAAAGAGTTATGTGCAGTTAAATTGCAAAAATCATTATACGGGCTAAAGCAATTTGGACGTATGTTGTACAATCGTCTCAGTAATTATTTAACAAAAGAAGGATATGTAAACGATCCTCTATGCCCATGTGTTTTCATCAAGAGAACAACATCCAGATTTATTATTATCGCGGTGTATGTTGATGATCTAAACATAATAGGATCTCAAGGGGAAATACGAAAGGTCGCAGAATATCTGAAAGGAGAATTTGAGATGAAAGATCTTGGACAGACAAAGTATTGTCCTAGTTTGCAAATTGAGCATTCCCAAAAGGGTATATTTGTCCATCAATCCACATATACCAAAAGGTTGTTAAAACGTTTTAACATGGATAAAGCAACTCCTCTCAGTACTCCAATGGTCGTTAGATCACTTAAGGTTAAAAATGATCCCTTTCGACCAGCAGAAGAGAATGAAGAGATACTTGGTCCTCAAGTACCATATCTAAGTACAATCGGGGCTCTTATGTATCTTACAAATTGCACTCGACCTAATATCTCATTTTCTGTTAATCTTATGGCCAGATTTAGTTCCTCTCCCACACGTCTACATTGGAATGAAATCAAACATGTCTTCCGCTACCTTCAAGGAACTACTGATTTATGATTATTTTATTCTAAAAATTAAAATGGTCAAATGATCAATTTTGCAGATGCATGATATTTATCAGACCCACACAAGGCCCGATCACAAACATGATAAGTATTCACGATTATAAACTGAAACTTGTTTTTTTTCATCGGTTTCAATCGATTGATAGTATAAAGGGTGAAATATCGAACCTAATCTAGAGCATGTCTGTAGCACTTAACATGTGGATTAAGCTAGCAAGTCAAGCAATATATTTTAGGGGTTTTTCTTACTAACAACCTAAAATACAGAAATTTAAACTAGAGATGCCGAGCCTGTTACACTCTAACAAATCATGAACTAAAGATGCAAAAACTAAGACTAGTTGCAAAATCCTAAGTGACTCGAGTAGGTCACTCGAGTGGTGAACTCGAGTGGACTTGGCCGAGTGGTGCTAAACTACTAAATGAAAGCGGTAAACAAGAGATCTAAAAATGACAACTAGTTCAAATAAAAGACAAAGGGATTTTGGGGATAGACTCATAGGATCATCTACACTCTCACGCCATGGGTGCTAATTTACTAAATTCAGGGTGAATCCCTTGACGACGGATCTCACTTCCAATCCAACCCACTGTCATAGTGAAGGATCTCAACAAGTGATTAAGGATCGATCCGTCAAAGCCAAAAAAGACTCATAACAAGTGAGTATTTGGGTCGTGACGTAAATCAACATCTGATGCACCAACTCTCACGCTATTGTGTCTTAATCCCTGAAAAAACTAGATCTGATGGTTCAAGGCACTTTTGCTGCTAATGAATTCATCTAAAATCATGATCCTCTTGATCAGAGAGGTACAAGCATTAAAAACGAGAACCCAAAAGGGATTTTTAAACTGAATCAGCATAAATCAGCAAAAACCCATGGCGATCGAGTGAGACAACCTAATCCATTCCCAAAAACCCCTAAAATGACTACTCACTCATCGAGATCATCATCGAAGCCAAAAGCCCAGAAAAGCTAAGACTTGTCATATATGAAGGATGATCTGATGAGAAAGAAATTTCAAAAAAGGAACAGTAGATCAAGACTCAATCTTATTTAAATTACTAAGAGTTGCAAAATTCCGAATCAAAATCTAAAGATAAACTAGAGAAAGAAAACTAAGAGAGATAAACTAATTATGCTAAAACGGCGCGGAATAAAAATTGTCAGATCCCGCGTATTGAGTTATCATTAACCTCGGTATTTATACATAATAATTTAGGGATAACGAGAATTCGCCAAAATTTGCGGAATCTTCTCGAAGCGGTGCTCACCACTCGACCCAGCAGTCAAGTGGTCTGGTCGAGTAGCCTCCTCGAGTCTTCATCCGAGTAGCCTCCTCGAGTAACTTGAGCTTCCTTTGCAATCTTCAACTCTATGGCTCCATATCAATCGATTCATGACTCCTTGCAGAAATTCCTACGTCACTTCACAGCCTGAGAGGTCACATAAGTGATGACTCCTTGCAGCTCCGAGTACCTGAAATGACCACATGTATGCAAAATGCATGCAAACTAATACAAAGAGACTAAATATCCTATATGTCAAATAAATGCAATAAGTGATAAGAGTAATGCCTAAAACTAATGCTAAGTTGCAATAAAATAATAGTAAAAACATGCCAAAATGCAATGTTATCAAACTCCCCCAAACTTATCCTTTGATTGCCCTCAAGCAAATAGAAAGAATAAGATGAAAAGAGTAAGGTTGAAAGTGGGGACTCGGAACCTAGCAAACTAAGCAAACCTCTGAAGTCAACACCACAGTTAATAGTTCTAGCATGCAAATCACAACAGTTTTACTTAAAATCTTTAGCCATACTCATCACATAGAATTCAACACTAAGACTCAGCCAAAACAAGCATTCAATGTAAACTATCCCTTTAACATTTATTAAGCACGAACTGGTGGATCATGATATGCAATAACTAAAACTCATTTGGTTGAGGGACAAATTTTAAGAGATAAAAGTGATCTTTTCTTCCTCTGGTTTAAGCGCAAGTATCAGGATCTCTCATTGAAAAGGATTGAATTTTAAGAGAATGCTAAAGGTAAAGCCAACTGATGCATACAGGAGCAGACTATCATCTACCCATGATCATCCAATGACTTCCCTAACTCTAAAACCTCAGAAACTGAACCTAGCACTACCCTTTAGTTTTTAAAGACTTTCTTTCTTTTCTCTATGAATCCAAAGATCGATTTTTCTGTTTTTCTTCTAAGGAGAGAGTGTTTCTACATTTTTTTCTTTAACTTCTAGCGGATTTGGAAAATTTTCTATTTTTTTCTAAGACTTGACTCGACCACTTTGGTCGAGTAAGCTACTCGAGTGGTAATACTATATATATTTTTTTCTCTTTCATTTCTTGACACGGAGCTAACTCTTATCTTCCAAATCCTTTACTAGACTTATACATTTTTTACTACCCTCTCCAAAGGTATACATTTTTTTAGAAAACTCTTTTCTTTCTTTTCTTTTCCAAACTCAAACCCAAAACCCATTCGAACCCCTTAGCCTAATCTGATTCAAAAAGTGTGAATCAGAGACTACATGAGAGGCTACTCCTGTCGGCAAAACCTAACACTTTCTCTTTAATTCAATCCGAAAATAGGCCTCACTTCTCTCATAATTGATGTATTGGTCTGAAATGAAGTTTTTGGTTTGGTTTTGTGGAAATGTCTCGATGATGGAGACAGCTACTTGGATTAGCAAGAGTGGTAAAAGGTGAAAGAAAATCCAAGTATTTTGAGGTATCCATGAGTTTTAAGTTTTAGAGCAAATCATGATAATTAAGTTTTCAAATTTAAAATTCAAATTCATAGGGATAGATTTACAAGTCACAGCAAGTTTTTAACCAAGTGAGAGTGCTAAGTTCAATTCCAAGCAAGGTGCAGCCTTATGTTTCAAACTAAGGTGAATGCATAAGACAACTTATAACTATGGCACTAAAATCATATGTTTGGTTATTAAGCTTTAATTGGTTAACTCGTCATCATCCCCTATGCTAAATGCAACAATCCTAAGCAAATGCAACTACATGACACTCTGTTTTTGTGAAATCATTTTCTAAAAATTTTCAAATATTTATGGATTTTAGATGCACATAGATGGATGCAAAATTTGAATTAAGAAAACAAAGAAAACATGTCAAATACATCTCTTATACACTCCCCCAAACTTAAATTACACAGTTCCTTGTGTAATAAAAATTCAAAGGGAAGCCTAAGAGATTAAACAAAGAAAACCAAAAAGAATTATGCAATGGTATATACAAAGGGAAGGTTGTGGTACCTCATTGGTGTGGAGTGAAGTAGGCGCCAATGCTGGCCGATATGCTCTCCTAGGTGTAGGGTGGAATGACTGGGAAGATTTCTTGCATCGGCTCAGCTCCCTCGTGCGACTCGAGTAGACCACTCGCCCAAGGTTGGTCGAGTGGTGAAGTCTACTGAAGTCTGGGGTCTAACTCGAGTGGCGTTGTTTGCATGCTCAACTTAACTTGGTTGGACGTGAGGAGTAGAGTCTTCTGGTGTTGAATGCTCCAAATGCTCGACGGGATGGTCAGGACGTCTCTTCCTCTGCATCTGATCAAAAGGAGTGACGATACCTCCCACAGCAAGTTCAGCTTTATTCACCATTCTTTCATTTCTGATGGCGTTCGTTCTGTAGCTCATCAGATGTTTCACCAAAACTATGGCGTTTCCAGTATCAGCCATGTCTCCTCGCATTTCGTCTCCATTGTCTCTCTTTTCCTGGGACGAGTAGACCAAGTACTCTTGAAGGGATTTGTCCAGCATCCTCAATCCCCCTTTATTAACTGTCCCAGTGGCCCTTCTTGCAAACATAGTGTTTGCAAGCATCCTGTGGAGATATCTCACGGAGGGATGCCTAATCTCACTGTTTTTAGCCTGGGAAGACTGATACTTGTATTTGCCTCCCAACTCCAACCACAACTCGTTGAGCTCTTTCTTGTCAAAGTCTTGAGCTTGTCCTGACCATCTTCTAAACCCGAACTCACTATCAACCACACTCAGAGGCAATGTGTACTCCGAGCCTCTGATCTTGAAGCTGACATACCCAAGTTCTTCATCAGATCCCATCCCAGATCTCACCTCATAGAGATGAAGCTTCACCGTTGCCAAAAAGTGGCAAGTTTCATCTTGGAAACCATCAAAGGGTCTCTGAGTGAGCCCAATGATGTCAGCTGCTTGGTAAAGCTTCCCAACTTCTCTACAAATTCCCAGAGTTTGCATAGTGGGGCGGTGTGGGAATCTAGTACCAAAGAACTTCATCCACTTTAGTATTGAGACGATCTGATCCTCCTCTGAGTTATCACTCTTACTCTCATCTGAAGTTTCGGAATCATCACTATCTTCGACATCCCTTTGCATCGATTCTTCTTCTAAAACTCTCTTCCCGCGAGCTATGTCTCTTCGGGATCTCGAGAATCCACTTTCAGCGTGTGTAGTGCATCGAGTTGCTCGAGTCCTGGTGTTACCTGAGTACCTGAAACAATGGTAGAAATTGTAAGTTTTAGCAAAAATTTGGACCACTCGAGTAAGTCACTCGACCAGTCAGGTCGAGTTGACAAAAATTTCCAAATAATTTTTGTTTTCGACTTGACTAAACCGAATTAAACAAACAATCAAAGACATTGAAAATTCAAAGCAATTCATGTTTAAACACCCAAAGTTAAAGAATTTCATAAATTTTCAATGTTCATCACGAGTTCTATGAGGTTGAGTGATAAATTTCAAAATTTTGCTTAAATTTGACAACAAAAACTTCTAGTGAGTTCTCAAATTAGCAAACAAGCAAATAGCAATGGTGAAATTCGAAGTTCTAATTCAATTCAAAATTCCGAAAAATTCTTATGCACCAATTAGAACAAAATTTTCACAATTCGAAGCAATTCAACCATGAGGTTCACTTCCTATGCCAAGTTCTACTCATAACCAACCCGATTTAACAATATGCAAGTGAAAAATTTGAAGAAAATTTTCAAAAATTTCAAAAACTTCAAACCCAGATTTTCGAGAAAAAATAGATCAAAAAGTTGTAAAAAAAACTTACAAGTTGCTGTCGGAATTAGTTGAGTGAAACGACATGATGATGGTTTGATGAAAAATTTGAAAATTTTAAAAAAACTTCTAGAGAGATTTTTGAGAAAAAATTTCAAGAAATCGTGAAAATGAGAGAAGATGTCGAGTGAAATAAAGAGGATAGGTTAGATGATTCGAGTGGTTGAGATTAATAGTTCAGATTTTTAGAAAAACCTGGACCACTCGACCAGTCAGGTCGAGTGGTATGGTTGAGTGGAGTACTCGAGTGCTTTGGCTTTTCAAGACTCCGTCTCTTTACGCACACTTGGCTAATCTCATAAACCTGAATTCAAAAATACTAAAGAAAAACATCAAAAATAACAAGATTCATAAAAACTTAAAAAGATATTTACAAAGATAGTCATGGGACTTCCTCCCAAGTGAGCTTGTTTATAGTCACATAGCTTGACTTCTTACTCCTTTTGGCTAAAAAAGTATCCTTGAGAGTCAGTGTTGACCTCTCTGGACTTGGCTTGGAATGATGGTAAGATGATGATCGGATAGCATTATAGAACCTTTGACTCATCTCTGGTGGCTTAGGCTTCTTGTTGAACTCTTCTGGTGGAGTTTGAATCTGCTTAAGCTTTGAAATCTCCAGAGTCAACATTTCCACTGAAAGTGAGAGTTCAGCTACCAAACTCTGTAGGGCAAGAAGTGTACCCTAATCTGCACCCTGATGAGTTGTAGACGTTGGCACAACTACATGATGAGAGGAGTCCAAGTGGAGCATGTGGTAAGAAGTATCCGAGAGACTCACTCGAGTGGATGGAGTTGAGTGGTTTGTGCGGTCACTCGAGTGGTTACTCAAGTCTGGTGGTCAAGTGATCTGTGCAGACTCCTCACTTGGTGTCCCATCTTCAGTAAATGTGACAAAGGGTTGCACTACTCCTTCAGAATAACTCCTCATATTGACGTTATAACCCAGGAGTTGACAGTTACGCTCGAACATTTCTTCATCATCGTTTGCTTCCATGGAGTATAGCTAACCTTCAAAGGTTGAGCTCTCCAATCTGGATGAAGTATTGAATCTCACCGCTAAACTGTTGCTAGCTCGAAGAAGTATCTCTCCAGTCTTGATATCGATGACAGCTTGCAAGGATGCTAGAAAAGGTCTCCCTAGAATCAAAGGATCTTTGGGTTTTTCGTCCATCTTCATGATGATGAAATTCGTGGGTATTTCAAGTTTTCCTATCCTCACTAGAATATTCTTAAGTAGCCCATGTGGAAATCTCACCGTTCTATCAGCTAAGACTAGTGATAACATGCTTGGCAAGAACTTGTGATAACCAAGCTTTTTTGCCACAGACAGAGGCATGATGCTGACAGAAGCACCCAAGTCGTAGAGAGACTTACCAAATGCTTGGTTGTTGATTTAGCATGGTAAAGTGAAAGATCCTGGATCTTCTAACTTCTCTTGTACCAAAAGTTCCTGCTGAGCAATTACTTGGCATTTCTGAGACATAGCAGTTGTTGCTTTCCTATTTTGAATTCTCTTCAAGGTTCTTTCTCTCAAACCATACCCAAAAGGTCTCAGTTTCTCAACAGCTTCATCAAAGGTCATTGACTCTTCCAGCTCCAGAATTTCTTCTCCCAACATGATCTCATATTCTTTCTCAATATCTTCGGTGAATTTTTCTGGGAAAGGACTCGTGATCATGGCGTACAGGTCTAGAATTCGCTTCTCGTTCACTGAGACGAAGTCGACTCGATCATTTACTCGAGTGGGTTGCTCGAGTGGTGTACTCTCAGTGATTACAGCAACAGCTTGACAAGATACCCCCCACCTTGAAGATCACCATCCCAGGTGATGTGTGAGAATCTTTTCTTGAAAGGAAAGAGATGGATAACTGGGGCTGTGGAGACTGCATAGACATTTGCAGAGTCTTTGGGATTTTGCACGCCTTTCCCAGGAAGTTGACCTGTGGACTTAGTGGAAGCTGAGGGAGAGTTGGACTCAACATGCTTCAATCTGCTGTTCAAGATTTTGAGCTTGTGGTTCAAATTGTCGTAAGAGCAATAAATGTGAGTTTGAAGCTCAGTGAACCGCTTGGTGGTATCTTGAGTTGCAGCGTTTTGACCTTGAAGAAGTTGGAGAAGCAATGCCTTAAGTTCACTATCAGACTGCGGAGCAGATCTTGGGGCAAATCCAGGTGGATTTGTTGGAGGATTTTGAACAAAAGTCTTGTTCGGAGCAGGTTGCTGAGTAGGATACACCTGGTCTTGAGGGTTTGCAACGTTGGTGTTACGGTAAGATAAGTTGGGGTTGCTTCTGTAGTTAATGAAGCCTCGGTTGAAACCAGCTTGATTCTGAATGTAGAGTATCTATTCAACCTGATCGTCTTCAACAGTTGGATCCTGAGGTGAGGATGACTCTCCCACATAGTGGACTTGTTTTTGCTGAGCGAGGATAAGCTTATCGAGCTTGTCATTCAGTGCTTGAATCTCCTTGCTGTTTGAAGTAGCAAAGGTAGAAGATCCCCTGATCGTTCTGTCGAAGTCTTCATTGTAGTTTCCATCAGAAATGGCTAGATTCTCAACTAAATCCCAACCAGAAGTGACATCTTGGTTCAGGAAGTTGCCATTTCTGGCAGTGTCTAGATGCAACCTGATCTTTGGACTTGCGCCTCGATATAATATACAAAGTAGTGATTCTTTGTTGAATCCGTGGTGAGGGCATTGAGTGGTATACATCTTGAACCTCTCCCAAGCTTCTGAGAAGCTTTCATTGTTCCTCTGAGTGAAGCTTGAGATGTCATTCTTCAGCTTTGCAGTTCTAGAGTTGGAAAAGAACATCAGGAGAAACGCCTTCTTGCAATCATCCCAAGTAGTGATAGAATTCTGGGGCAAAGCTCGTTCCCATTGAGAGGCCTTGTTGCCTAGAGAGAAGGGGAATAGACGAAGCTTGAACCCATCTTCAGATATACCGTTGATCTTTGTGAGCTCACACAAATGGTCGAATTGGTCAAGATGTTCCAATGGGTTCTCCATGGGGAGACCGTGAAATTTGTGGCTCTGGACCATGTTGATGAGACCGGATTTGATCTCGAAGTTGTTGTTGGCAACAAGAGGTGCCACAATCCCTTGCCTGGTGGAGTGTGTGCTTGGTGCATCACCAGCTCCAATGACTCGAGGTGCAGGTTGCTCTGCCATTTTAACTGGTGTCTCCTTGGTGGATTGATCTAAGCGAGTCTGAGAGCGTGTTCGCATGCGGTGTAAGGATGACTCGAGAGAAGCACTCGAGTAGAGTACTCGAGTAGATTAATCGAGTAGAATGGTACCTGATGCAACAAAAACAAAACTTCAACACAAATCAGTAAGACTTTAAACAAAAGGCTAATGCAAATAAAATATCGATCCGAGAATTCTAGTAACAAGAACAAGCCTTGCTAGATGAAAATCTCAGATCTTTTATGCAAAAGAAACTTGATCTAGTAAGCTTAAAAATGATAAATGTGCAGGCTATGACTCTAAACTGGCAACGGCGCCAAATTGAAACTTGTTGTTTTTCGTCGATTTCAATTGATTGATAGTATAAAGGGTGAAATGTCAAACCTAATCTAGAGCATGTCTGTAGCACTTAACATGTGGATTAAGCTAGCAAGTCAAACAATATATTTTAGGGGTTTTTCTTACTAACAACCTAAAATACAGAAATTTAAACTAGAGATGCCGAGCCTGTCACACTCTAACAAATCATGAACTAAAGATGCAAAAACTAAGACTAGTTGCAAAATCCTAAGTGACTCGAGTAGGTCACTCGAGTGGTGAACTCGAGTGGACTTGGCCGAGTGGTGCTAAACTACTAAATGAAAGCAGTAAACAAGAGATCTAAAAATGACAACTAGTTCAAATAAAAGACAAAGGGATTTTGGGGATAGACTCATAGGATCATCTACACTCTAACGTCATGGGTGCTAATTTACTAAATTCAGGGTGAATCCCTTGACGACGGATCTCACTTCCAATTCAACCCACTGTCATGGTGAAGGGTCTCAACAAGTGATTAAGGATCGATCCGTCAAAGCCAAGAAAGATTCATAACAAGTGAGTAGTTGGGTCGTGACGTAAATCAACATCTGATGCACCAACTCTCACTCTATTATGTCTTAATCCCTGGAAAAACTAGATCTAATGGTTCAAGGCACTTTTGCTGCTCATGAATTCATTTAAAATCATGATCCTCTTGATCAGAGAGGTACAAGCATTAAAACGAGAACCTAAGAGGGATTTGTAAACCGAATCAGCATAAATCAGCAAAAACCCATGGCGATCGAGTGAGACTACCTAATCCATCCCCGAAAACCCCTAAAATGACTATTCACTCATCGAGATCATCATCGAAGCCAAAAGCCCAGAAAAGCTAAGACTTGTCATAGATGAAGGATGATCTGATGAGAAAGAAATTTCGAAAAAGGAACAGTAGATCAAGACTCGATCTTATTAAAATTACTAAGAGTTGCAAAATTCCGAATCGAAATCTAAAGATAAATTAGAGAGAGAAAACTAAGAGAGATAAACTAATTATGCTAAAATGGTGTAGAATAAAAATTGTCAGATCCCACGTACTAGGTTATCATTAACCTCGGTATTTATATATTTAGGGATAATGCGAATTCGCCATAATTTGCGAAATCTTCTCGAAGCGGTGCTCACCACTCGACCCAGCAGTCAAGTGGTCTGGTCGAGTAGCCTCCTCGAGTCTTCATCCGAGTAGCCATCTCGAGTAACTTGAGCTTCCTTTGCAGTCTTCAACTCTATGGCTCCATGTCACTCGAGTCATGACTCCTTGCAGAAATCCCTATGTCGCTTCACAGCCTGAGAGGTCACATAAGTGATGACTCCTTGCAGCTCCGAGTACCTGAAATGACCACATGTATGCAAAATGCATGCAAACTAATGCAAAGAGACTAAATATCCTATAGGTCAAATAAATGCAATAAGTGATAAGAGTAATGCCTAAAACTAATGCTAAGTTGCAATAAAGCAATAGTAAAAACATGCCAAAATGCAATGTTATCAGAGACACTGCTATATCTTGGTGTTCTCAGAAGCAGATGCTCATGGCAACTTCTTCAAATCATGCTAAACTCATTGCGCTTTATGAAGCAAGTAGAGAATGTGTATAATTAAGGTCGATAACCAAACATATCCGATCAAGCAGTGGGATCCATGTTAACGTGGAGCCAACAATCTTATATAAAGATAATGCTGCATATATCGCTCAAATAAAGGAATGATATATCAAAAGTGATAGAACCAAACATATTACTCCAAAGCTCTTTTCATACACTAAGGAACATGAGAAGGCTAAAGCCGTTGAAGCCAAGTATGTTTGATCACTGCCTACCACAATGTTCAAGAAACATGTCCATAATATTGGAATGCGTCATCAACGAGATTTATAAGATGATATATGATTATTCGAGGGGGAGCTTGCGCAGTTATACTCTTTTTACCTTACTATAGTTTTTTCCCACTGGGTTTTCCTGGAAAGGTTTTTAATGAGACACCATAAGATATTACACGGGAGACATAGTGACACTGGTCTCCAGGGAGAGTGTTACGAAAGTCAAAAAGAGTGTTGCTCATATTGTCAAAATTATACGCAAACACATGTTATGCATTATGTGTATAATATTATCTTATGTGGAGTCCATCGTCAAACGAATTCGTTCATTTGTAAAACACACCAAAAACATCTTCTCTAATAAAAAAGATATATATTCCTCTCTCTCCTCTCTTATCAGTATCCCGATATATTCACGGATATAAATTTTTAGTCTTTATTTATATTTATCTTTGTGATAAATTCACATTCTTTTTATAACAAAAATAACTTTTTCCCATATCTAAACAATAGTCCCTTTAAGTGATTGATTGAACGATTGAAGGAATAAAATTGATTGAATAAAAAGTTTATCAAATTTTTACTACTTGAGAAAAAAAAAGAGTTGAAAAATGATTCAACTATTTCAATTAAAAAATTGAAAAATAAATAAATTATAAAGAACTAGTGTTCAATACATTTATCTATTATATTACATGGGAATTAGTAAAGAAACTCAACTTAATTTTTTTCCATTCAATTTTTCCAAATCATTCATCTAAAAAATAACCATTTTCACCTTGTCTATTGATACAATTAATTTTATTATGCGTAGATATACCCATATTTTTATAACTTTTAAATTTCATATATGAATTGAGAAATCCTCTATATATTAAAAGAGAAATATTTGTGCTGACGTGAAAAGCCCACAATTTTTCTAAAGATTTTTTGTATAATTAATTCAGTTTTATTTTAAATCTATTCCATTTGCCAAACACTCCAATTAAACTTACATTTTTATATAATTAACTCAGTTTTTATTTATTTTAAACCTATTCCATTTGCCAAACACTGCTGAAGTAAATGCAATGTTACCTACATTATCAGAGAAATAATCAATACATGCTGCCATGTCATATAATGTTATTTAGTTTTTATGTGTTTCTTTTGTCAAATATCTATTTTGTTTTAGATTTAATTTTTTATTTTAATGTTATGACATATGACTTAACAAGTATTAATGATTCAACTTATGTTATATGTGACATGACATCCACCTCAACGGATTGACTATAGGTGTCCAAATGGGATGTCCACGTCCATTAGCCCAGTTCAATATTGTCCATTATAATTATGGACAAATACTGACTATGTCCTTAATGACCGGTCCATTAACGACCAAACCTATTAACGACCACGTCTAAATGGGCTGTCCATTGGTCAAAAGCAGAAAATATTTTGTAAAAATAAAAATTATTCAACAATAAGGTCTAAACATAATTTTTAATACAATGTTTTAAACAAATATCCAAAGACAACTCCAAAAACACTCAAAAATTGAAAAGTTTCAAATCCAAAAGCATCAAAGAACTTAAGAGTATCAAATCCAAACTTTTCTTACACCCAAATCCAAACTCCAAAGTTCTTGAATGTCTTAAACTTCTTTGTCTCCTCCCTTGTCTAACTTTTCTTCTTCAAAGAATTCAAAGTGATCACCTAAGAACAGCATCCGTGATTGTATCAAATTATTGCAACTGTATTAAATTCATTAACCAATGTAAAGATCACAAAATTTGGACTATAGCACTTAAACCCACTTCATAGATGGGCTTGTCCATAATGTTTTGAACGTAGACAGACCATAGGCGGCCTGACCATTTTGACACCTCTAGGATTGACTGACAAAGACGGTCAATGTATGTATACATCACTATTTCTTAGTTCGAATATGCAATATATTTTTTTACGAGTTTACGACTTTACATATATTTGCGCACGGTTCAACTATACATGTAGTTCACTTAACAAGATTTTATTGCTTAGGTATATAAAAAACCGGGTTCCTTCTATTTTAAATGCTTTTGTTAATAAACTTCAAAGTGTCATAGAATTATAATATAACAAAGATATTATATTATGTGTATTTTGGAAATATATGTATATACATATAAGAAGGATACACAAACGAGAAAATGAGCCCAAAGAGAATGATATTGATAAGGTCATCAGACCAGTAGCGGAACTGGAACTCCATCAAAATGTACTTGATCACCAACAAGAACCCATCCAGGACATATGTGCTTTCGAATGAGCCTACAGAACGAACAAAGAAGAATTAAGCAACAAGCCAAATTGCTCTAGAAATTTAATCCATAATAGGAACATGTCAAAGTGGAATCAGCCTAGTAGCAGCTCCCATGAAGGAGATATTAATTTTTCAACTCATCAAACCAGTTGCATACTAGTTTTCGCATATGGGCAAGAGAACGTGTTGCATAGCTCAGATCAGCAACCTTATCGACCCAACACCACTTCGAGCATATTCTTGCATCACTCTTGGTTCCATAAAGCCCAATATTCGAACAAATTACCTTCAGATCTTCAAGTTATTCCTCAACTAAGAAAGATTTATGTATATCCCACAAAAATGTGTTTTGCAACCCACCAATTAACCTAATGTGCAATGTAACACTTTAGGATCAATCCACAAGGAAACAAACATCAGTTCACTACAGTGTTTTGAGACCCAGATCAGCCAGGCCAGTCGGACCGGTTGACCCAGCACCCGGGTGCTCTTTCAGTTAGGGTTTTATACTAAAAACTGGCCGGTTTGACCAGTCCACCGGGTTACGAGTCAAAAAAAATTTCAAAACACTTGAATTTTTTTTATTTTAGAATACTTTTGATACAAATAAAATATTTGATTTTGAGAATAAAATAATACTTTACAGTTATTTTGTAACTTTTAAAGTTTTTTTAAAACGCATAAGTACCCTTTATATTTTCTTACTCAAACATAACAAACTAATTATTTGTGATTCTATCTATTTTTGTCTTTATTTATAATCTTTATGAACATTTCATATTATATAATAATAAACTATTCTCTATATTTTATGGTTTTTGTCTTATGATCAACATAATAAAATATAATATTTTAAATATTATTGTAAGTGGATACATGATCCAACACCCAAAATATGATCTTGACCTTATAAAGTAAAATGTATTGCTCAAAAGAAACTGTGTAAAGTTTGTATTATTATTCTCTTTTTCATCAAAATAATTGACCTCCTCACAAGACTATGGGAGTATATATTTATACATAATTCGCGACTTAAATGCTATGAATAAATTCTAATTAATCATATGATTCTCTTTCAATTTGTCGATTTTGATTTGTTCTTAAATGTGGTAACATCTCGATTCTTGAACTCTATTCACTTCTAGTTCGTTGATGTGCGTCGCTCCGCGAACTACCTTTGATCCATGCCTCTTCGTCTCTTCGTGAATTTTCATCTTTCTCCGAACGTTCGACTCGCTCTTCTTAATCCTTCCTCGTTCCCTTTGTATTGACTCCTTCCGGACCGAGTTGTTATTCCTTTACTTTGATGAATTGGCAGACACATGTCGTATTGTTAGAAGGTGGATCCCTCTGTTTGGGATCCGATATCAACATTGTATTATAATAATTTGTAGTAATATTTTTTTATTTCTTAATAATTTATATATCATTATTTTATGAATATTCCATTGATTCGGCGGTCAACCCGGTTCGACCGGTGACCCGGAAGGTAATCTGGTTTGGTGTCCGGGCCGGGTATAAAAACATTGGTTCACTATGAATACATGAAATTATTCAATCTGATAATAATAAGTTCGTTTTGATTTGTAACAAGATTCAAATGCAAATAAAGCAGGAAATAGGAAAAGCGGTTTAAAGACCAACTCTTGGGATATGATAATTGACTAGGATGACTACTTGCTAATTTGTGGAGCTCCTTCTACTTAATGAAGATAATCTTTAGGGCTTATATAACTAATATAGACTAATCCATTTCTATTGTACTAATATCTTCACTAATGATCTAATCATCAACAATTTTCATTCGCAATCAAATGATCAATGAGCCTTAATATCAAGTCTAAATAGCCACTAAAAATCCTAATCATCAGTTCCCATTGGCTAAGATTGTGAAGCTCTTAGTAATTTAGTTCAAGCATTTCATCGAATACCTTATGGAAATAAAATTATTGGCTAAGATCTAATAAAGGATCTAAGATATTTCAACCCTAAACTCCACTAATCAACTCATAATGATCTCAAATCTACCATATCTAAAAGCTCTTACAAGACTACTCACAAATATCGATTGATATACAAGCATAGGGTTTGATCTTTGCTTAATAATGATTAAAGGATAGTAGTTAAGAAATCTAAAAAAAATGAAAATGATTGCATAAAAGAGGCAAAGAAAATTTAATAAAAAGATAAATTCCCCTGCAATTATGTGTAAAATTAGTAAATTACTTATTACTTATATAGCTTCAATAATGCATACATCAACCAAAATAAATTGAGTGAGCCCCGGTTCAGACCCGAGTTAAAACTTGGATAACATGATACATATTGGTCTCAGTGGTGTCATCATGTCACTGCATTTGGCTGTTGGCTCCCATAGATGTCTCCAAACCTCCACATCTGACAGCTAAAATCTCTGTCCCATCGACAATCTCCAGCGGCTTGGTGTAGTGGTCTTTACTAAATGTGTAACACCCGTGTTCCGAAAATTAGTTAATTTAATTAATTTGGAAATTCTTTCGAGTTTATGAATGTTAGACAAGTCTCAAGAAAATAATTATGAGGCTGAAATAATTAATTTAAATTTGTTCTGGGGGTGTCATAAGTCGATTCGAAATAAGTGGCGAAAGCCAATTTGGCTTCTCCTTCCTTTCTTCTTCTCCTTGGTCGCCATTTTTGTTGGGGCTGAAAGAGAGAGTTTGAGCTTGTGAGCTTAGAGAAAGAAGAAGAGAGAAGAAGAAGAGAAAGGCTTGGTGAGCTTGAGGAGCTTAGATCTTGAGAGATCAAAGGGTGTGGAGCTTTGTGAAGCTTGGAAAAAAAAAGGATTGGAGTGAGGCTTTGTGGTGTGAGCTTTGGAGGAAGATGAGAGATCTTTCTTGATCTTGGGGAGTCCATCTAAGCAAGATCCATCCATCTTAAGGTGAGTTGTGACCAAAGGTTATCATTAAGCCATGTGTGGGGCTTGTGGGATTGTGCTAAGCTTTGGGGTGTTCCTAGGTTGCTTAGAAGCCTTGTGGTCACTTACGGAGCTTTAGCTAGAGTTTTCTAAGCTTGTGGTGGTTAGGGAACCATGGATTTGTGCTTGTTGTGTCTTGTTAAGCTTTGATTGTGAGTTCTTATGCTTGCTTGGTGATTGTGTGTGTTGTGGTTTCTTGGTGATTCCATGGCTTATTGGGAGTGTTTCCCTAGTTGCTTGGTGTGGTATTGCCTTGCTTGGTGTGTGTATTGGTTGTGGTTTAGAGGTTTGGCCTTAGGGTTGTGTCTAGGCTAAGTTGTGGAGTTGGGAAATCGGACCGGGTATCGACCAGGTGTGGTCGATAGGACGAGGTTGATAGGGGCTATCGACTAGGGCAGATCGATAGAGCGAGGTCGATGAACCCTGATGGATGTTTTTCCTAGTGTTAATCGACTAGGTTTGGTCGATAGAGCGAGGTCGATAGGGTGTATCGACTAGGGCAGGTCGATAGGTTGGTCGATAAATCCTGATTGACGTTTTCGTAGTGCTTATCGACCAGGTGTGGTCGATAGAGCGAGGTCGATAGGGTGTATCGACCGGGTTGATCGATAGGTAAGTCAATGAGTTTCTTCAGATGGTTTTTAGGATGGCTATCAGCTAGGTGTGGTCGATAGAGCGAGGTCGATAGGGTGTATCGAACAGGTGTGGTCGATAGGATGAGGTCGATAGGGGGTATCGAGGGTGTTGGTCGATAGAGTTTGGTCAATTGACCCTGTTATTCTGTGACTTATGTTTTAGCATTTCTTGATGTTGTGAATTGCTAGGTGGTTAGTCATGAATGTGTTTGATTAGCTTTGCATGAGGTTGCATTTATAGCTGATTGTTTGAAGTAATACATGGTGTTATTATTTCGTGTTGGTGTTGTTGTTTGAATTGCGTGGTCTTTCATATAACCTGTTGTTGGGAGGATCAATCTTACTCACCGTTTGGTTTATCGACCACACCTAGCTGATAGCCATCCTAAAAAGTTTGGTCAATTGACCATGTTATTCTGTGACTTATGTTTTAGCATTTCTTGATGTTGTGAATTGCTAGGTGGTTAGTCATGAATGTGTTTGATTAGCTTTGCATGAGGTTGCATTTATAGCTGATTGTTTGAAGTAATACATGGTGTTATTATTTCGTGTTGGTGTTGTTGTTTGAATTGCGTGGTCTTTCATATAACCTGTTGTTGGGAGGATCAATCTTACTCACCGTTTGGTTTACCAAATGTTGATGCATCACTTTTGTCGATGCAGGTAAAGATATGGCGTGATCGTGGAATCGAGCCGAGGAGGGGGAGGATGATTAGGACCCGGTAGAAGTTTTTAAAGTATTAGGAGTTTTATCCATTTTTGAATTTTTTATTTACAAATGGAAAATTTTACAATTTTTATTTTTATTTAAAGACTTATTTTTACAATTTTTAGAATTTTATTGGGGTTTTTGTATTTTATAAAATATTTTTAATCAGAATATGTTTTGTTTTAATTAAAAGACAGTTTTTACTTTTTGTAAAGCCTTATATGTTAAATGGATATAATATTAAAGTTTGTGTATTATAAAGAAAAAAAAAATAGTTCATGCATTTTATTGGGTACTTAAAAAGTTTTTGTATTTTAATGGAAATCGATAAATAGTTAGTATATATTTTCATGAAATTTTCTCTAAATTAATTTCAAAGTTTGGCCGCCTCTTTTTAACAACAGACTTTTTGGGCTTTGTAAAATGATGAGCCTCTAATTTCATAAACCTAGTATTGTGGTCCAAGTTTTAACACCAACAATGCGTGTGCAAAACATCATTGTCCCCACCATAACCGTGCTACTACTATAAGTTATTTCACAGTTTGATAAGAGTTTTGGACTTTATAAGATATGAATTTTCATTTATTGTTTTTTATTTAGTTTAGATTTAGGGCATATTTTGGATTTGGTGTTTCACTGATTCTTTGTGTTTTTTTTTCGGTTTACAAGTTCAAACTTTTCATATTCATTTAGTAGAATTTAGTTTTTATGAATTTTAGTATGTTATAATGAGAATTTTTTACGATCTCCTCTTTTTTCCTTTTTAACATTTAGAAAAAATAATGTGGCATCAAATAAAAAACATTATTTTAAAAAAATAGTATTATTCCTATTGTTTTCAAAAATGTATGTGATAAATCAATCAACTTATTTACAAATAAATAACTAAAATAATCACAATATATGTATCCTAATCAATTGTAAAAGTGTTATCACTATATTATCACTCAGAATTTATCTATATTATATATTATTTTTTTAAGAACAAGAAAACCGAGTACATTGACTCTAATTTTAAATCGAGTAGTTGGTGCCCACACATCTGCTAAGACTTTTTATGTTCTAGGGCCCAGCATTAAAGCAAGTAAACCGCGTTGACCAGCCTTTTTATTTTCATTCTCTCAAGTCAATTCTTTGTTTTGGCTTAATAATATTACTATTGTTATTTCGAATGATATTAAAATGTGGAAAAAGGTCTTCAAAACCAAAAACCTGAAACCCAAAAACCATATCCCAACCCGAATGGATACCAAAAGGCCCACACTTAGTCAGCCCCATCATATTTTGTGGATAATTTTGTGTGTTCTTATAATAAAAAAAAATTATTAATTATTATTATAAGTGTTAAATTATACTCCTTCTTTTCTTTATTAATCTTATTTCCAGGAAACAAAATTATTTCAAAAAGATCAAATTTGTAGGTTTTTATGCATGTTTATTAGCTATTAATGATGAATTACAAAGTTCAAGAGAAATAATTGAATCCTATTGGTTTAGGATTATTGAAATTATTATTTATAATCAACTTTTAGATGTTTTCTTAATATGTATGAAAATCCTAGAAATATGATTAATAAGGAACATATGTTTTTAATTAATTATCTAAAATACCCTAGACAAAGCTTAGAGGTCATATGATCGAGTGACGCTTGGGACAAAACTAATATTACATGATGTAGTTTCAAGTATGGGGAGGATTATGAGCTTCGGCCTAAAACTTCATGATAATCAAAATAAAAATGGTATATATTTAGTTAATATTAAAATAAAATTTTAAAATTAGATTAATTTAATTGATTTATAATATTTTGGCCAAGTTAAATTATCACAAATAATTTATGTATAATATTCGAAAATTGTAACCAAATTCAAATATTTTAAATTTTTGATTAACAAAAATATCATAAATACTTTGACTATTTATCAAGTTTAAATATTTATATTATGCAGTTTAACTAAAGAGACAGATGAAACCAAATATTCTTTCTTAAAATTTGGACGCCTATTAAATCAGACTTCCTACTCAAAATTTTTTTCACATTTTTCTTAACTTTATAATATCTTTATAAACCACTAGTGATCTTCACAATGGGCAAATGGGAATTCAAGACGTGAGTTTACATGAATTTACAAGAACAAAAACTAGAAGGAATTTCAGAAATAGAAAACGACGTCCCATTTATGTCCCATATAAAATTTAGAACAGAAACATAATGGGAAGGGACATGAATGAGAATTTCCAAAAGAAAAACATGACAAACAAATTCCATAGAACAAATGTGTTATCAAAAACTTAAAATTAAAAAAATCCAACGTAAACTTCATAGTCATAAATTATCAAAATCAAAATACACCAAAATAAATTCTAACGATCTAAAATCCTAATAAATTAATTAATTGCCATAAAAAATAAAAAAATCAAGTTACCAATCTTCATTATTTTTCGTTTACTTGTTCACCGAGTTTTGTGTATACAAAACAACAAAAATATATAACCAGTTAGAAAAAACATATTTAAAGGTTTATTAAAAGAATTAAAGTTGTGCTAATCTATAATTGATATTTTAGTTAAAAAACTCAATTTTGGGAAAATTTCACAAAGTCAAATTTAGAAAAATAAATCATAAACTAAATTTTATTTATTTATTTTTATTTTAATATAATGATGTACTTAGTTTTTTTATATATAATAACTAGAGTTTATTTCACCATGTATTAAAATGTGAGGATTTAAAACCCCACAAAAATGAGAGTTTTTTTCATGTTTTTGAAAAAAGTCATAGATTTTTTACCCATTTTTCCAAAGTTATGGTATCTAATATGATTTTATCCATGTACGTTATGCTCTAGATTTAGTAGGAAATTTTGAAAATTTAAGATTCAATATTTCTAATTTTCTATTGTTATATTTATAGGATATATATATTATTATATCTATTATATATATTTTTTCTCCGAATGGGACTTCAGAAATTTCCATTCCCGTCCCATCTCATTCTGTTCCCAAATAAGAATTAGAAGCTTATACCATATGATAATATCTATTAAAATAGGACAGGGATTTGAGAACGGAAATGAGATGAGACGGGACGGGATGTGAGAGGACGGGAATTATGCCCTCCCACATTTGAGGTGGAAGTTTTAAAATATCTGCATATTTTCTTTAAAAAATGATCTAACGAGAATATCCCCATAGAATAAAATTATTGCGATTATTTTGTTTTCGTAAACCAGAGAAGTTTTCTTTTATGTGGTTTACTAATTTTCTTCGAGTTCAACTAAAACTTCTTTATAACTCAAATCTTAAAATTAGAAAGAAATTTTGAGACCTAACTTGGACCTATGAGAGAGAAACTATGAAATAAAGAATACATAATTTTTTGGTAATAAAAAAACACAATAGAAACGGAGCAAAAATATGTAAACGAGTAAGAATTTTATATGAAAGTCATCATTTGCCTTCAAATGAAACCATACTAGAAGAACGAATCCAAGATAAACAATAGACAATAGTCGCGGTTCATCCTCAAAACCGGCCGATTGGATATTAAGGCCATGAATGTTTGAGAGTTTTTAAGTGGTTTTTAGTTTTTGCCTTTTGGTTTCTGGTTTTTGAGTGTTTGAGTTTTATTATTTTGGTGTAGATTTTAGTTTTTTTAAAAACTTGAATGGTAACTTTTTTAGTTTTTAGTTGTATATATAATTTATTTATTTTAGTTTTTATGTTTTCTATTTTGATTTTATTTTTTGGTTATGTCTTTAAAATTAGTAAAAAATGATATTAAATTTAACAATCAAATAAAAGCTTACAAAATTTCATAACACCAAAAAAATACTAAAAATACATGTTGATTTAGTTTACTCTTTTATAGAAAAAATGGTATTTAGATAAATATATATATTGATTGATAAAAATAACAATATTTTAAAAATAAAAATAAAATAGCTACAATAACTCTTGTAAAAACCCCATAGAATAGAATAAAGTTTTAGTTTTAATGAAATAGTAAACAAAAGTTTTCAATAAAAAAATATTGACGTAAATAGGATAATTTTAGGGGAAAATATATATCACACCAAAATCTCTTAAAAACTAGTAAAAGGTAGATTCTGGTTTTTATTTAGAAATAAGCAAAAAACACCAAAATCCAGTGTTTCTATTTCTTAGGGAATCTATTTTTCCCAAAATCATAAATGTCTATAAATTTGATTTTTGGAGAATCTAAAACCAAAAACCACTTCAAAAACCATTACCATTCATGGCCTAAAAGTTTTTCAAATGTTTTTTTAGATAAATAGAATGTTGTGCTAGACACAAATATGAAATATAAAATAGATATGGAAGAGTTTTTGGGTACGATTGTAATATCATACTTATTATTATGCAGAAATAAATAATGATTTTGCGGACGGTCTTTAACTCTTTTGGCTCCTTCACAACTATTTCTTTTTCTTTTAAACGTCTATAACTTTTCATTCATAACTCTTATTACGGCTTTATCATCAAAGAGACATCTATTAGTCAACGAAACAACTTTCAGACTCAAACAAAAGAATATGAAGGACCAAAGGAGCATTAGTATAGGAAACGACTCAAAGCTTAGACATAACTAACATAAATCATGTTTATCAAAATTATCACTCTCATATCCTATTTTTAATAAATGGGGAACTACCATTCTTCACTTTCTTTAAAAGACAACTTAAAGGCTGCTACACTAGGTATATGGTTCGATCCCTAGAGAATGCAGTTTGTTACAGATTAATGGATGCAAATTTGTCAGAGGTTCCAAAGTGCTGCTGATCCATCATGGAGATGTCGTACATGCAGAACCGCCTGTTGGGGACTCGTGGGTTGTGGAGAGAGTCAATCCATCATGAGTGTGTTGTACATAGAGAACCGCTGGTTAGGGAAAAATTTTGTTGTGGAATCGTTGTTTGAAGAAGTTGGTCATGATAATCACATATATTATTGGTGATCGAATAACACCATAATAAAACTAGATCAAATATATCTAATAATAATGATGTAATAAACAACAAAATCTTATTATATAAATCTTGGATGTTCACAAGAGTTCGACACGTGTCAAAATTATAACAAACAAGATATAACACGTGTTGGTTGATCTTTTAGATTTTGACACGTGTAAAAAACTTGTGTTATTATTTTTGTTAATCAACAAGGAAAACAAAAATTTTTTTTTGATAAAATATAATATTTTTTCCTCAATAAACTTTGATTCATTTCATGATAGTTGGACACACATCAAAATTATAACTAATATGATCACAACACGTGTCGATGGATCATTTTGATTATATAAATCATAAACTAAGTAGACTAGATTATCACATGAATCTATAAAATTCAATGGATCATATTAGTCCAAAAATCTATTTAATTTCATGGATCAAATAGTAAAATAGGTTGATCCATGAAAAAATAAATTTATTTATAATTTTAGAAAAGATAGTGAAAAACAAGAAAATAAAATTCAGAAATGATGATTTTTACCATTTTACAACTTATAAGAGAATATCAATTATCTTTAGAACTGAGAAGAATAGCATCAACGTCAATCTCAGTGAATCAAATAGGTGAACCAGTGACATCAAGAATGTCAAGAGTTGATCTCATGTACAATACGTTTGAAGTAATGAAATGAGATTCAAGAGGATACCTAAACATTTTTATCATGGTCCTCGACAAAATTTAGATATAATTGACTCACAATAACAAAATTGATTAGAAAACTACATAGCATTTCTCTATTTTTTAATCAGAAAAACATTTATTAAACAGAATAAATTATTTATTAAAAAATTAAGATGAGTGAACCAATTGATAACTTTTTGAAATGAGTTTGGTTACTGGTTCGACTGACCCGGATGATTGACCATTTATTAAAAAATTATAATTTCCTTACCGAAATAGTTTTATCGTAAAAAAAGCTAAAATGACTGAGAAAAGAGGATTAATTGCTGCAATAACTCCTTTTTTTTAATTACTGGAATGTTTTTTGTTTTTTTAAAACCCAAAAGTACTCTTGAAATCTTTGTAAGGAAAAAAACGGTTTTCGAAAATGCCATTAACTTTTTTTTCGAGTGTGGCTAAAGTTGATGATATTTACAAAAATATAATTCCATCCTTGAAACAAATATGCGGCTCATGTTACCGCACACTTATTTTCTTGCACACTTGTTTCAGCACTCGCAGATTTATTGTGCAGATTTGTTTTTGTTTACTCTGTACATTTGTTTTTTACGTTGCAACAGACATATTAATTCACACATTTATTACATGATATCGCATAGTTAAATAGAACCGCAGATTTATTTTGCACTCTTATTTTCCGCATATTATGGTAGACTTATATATTTTTTTTCAGCCGCACAGTTTTTCAAAATAGTAGCCGCTGATTTATTATTATAGTTGTCGCATAGTTATTTTCCGTTTGGTCGCAGACTTACATTTTTATTGGTTGCACAATTATTGTAATCGTCTTCGCAGACTTATTTACCATGCAAATTGTTGTACATTTATCGACGCAGGTTTATTATGGTATTGCTGCACATTTATTCAGCAAATATTTACGGACTTATTTTTCTTGCTGTGGCGGACTTAATGTACATGTTACTGCATACTTATTGTTATTATTGCTGCACATTTATTCAGCAAATATTTACGGACTTATATCTCTTGCTGTGGCAGACTTCATGTACATGTTACTGCACACTTATTGTTATTGTTGCTGCACATTTATTCAACAAATGTTTACAGATTTATTTCTCTTGCTGTTGCGGACTTAATGTACATGTTATTGCACACTTATTGTTATTGTTGCTGCACAGTTATTCAGCAAGTGGTTACGGACTTATATCTCTTGTTGTAGCGGACTTAATGTACATGTTACTGCATACTTATTGTTATTGTTGCTGCACAGTGATTCACGAACTTAATGTACATGTAACTGCACATTTATTGTTATTTTTCTTGTCGTGGCACATTAATGCATACCTATATTTTTATGTTGCTGCGGACTTATTATTATCATTATTGCGGAGTTGTTTAAAATGAAATATGGACCACATGATTTAGGGTTTCCTCTTGATTTTATCTTCTCCTTCATCTCGTTCCCCTTAGCGTTTTTTTGGGTTTTTCCAGCTATCTTCATCTTCCTCTTTCTACAGCCAAAGAATAAACAACTCAAACAACTGTGCGGTTAAGCAAAAAACAAGTGTGCGGTAAAGTAAATTAAACAACAGATCTAGAGTTCAAATCTGCAGCCAAACAAAATTAACTCAGCAAAAATTAAAAAAAATAGTTATAATTTTTCTGGGAAACGAACCTTAACGAGGGGAAGATGAAACGGCGGTGGAGACTGGAACGAATGATGAACCCACGACGGCAGCAACTCACAAACGGCGAACTCACGACGAAAGGACTCCTTCGATGGAGAAGGAGAACGATGAAGAACGATGGAGAAGGAGGAACAAAGGAGGACCAAAGGAGAAGGAGGAACAAAAAAGAAGAAGGACCGAATGAGAATGGAGAACGAAGAACCAGTAGCCAACGGCGGTGAAGCAGCAGCGACGGTGAAGCAACGGCGACGGTGAAGCAGCGGCGACGGTGAAGCAGCGGCGACGGTGAAGCAGCGACGGTGGTGAGCAGCACCCGACGGCAGTGAACTTGGAGAAGAAGGGTTGAGATTTTTTGGGAGACAAAAGGTTGAAATTTTGGAGAAGATTTGAGAGATATGAAATTTTTAGAAAGTTTTTGATTTTGAAAAGATTTAAGAATTTTAGTTTTTTTTTTATAAATTAAATTGACAATCTTGTAATTAAGTTAGAAGGATTAATTGTTATCTTTTCCACATACATATGGATACGCCTCTTTACACTAGGTCATTCTAGTTATTTCAGCACAAATATGAGTTATTTCAAACAATTTTCACTATTTTTATATCAAAAACTAACATTGGATTTTTTTTTGTGAGAAATTACAGAATACATTTTTTTAAACAAAATTGTGAAATTATTTTTTGATAAAAAACTACAAAATCATAAAGTTTTAAGTTCTGAAAATAATATTGATAACGATAATGATTTATTTTTTTAAATAAAAATTGTATTCAAAATTTTGTTAAACCTAACAGACAGGTCTTTATCTAGTTTTTTTTTTTTGATAAAATTTGATTTATGTGCAAATTCTCCAAAATTGGTCAACATCGTCAATAATTAATGCATTACAAAATATTTAATAACTTTCAAAATATTGACCTTTGACCAAAATATTTGGCTGGAGTTGGACATAGATTTGAAAATTTAATATAATGAATTCTTTAATAAGATTAGGTAAGAAGCTATTAAATGTAAAAAAAAAAGTATTTACTATATAGCAAAATCAAAAATCAAAGAGAAATGGAGGTTATAGTTTATTACATAACGTATTTGAATAATAAAATGGTAAAAAACGTAATAAACCGTTGAAGAAGGCAAAAACTAAAGTCAGGTCGCTTGGCCTTGCGTTTTTGGCGGCTAGTCTCAAATCCCATCGATTCCAACGGATCATCCATCTCTCTATCTCTCTCTCTACAATTATCTTCTTTTCTCTTTTTTTTTTCCTCTCTCTCTCCGACCTCCGAGAAACTCATCTCTTCTCCATTTCTCCTCTCTCCTCTCTCCTCCTCCCCTGAGTTTAGTAACACCAGTTTCTCGGAGATCGGATTTGTTCCTTTTTTTTTCTTTGTGGATCTGTTTCGAATTTGATGAACAATGTGATTGCAATTGAATAGAAACACAATCGCCTCTAGTCGTTGAGAGTGTGTTGTTCAAAAAACGAGTTTTGAGTTTGTTAAGATCTCGAATGGGGATTTGCTTCAGCGCCGCTGAAGAACAGTATCAATATTCTCAACAACAACAAAATTATCAGAAGAAAACATCATCAGGTAATCAAATCTGATTCGTTTTTTTTTGCGTTATTTCTAGGTTTTGGTTCTATTTTTTTTTCGGATTCTGGTGATGTTTCTATTGAAATTAATTATAGTCATTTTTTTTTGGTTTTAATGATTCTAAAGCTATTGAATTTGGATTTAATCTGTTTGGGTAGCTTATGTTCGAGAAAACGTCTCAGATGTCCCTAAGTGAGAAAATGAAATCTGCTTTGTCCCCATTTAATCTACATGTCCCTCATTAAGTCGTGAAGGCAAATACTTTTCGTATAACTCGAAAACTTGTGGGGTTATACTTATAACTACTCGGATTATTAAGATAATCCAGTCAGGTTATACTTAGTTATCTTAGAATACCGAAGTAATACCAAGTAATCACATTCTACGGATTACTTTATAACCCAGATCCAACAGATTATACCGAAGTTATACCCAGCTATACCACACATATGAGATTCGAACCCAGTTGGAAGCGGATGGAAGAATATCTTTTCCAATCGAGTGTTTTGTTTGGTATCACTTACAATTTAAACTATATAACATGTGGATAGCGCGCGTAGCAGATCATTAAGGGTAAATTTGTCTTTTTACGAGTGAGGGAGTTTTCAGATTTTGGTTTTAGATTTAGGGACTTTTGAGATGTTGGCTCTGTTCGATCTTACTAGTGATCAAAAGCTATTGAATTTTTTTATGTATTCTGAAATTTTTTTGATCTTCTGACTGCTTGGATTCTGAATTTTCGGAGGCTGGTTATGTTTTATTGAAAATCCCAGTTTTAATGATCAAAAGCTTTTGATTTTTTTTTTTTTTTGGATGTAATCTGTTTGGGTAACTGTTCTTAATAATCATTAAAAGCTATAGAATTTTTGGATTTAATGTTGAAGATTTCTCTATATTTCTTACTATTTGTTTTGTCTGATCATATGTTCTTTTACTCTATTGATATTATTGTTCTGATTCTGGTGATGTTCTCTATTGAAAATTTTAAGTTGTTTTGACTGATGGTATCATCTCCTTACTACTGATCGTTTTGTTTACTATGTGTTATTTGTCTGGGTAAAATTTTCTGATTCTGGTGATGTTTATATTGAATAATTGAAATATAGGCTTCTTAATGATCTAAAGCTATTGAATTTGGATGTAATGGGGCCTCTTAGTGATCAAAACTATTGAATTTTTGATGTAATGTGAAAATTTATCAGTTCTGATGATTGTGTTCTACACTCTATTGATATTGTTCTTTTGTTGTTGTTAATCCATACTGTTGATTGTTATGTTCTATTTTTTGGATAAACTGTTCTGATTTTGGAGATGTTTTTATTGAAAAAATCAAGTATGGGCTCTTTTGAATTTTGGATGCTATGTGAAAAAGATCTCAATATTTTTGTTTTTGACTTTACCCGTGGGCTTATGGAACTCTTATTGGTTATTTTCACAGGGAGATCAGGGAAAAACTCAGCTGTGTATCTAATGAAGTCTGATTGTCAAGATTCAGTTGGTAAAATGAGTGCAAGTAACTTGCCTTTGGCTCCTAAAAACATCAAAGATCTTCAATCTAATCCAGGATATGAAAATGTCGATATTTTCACTTACGAAGAGATGAAGATTGCTACTAAACAGTTCAGGCCGGATTATATTCTCGGCGAGGGAGGTTTTGGAGTGGTCTATAAAGGAGTTATAGATGAAAATGTGAGAGATGGTTATAAGACTACAAAAGTTGCTATCAAAGAACTTAATCCAGAAGGGTTTCAAGGAGATAGAGAGTGGCTGGTAATTGTTTTTTTAATTTGTTCCTCGTGCATGATGAATGAATCTTCTTTCATATATGAAATTTGGAATGTGTGGTTTATTACAACCATTGCTATCGTTTCTTGTAGGCTGAAGTTAACTATTTAGGACAGCTTAGTCACCCGAATTTGGTCAAGCTTATTGGCTACTGCTGTGAAGATGAACACAGGTTATTAGTCTATGAGTACATGGCATTGGGGAGCCTGGAGAAACATCTTTTCCGAAGTAAGTTTGCCATCAACTAAAACATGAAGAGTTAAAATCAACCTGCATCTATTGTCTTTTTATGTGCTTGCTTTATATAACTGCAAATGACTTTTGTCATTACATACTACACTTATGTGCTTGTGTATAGTTGCCAAAATTGGAGCATATTGAGTATGAGTTATCTCAGTCCTATAAGGTAATGAATCCGTTATTGAAATATGCTTTTCAAGTAACTGACGAATAACCTGCTAGTGCTCTTAAGAACAGTTGGGGGCGTTTATATATTAAATTGATAAAGCTGAAAACCACTGACGAAGATTTAGTTTCAGATGAGATGGGAGTTAGCTATGGGTAAATATATATCGGTTCAGACAAGTTGTTAGATGGGAAGTATATGTTTCTGAACAAATTTTCAATAACTTAAATGGATATATTAGTTCTTAGCTTTCATGAGAATATCTTAAAGAGAAACTGATAAAGCATATGCATGAATATAATAGAGATTATATTTCCAATATATAATTGTTGAAGTGGCGAAATGTGTCTTCTTTTGGCAGGAGTTGGATGCACTTTGACATGGACGAAAAGAATGAAGATTGCACTAGATGCAGCAAAGGGTCTTGCATTTCTTCATGGTGCTGAACAATCCATCATATATCGAGATCTGAAGACAGCAAATATATTGCTGGATGAGGTCAGCTTTTACATAGTTCATTTTGAAATTGCATAGATTTCTAATCCTTGTTCTTCAATAGATAGTCTACAATGACCTAGTTTTCTAGTTTTTTCGATATATTCATCTATGTTGCCCCTGAAAGGTGTAATGCTTGCGCAGTGTTACAATGCGAAACTCTCAGACTTTGGATTGGCAAAAGATGGTCCAAGAGGTGATCAAACACATGTGTCAACACGTGTTATGGGTACTTATGGATACGCTGCTCCTGAGTATGTAATGACAGGTCTGTCATTACTATTTTCCATAAGCATTTATGGAAATGCTGATGCTGATATGATTATATAATATATGCAACTGCTTTGTAAATGGGTCATGTATGTGATTGTTGTTCTACTATAGGACATTTGACATCAAGAAGTGATGTTTATGGATTTGGTGTACTTCTCCTTGAGATGCTCCTTGGGAAGAGGGCGATGGACAAAAGCAGACCTTGCCGGGAGCATAACTTGGTAGAATGGGCACGACCGCTGCTGAATCACAACAAAAAGCTTTTGAGGATCATAGACCCTCGAATGGATGGACAGTACGCCACAAAGGCGTTGATGAAAGTAGCTGGTTTGGCATACCAATGCCTAAGCCAAAACCCGAAAGGAAGACCTCTCATGAATCATGTGGTAGAAGTCCTCGAAACTCTCAAGGACGACAACAACAATGCTCAAGAGGAAGTCATAACTAATCTTCATAGCAGAGGCAAGTCCGTAACCTTATATGAAGCTACTCCTAGTGATTCCCAAGGCGACGGACAGACGAGGAGAAGACCGGAAAGTGGTAGAAGCAAGAGCGAAGCCTCAGTCGACATTGACCAATTTGTTTCTGCTCTTTCAGAACCGGATCCTACCAAAATTTAAAGACTCAAGACGGAAAGATTCACCAGTGATATAGGACTGTAAGATAAGAAAGTAGCAGAGTTGGCTTAATGTATAAATAAGTCGAGTCTTTGGAAAACACACTGATCTTTGTAAGTGGTTAGACGTTGAAATTGACTGTTTTCTCCGAAAAAATATATTATCATCTAATTTTCACTAACAAAGAAATTTAGAAACTCAAATTACAATAACCCTTAGAGACTTAGAGTGATTTATTTGCTAGATTGCTTAGGTAAAATATGGGGTTAATTGAGTTATTTTAATCACAAAACTACCCTTAAATCATTTGTTATGAAAACAAAAAAATTACAAGAGTGCCATTATATATATTAATACCACACCAGCAAATTTTCAATTCTTTAGAAGAAAAAGACCAAAAGTTTACTAATTTTCCACCATTAAAAAAAATATGTGAAATAAATTTGCAACCGCATATTTGTTTGTATGACAGATTTAGTTTTAATTTTTTGTAGCAGATTTTTAATTTATCACAAATTATTTTACACTCGTAGATGTATTTCAAAAAAATCGTGATATTTTTGTCACATCATATTTTTTTATTTCTATAACATGTTAGGATTTCTACTAAAGATTTAATGTCCCATTTGTTTTTTCAAACTTATTTTTCCATCGCATATTTAAAATTTACCTTGTGTCCGAGTTTTGTTTCACCTACTAGTAGCTATAGATTTGATTACAAAAGTTAATTGCTAAATTAACCTTTTAGTTTCTGCAGATTTATTTCAAGTCATCGTAAATTTGTTCTTTTCAGAAAAGCAAACACTAGCTCCGACAAAATTATTCAATTCCTTTACGAAAAAATTATTCAATCCCTTCACGACATACATTGTTTTAGTAGAATAGTATTTTTAGTGTACGCAGATTTGCTACGGTTATGTAACTGCATGCAGATTTTTACTGCATACTTGTTTTAATGACATCACAATTTCTGAATATTTTTTACCAACTAATGACGAAAATAATGGATTTTTTATATAAAAATATAACTTCAGCCATCAATTATTTTAGGGGTTTTTTCAGCCTCATTATTCGTCTTCTACAAGTATTCGTTCACTTTTCTATCTCCATCCCCAAACTATTATTTTTCACGAGACTCTATCTCATTATTTCTATGTTTACTTATCATGCATTCCATCTTATGAATGATAATAATATGAAGCATATCATACTTGTGTATGGGAAATGAATCTTTACAAGTAATAGATGGTTGTTTGTTATTGATAACAAAAGTGGTTGTTGTATTTCCACAAGGTGAGAGAATCGCGGGAATATTTTTTCTTTTCAAAAATAAAATCTGATTTAAAAATTTTTGAAAATAAAATATTTTTTTCTCTAATTTCAGATCAGAATTACAATACTGTAAATATTAAGATTCACTTTTGTTAATTTGTATTTTGGCAAAAAAAAATAGCGTTAATCTAGCTATTAAATTGCGTTTAAGGGTTATTCTAGTATACTTTTACATAAATTTACTTTCGTTTCTTCCATATATAAGATTAAATTCAGAAATTCAACCAAATTATTTTATGAAAACAAATAATACTTAAATGTGAAGTTTGAAGGGCTATAGAATTATATATATATATATATTGTTTTTTTGTCATTGAAATATTTCATTGATAATAAATGATGAGTTATACAACGCCAACAAGGTTTTAAAGCGTTCAAGAGACTAATCCTGTGAAAATATAGAAATTTAGGAGACAAAGCCCTAACACGGAAAACAAACAGGAAAAAAGCTTTAGAAAAAACAATTGAAAAGGTTAAAAACAACATAAGCCAGGGAACTAAGACTGAAACTACAAACCAAATTACTCCCACAAAATTTTCAATAGAACCTATCGATGCCGGAGAACTGAGGACAAAATCCTCAAAAAGAACTAAATTCTTAGACAGCCTCACAAGAGTTAAAGGTCCGAAGAAAGATATGAAGCGACAGCAACTATCGAACAACACCGGCAGAAAATGAAAGCAAAAATGAAAGGAGATTACAGAGCACAAAAATTAACACCCTCACCCTCTTCAAAGAACCGTAGCACTAAAAAAAACTAGGCTCAAGGAGAACCTTGAAATTCGACAGGGAAAACACCAAAGAGGCCCATCAACTCTTACAGGCAGACACATGCAAATCCAACCTCAGCCACGTACAAACAAAAAACTGCCAACCTCCTGGCAAGAAAATACATGAAGATCGAACCCACTACATTGTCGTAAACTCCAACCAAACCCCAAAGGACTCAAAGAAGAGGTAGTAGATGCTTCCGCAGCAAGATAACATCCGAGAGATGAACCCCAAGAACGAATCCTAGGCCACATCTAAACACAGGAGGAGATCAAAATCAGAAGATCAACAAAAAGAAACATTGAATTGGATGGAAATATCATATGTAATGTAATGCCTGTGTTCTAGAAAATTAATTAATTTAATTAATTTAGAAATTCTTTCGAGTTTATGAACCTTAGACAAGTCTCGAGAAATTAATTATGGGGTTAAAATAATTAATTTAGATTTGTTCCAGGGGTGTCATAAGTCGATTCGAAAGTTATGGGGTTTTTCTCAAAAAGAAGACAATGTCAAGTTTGCTTCTTCTTCTTCCTTCTCCTCTTGGTCGCGCCATTTTTGTGGCAAAAGAGAGAGCTTTTGAGCTGTGGGCTTAGAGAGAAAAAAGAGAAAAGAAGAAGAGAAAAGGTTGGGAAGGCTTAGAAAAGCTTGGATCTTGTGAGATTTTGTGAGTGTGAAGCTTGTAGAGCTTGGGAAAAGAAGTGGCTTGAGCCTAGGGTTTGGGCTGAGCTTGGCGTGAGCTAGGGAAGAGAAGAGAGGTCTTCTTGAGTCCATCTAAGGCAAGATCCTTCCATATCTAAGGTGAGTTCGGACCAAAGGTTATCATTTAAGCGTGTGTGGGGGCTTAGGGAGTTTGATTTCTTTTGGTTGGTTTCCATTTTTTTTGTGAAGCCATGAGGGTGTTTCTATGCTTGTGATGTTTAGAGAACCTTGGTTTCATGCTTGTGGTGATTTATTGAGCTTTGATTGTGAAAATCTATGCTTGATTTGATGATTGTGATTTTTGTGAGTCTTGGTGAATATTCAAGAATCATTGAAAAGTTTTAGCTAGTGTTGCTAAGGTTGTGGTGGTTAGAGAACCATGATTTGAGGTTATTGTGTCTTGTTAAGCTTTGATGATGATTTCTTATGCTTGATTTTTGTGGTTATGAATTTTTGTGGGTTGTGGTTACTATTCATGCTGTGGAATACTATTCATATTGTGGAAAACTATTCATGCTGTGGAATATTATTTATGTTGTGAAAGTGTGTTTAATATTCATGCTGTGAAAATGTGTTTACTATTCATGCTGTAAAAGTGTGTTTACTATTCATGCTGTGAAAGTGTGTTTACTATTTATGCTGTGAAAGTGTGTTTACTATTCATGCTGTGAAAGTTTATTTACTATTCATACTGTGAAAGTGTGTTTACTATTCATGCTGTGAAAGTGTGTTTACTATTCATGCTGTGAAAGTGTGTTTACTATTCATGCTGTGAAAGTGTGTTTACTATTCATGCTGTGAAAGTGTGTTTATCATTCATGCTGTGAAAGCGTGTTTACTATTCATGCTGTGAAAGTGGGTATTATTCATGCTGTGGAAGTGTGTTTACTATTCCTGCAGTTGTTTTAACTTTCCTTGGTTTGGAATTGCTATTTTTATCGTAGGAAGTTTTAATTTGTGTTAATTAATTCTTCATGTGTTCTTGGTTATTAAAAATTATTTTGTGCTTTTTGATAGCCTGTTGTTGGGAGGATCAATCTCACTCAGCGTTTGGTTTACCAAATATTGATGCATCACTTTTGTCGATGCAGGTAAAGATAAGGCATAATCGTGGAATCGAGGCAATGAGGAGGGGATGATTAGGACCCGGTAGTTTTATGGTTTTTGTAGCTTTCGTAGGATTGCTAGAACCGGTAGAACTGTTGACCATGTGTGGTCGTTGAGGTTTGTTGAATGTTAATTAACTAGGAGAATATTATTTGTATGAGCACTTAATATTTGTTAATTGCATGTTAAAAAAAAAGTGCGGTCGTCACATTTTTGGTATCAGAGCCTATACGGTTCTTGGAGCCCATACGGTTCTAGGAGCCTATACGGTTCTAGCATAGATTGTGTGGTAGTTCGGTGTTGCATGGGGTCTTAGAATTATCCTCTTCGAGCCTTGTGGGATTCTACGGTGAGTTATCTTTATTGTGATGACTATGTTTTAATATTTCTTAGTTCTTGCTTCTGCATCTGCAGATGGCTAGAAGGCGTCGTAGAGGTCATGGCCGGGGTAGAGGTCATGGACGTGTGCCAGAGAAGCGGGTCGAAGAGTCGCATGCGAGTCAGGTGGGGTCTGAGGGTGTTGGTGGCATGAGTGCTAGTGTGGCTAGTGTTCTAGCGGGTGTTGCGGGTTTAGCAGCAGGTGTTGCAGGTTTAACAGTGGGTGATACTCAGGCTGGAAATGACCGCATTGCAGATCTTTTGACGAGGTTATTGGAGCGGTTTCCAGAGAGGGTACCAGCTCAGGCTCCTGTTGTTTTGGTGGTTGTTGAGGTTCAGCCTCAGGTTGCAGCTGCGGTTGCTGAGGAGCTCCCATCCTACCTTAGGATGATGGAGCAAATGCAGAGGATAGGCACGAGGTTTTTCCCTGGATGTTCTAATCCTGAGGACGCAGATGCATGGTTGAGGAAGATAGAGAGGAATTTCCTTTCGAGTAGGTGTCATGTGGGATACCAAGTGGACATTACGGTCTATTATTTGGAGGGTGATACGCATCTCTGGTGGAGGGGTGTGCTAGCCCGGAGAGTTTAGGCCGAGATGGCTTGGGCGGATTTTTTGGAGGAGTTTAACTCCAAGTTTTTCCCTTAGGAGGCGTTCAACCGGTTAGAGTCGAGGCTTGCGAGATTGACTCAGGAAGATTGGTCAGTACGCGAGTATGAGGTGGAATTCAACCTGCTTGGGTCTTATGTTAGACGAGCAGTTGAGACTGAGTCAGCCCGTGTGCAGAGATTCATGATGGGTCTTAGGGTTGATTTGCTGAACCGTTGCATGGTTAGGGCTTTTTGCATGGTTAGGGCTTTTTGCATGGTTGATGAGGTGGTTGAGACTGCGGCATTGCTTAAGGAGGGTCTGATAGACGAGGTTGTAGCACTTACACCGAGTCTTCAGGCGAGATTTGTACCGCAGCAGTTTGGTCCAAGCAGAGGTGGTAAGCCTATGTAAGGATAGAAGCGAAAGTGGGATGACGCTTCGAGTGGTAGTCGGGGTGGTCATGGTTGCTTCGGGTGTGAGAGCATGGATCACAGAGTGGCGAGCTGTCCTAGGAAAGGTGGGGTACGATAGGATTCTCGGGTGTGCTATCACTGTAAGAAGACAGGGCATATTAGACCTCAGTGTCCTAAGCTGCGGCAGAGTGAGGCCACAGTGGCGCAGACCGCTAGGCCGGTGGCAGCAGCACCTCGAGTGTATTCCATCGTCGAGTCCGGAGAGCCGAGTTCTAGGCCGATCATATGTATTTTCTTAGATTCTTCTAAGTTTAATTATGTGTTGGGAATTTGGTAGCTTATTGGGTGTTAAGGTTCTTGGCACATGTATACATGCAGGGACCTTGTGTGTTGGGGGTGTTGAGTGTCATGTGTTGCCTGACACGGGAGCATCACATTGCTTCGTTACTCCAGAATTGGCCGAAAAGGCTAATGTTCGAAGCGAGCCCGGTGTGAGTTTGGGTTTCGTGGAGGTTGCCGGAGGGAAGCTCCTGATGATTCACGGTCGGGTTAGAGACATAGATGTTCAGGTAGCGGGAGAGTCTATGCCTGCCGATTTGATTATCTGCTCCGTGGAGCTGTACGATGTCATTTTGGGCATGGATTGGCTCAGGAAATTTGGAGTGCATCTAGATTGTCACCAAGGGCGTGTTGAGTTTGACAGAGAAAAAGGGAGTTTGGTGTATCAGGGGGTGAGACCGACTTCTAGAAGTCTCGTGATCTTGGTTATGCAAGTCGAGCGTATGATCGAGAGGGGTTGTGAGGCGTATTTGGCTACCATTTCTTTGCCCGAGGCTGTTGAAGAGGCCATGGTTCAGGATATTTTAGTGGTTTGAGAGTTCCAGGATGTGTTCCAGTCGTTGCAAGGGTTACCGTCATCTAGGTCGGATCATTTCACGATTGAGTTGGAACCGGGGACGACACCGATATCCAAGGCTCTTTATAGGATGGCTCCAGCAGAGATGGTAAAGGTGAAGAAGCAGCTGGAGGAGTTGCTGAGTAAGAGGTTTATTCGCCGGAGTACTTCACCGTGGGGAGCACCGGTATTGTTTATGAAGAAGAAGGACGGGAGTTTTTGGTTGTGCATTGACTACCAGGGACTTAACCGAGTCACAATGAAGAATATGTATCCTCTTCCTTGGATCGATGAGTTGTTGGATCAGTTGAGAGGGGCTACTTGGTTTTCCATGATTGACTTGGTATCGGGATATCATCAGATTCCTATCGATGAGGTAGATATCCGGAAGTCGGCTTTCAAATCTCGTTATGGCCACTACGAGTTTGTGGTGATGCCATTTAGGTTGACAAATGCACTAGCTGCATTTATGAGATTGATGAACAGCGTTTTCCAGGAGTATCTGGATGAGTTTGTAATCATCTTTATCGATGATATCTTGGTGTATTTGAAGAGCTTGGAGGAGCATGAGGTGCATCTGCGTGTGGTTCTTGCAAAGCTACGGGAACATAGGTTGTTTGCTAAGTTGAGCAAGTGTAACTTCTCACAGCGAGAGATTGGTTTTCTTGGTCACGTTATCTCTGCGGAGGGGGTTTCGGTGGATCTAGAGAAGGTTTAGGCCATTAGTGCTTTGCCGAGGCTGAGGAATACCACGAAGATCAGAAGTTTTCTCAGGTTGGTAGGTTATTATCAGTGGTTTGTTAAGGGTTTTGCGAGTTTGGCTAAGTCTATGACGAAGCTGACGGGAAAGGATGTTCCTTTCGTGTGGTCCTCGGAGTATGAGGAGAGTTTTGTGAAACTGAAGGCCTTATTGACTAGTACTCCAGTATTGGCGTTGCCTGATCCGGACGAGCCTTACGTGGTGTATACCGATGCGTCGAGAGTTGGTCTTGGTTGTGTGTTGATGCAGCGGGGGAAGGTCATTGCCTATGCTTCGCGGCAGCTGCAGAAGCATGAGGGCAAGTACCCTACCCATGATCTTGAGATGGCTGCGGTAGTTTTCACTTTAAAGATTTGGAGATCTTATCTTTATGGCAGAAAGGTGCAGGTGTTTACAGACCATAAGAGCCTGAAGTACATTTTCACTCAGCCTGAGTTGAATTTGAGGCAGAGGCGCTGGATGGAACTAGTGGCCGATTATGATCTAGAGATAGCTTACCATCCTGGTAATGCTAATCTGGTTGCGGATGCGTTGAGTCAGAAGCGGGTGGCTTTGGCTCGGAAGCATGAGGTTGAGTCTTTGGTGAGCGTGATTAGCACATTGCGTTTATGTGTATTGTATCTCGGGAACCTTTGGGCTTAGAGGCAGCTAATCAGGCAGATCTTTTGAGCAGAGTTCGGTTGGCTCAAGAAAAAGATGAGGGCTTGGTTAAGGTTTCGAGAGAAGCGGGTTCTGAGTATCAGGTATCTGCGAATGAAATTATCCTTGTGAGTGGGAGGGTATGCGTACCTTTGGACGAGGATTTGAGGCGAGAGATCCTGAGTGAGGCTCATGCGAGTATGTTTTCGATTCATCCAGGAGCGACTAAGATGTACCGGGATCTTAAACGGTATTATCATTGGGTCGGGATGAAGAAGGATCTTGCTAACTGGTTTGCGGCGTGCAACGTGTGCCAGTTAGTGAAGGCAGAGCACCAGGTCCCGAGTAGTTTGTTGCAGAGTTTACCCATTCTAGTGTGGAAGTGGGATATGATCACGATGGATTTAGTGGTGGACTTACCAGTTTCTCGGACCAAGGATGCTATCTGGGTCATTGTTGATCGATTGACCAAGTGTGCGCATTTTCTGGCCATTAAGAAGACCGATGAGTTTGTGGTATTGGCTAGGAAGTACGTGTAGGAGATTTTGAGACTGTATAAGTACCGGTGAGCATTGTCTCCGACCGGGATCCTAAGTTCACATCTGAATTCTGGAATGCGTTTCAGGCGAAGATGGGCACGAGGGTGCACATGAGTATGGCTTATCATTCTCAGACAGATGGGCAGTCCGAGAGAACCATCCAGACTCTGGAGGATTTGTTGAGGATGTGTGTGCTGGATTGGGGTGGTCATTGGGTGGATCACTTGAGCTTGGTAGAGTTTGCGTATAACAATACCTACTAGGCGAGTATTGGGATGGCTCCATACGAGGCTCTGTATGGGAGGCCATGTCGTACACCTTTGTGTTGGACTCAAGTGGGGGAGAGGAGCACATTGGGTGCGAGTTTTGTTCAGGAAACTACGGAGAGGATCCGGGCTTTGAAGCTGAACATAAGAGAGGCCCAGGATCGGCAAAAGAGTTATGCCGATAAGAGGCATAAAGAGCTTGTGTTTGAGGTGAGAGATAGAGTGTATCTCAAGATGGCTTTGCTGAGAGGTCCGAACTGGTCTATTATTGTGACTAAGTTGAGTCTGAGGTATATAGGGCCGTTCTGGATTGTAGAGTGTGTTGAACCGGTCGCGTATCGGTTGGAGTTACCCAAGATTATGCAGGCATTTCATAAGGTCTTCCATGTGTCGATGCTGAAGAAGTGTTTGCATAGGGGTGACGAGGTATTGGCTGAGATCCCGACAGATCTCCAGCCCAATATGACCATTGAGGCGAGACCTTTGAGAGTTCTTGAGCGGGGGGTCAAGGAGCTTCGTCGGAAGAAGATTCTGATGATGAGAGTTCTATGGGACTGTTACGGGGTGCAGGAGGAACCTTGGGAGCCAGATGCTAGGATGGAAATGAAGTTCTGGAAGTGGTTCGAGAAGCAAGCTGCGGCTTGATTTCCATCGAGAGGTTCCAGTTTCGGTTTGTAGCTGTATGCTATTCCACGTCTCTTTGGAGTGTAAAATGGTGTCTCGTGTGAGACGATTGATGTAGCCATGGAAAGTTGTGATACACTCGACGAGGTGACCCAGATAGATAACTCGAGCTATAGGGGTATAAAGGTTGCTCTGCCATTTCAACTGGTGTCTCCTTCGTGGATTGATCTAAGCGAGTCTGAGAGCGTGTTCGCAAGCGGTGTAAGGACGACTCGAGAGAAGCACTCGAGTAGAGTATTCGAGTAGACTAATTGCGTAGAATGGTACCTGATGCAACACAAACAGAACTTCAACACAAATCAGTAAGACTTTAAACAAAAGGCTAATGCAAATAGAATATCGATCCGAGAAGTCTAGTAGCAAGAATATGCCTTGCTTGATGAAAATCTCAGATCTTTTATGCAAAAGAAACTTGATCTAGTAAGCTTAAAAATGATAAATGTGCAGACAATGACTCTAAACTGGAAACAGCGCCAAATTGAAACTAGAAATTTTTCGTCGGTTTCAATTGATTGATAGTATAAAGGGTGAAATGTCGAACCTAATCTAGAGCATGTCTGTAGCACTTAACATGTGGATTAAGCTAGCAAGTCAAGCAATATATTTTAGGGGTTTTTCTTACTAACAACTTAAAATACATAAATTTAAACTAGAGATGCAGAGCCTGTCACACTCTAACAAATCATGACCTAAAGATGCAAAAACTAAGACTAGTTGCAAAATCTTAAGTGACTCGAGTAGGTCACTCGAGTGGTGAACTCGAGTGGACTTGGCCGAGTGGTGCTGAACTGCTAAATGAAAGCGGTAAACAAGAGATCTAAAAATGATAACTAGTTCAAATAAAAGACAAAGGGATTTTAGGGATAGACTCATAGGATCATTTACACTCTCACGCCATGGGTGCTAATTTACTAAACTCAGGGTAAATCCCTTGACGACGGATCTCACTTCCAATCCAACCCACTGTCGTGGTGAAGGATCTCAACAAGTGACTAACGATCGATCCGTCAAAGCCAAGAAAGAATCATAATAAGTGATTAGTTGGGTCGTGACGTAAATCAACATCTGATGCACCAACTCTCACGCTATTGTTTCTTAATCCCTGGAAAAACTAGATCTGATGGTTCGAGGCACTTTTGCTGCTCATGAATTCATCTAAAATCATGATCTTCTTGATCAGAGAGGTGCAAGCATTAAAAACGAGAACCCAAGAGGGATTTTTAAACCGAATCAGCATATATCAGCAAAAACCCATGGCGATCGAGTGAGACTGCCTAATCCATCCCCGAAAACCCCTAAAACGACTACTCACTCATCGAGATCATCATCGAAGCCAAAAGCCCAGAAAAGCTAAGACTTGTCATAGATGAAGGATGATCTGATGAGAAAGAAATTTCGAAAAAGGAACAGTAGATCAAGACTCGATCTTATTAAAATTACTAAGAGTTGCAAAATTCCGAATTGAAATCTAAAGATAAACTAGAGAGAGAAAACTAAGAGAGATAAACTAATTATGCTAAAACGGCGCGGAATAAAAATTGTCAGATCGCGCGTCCGTACCGAGTTATCATTAACCTCGATATTTATACATAAGAATTAGGGATAATGAGAATTCACCATATTTTGCGGAATCTTCTCGAAGCGGTGCTCACCACTTGACCCAACAGTCGAGTGGTCTGGTCGAGTAGCCTCTTCGAGTAACTTGCTTCCTTTGTAGTCTTCAACTCTATGGCTCCATGTCACTCGAGTCACGACTCCTCACAGAAACCCCTACGTGTCTTCATGGCTGTGTGGTTACTCAAGTGATGACTCCTCACAGCTCCAAATACCTGAAAATACCCCCATGTATGCAAAATGTATGCAAACTAATGCAAAGAGACTAAATATCCTATATGCCAAATAAATGCACAAAGTGACATGGGTGATGACTAAAACCTATGCTAAGTTGCAATAAAACCATAGTAAAAACGTGCCAAAATGCAATGTTATCAGCTATGTGTTTCATTTTGTATTTTCGTTGTGTAGAACGATGTTACATTATGATTGTATAATAAGATATGTATTTGTTATTATTTAATGACTTTGGGAGTCATAGTTTTGCATTACGTTTTGGTGTTAAGAAGCGTTAATGCAAGAGAGTAATAAGATGAATGTTCTTATTGCTGTTGTGAGTGTTGGGTGTTTCCAATTAATCTTGTTCGGAAAAATGAGTCAAGTGACGGGACCGGGTTATTCACTTAGCTATTCTATGTGGTGAGTCAGATTGCAGATGTATGGTACTTGTTTATTTTATTACATTTATATTGGCGATTTACTACGATGAATCGTTAAGTGATAAGGCTAGCCTAGTCATTGTTGTCTTGACAAGTTTCTCTAAAGCGAGCTGACACTGGAAGGTGCGCATGGACGGTACGCGTATACTGTTACATTGTCCAGTTTGGCTAAGGTGTTAGCCGGCGTGGCTGAGCAAGTCATGAGAATACCCTGAGTTATTGGGTATAGGTGTGATAGCCTGGTTATTGGTTATGCACGGCAGATATTCCGGGTGTGGAATATGGGTGATGCCGATGTTACCTTGCGAGGATTTACACGGATCACGGGAGGTAGTTCAGTTGAGGTGCTTATAGATGTGTGACTTATTGCTCGATGAGAGGACTAGTTCCTCTAGTGCCGATAGCTTAAAGAACTGTGTGTCTTGAGAGTGTGACTGGCGATGTACTCAGACTCGAAAGGTGTATATCTTAGAGTGATATGTGATACCGGGGATTCGTAACGAGTATATCCTAAACGTAGGATATATTTCCTAGAATTGAGTGGTATGGGATATCGAGACTCTTATAGGTTATATTACCTCGAGTGGAGTGGTATGGCAAATACCTAGAACTCAGAGATGATGCGGTGTCTTGGGTGCTGTGGTATGGGTAATATCTTGCGAGATATGGTGGATATCCTGCGAGGTATGACAAATGCTTAGAACTCGGAGATGCTGCGGTCTCTTAAGTGATGGGGTTTGCTCTATGTGTGGGCAATAAGTACATATGATGATGCGGTATCATAAGCATAGGGACTGAGTGGGAAGCCTCAGAGTTTCGTAGTAGACCTCGTGTGTGTGTTGTGTTGGCCGGGTTGGCCAAGGTTTAAGTAATCGTTGCCACGATTCGGGTTCATTGGAGATGAACGGTAACGTAAGATTCGAGGACGAATCTATGTTAGTGGAGGAGAATTGTAACGCCCGTGTTTCCAAAAATTAATTAATTTAATTAAATTGGAAATTTTTTTGAGTTTATGAACCTTAGACAAGTCTCGAGAAATTAATTATGGGGTTGAAATAATTAATTTAGATTTGTTCCGGGGGTACCATAAGTCGATTCGAAAGTTATTGGTTTTTCTCAAACAAGATGACAAAGTCAAGTTTGCTTCTTCTTCTTCCTTCTCCTCTTGGTCACGCCATTTTTGTGGCAAAAGAGAGAGTTCTTGAGCTGTGGGCTTAGAGAGAAAAAAAGAGAAGAAGAGGAGAAAAGGTTGGGAAGGCTTAGAGAAGCTTGGATCTTGTGAGATCTTGAGAGTGTGAAGCTTGTGGAGCTTGGGAAAAGAAGTGGCTGGAGCATAGGGTTTGGGCTGAGCTTGGTGTGAGCTAGGGAAGAGAAGAGAGGTATTCTTGAGTCTATCTAAGGCTAGATCTTTCCATATCTAAGGTGAGTTGGGACCAAAAGTTATCATTTAAGCTTGTGTGGGGGCTTAGGGAGTTTGATTTCTTTTGGTTGGTTCCCATTTTTTTTGGTGAAGCCTTGGGGATGTTTCTATGCTTGTGATGTTTAGAGAACCTTGGTTTTATGCTTGTGGTGATTTATTGAGCTTTGATTGTGAAAATCTATGCTTGATTTGATGATTGTGATTTTTGTGAGTCTTGGTGAATTTTCATGCTGTGGAATACTATTCATGCTGTGGAATACTATTCATGTTGTAGAATACTATTCATGCTGTGGAATATTATTTATGTTGTGAAAGTGTGTTTAATATTCATGCTGTAAATATGTGTTTACTATTCATGTTATGAAAGTGTGTTTACTATTCATGCTGTAAAAGTATGTTTACTATTCATGCTGTGAAAGTGTGTTTACTATTCATGCTGTGAATATGTGTTTACTATTCATACTGTGAAAGTGTGTGTTACTATTCATGCTGTGAAAATGTGTTTACTATTTATGCTGTGAAAATGTGTTTACTATTCATGCTGTGAAAGTGTGTTTACTATTCATGCTGTGAAAGTGTGTTTGCTATTCATGCTGTGAAAGTGGGTACTATTCATGCTATGAAAGCGTGTTCATGCTGTGAAAGTGGGTACTATTCATACTGTTGAAGTGTGTTTACTATTCCTGCAGTTGTTTTAGCTTTCCTTGGTTTGGAATTGCTATTTTTGTCGTAGGAAGTTTTAATTGGTGTTAATTAATTCTTTGTGTGTTCTTGGTTATTAAAAATTGTTTGGTGCTTTTTGATAGCCTGTTGTTGGGATGATCAATCTCACTCAGCATTTGGTTTACCAAATGTTGATGCATCACTCTTGTCGATGCAGGTCAAGATAAGGCGTGATCGTGGAATCGAGGCAGTGAGGAAGGGATGATTAGTACCCAGTAGTTTTGTGGTTTTTGTAGCTTTTGTAGAATTACTAGAATCAGTAGAACTGTTGACCATGCGTGGTCGTTGCGGTTTGTTGAATGTTAATTAACTGGTAGAATATTATTTGTATGGGCACTTAATATTTGTTAATTGCATGTTAAAAAAAAGTGCGGTCGTCACATGTAATATTGGACTAGTATCGACATCTACATGGAGGAAGGAACTCCCGAGATCAGAATGGGTAAGTCACCGATCACCGATCATGGATCACATCTTTTTTTTATTTTGGTTTTGTACTTTCTCTTTCAACATGGAGGAAGGAACTCTCGATATTGGAATGGGTAAGTCACCTATCACCGATCGTGGATCACATCTTTTCTTTTGATTTTGTTTTTTTTACTTTCTCTTTCAACATGTAGGAGTGAACTCTCGAGATCGGAATGGGTAAGTCACCGATCACCGATCATGGATCACATCTTTTCTTTTGATTTTGGTTTTGTACTTTCTCTTTAGACATGGAAGAAATAACTCTCGAGATCGAAATGTGTTGGGAGACAAATCAATGTCCCACATCGGAAGATTAGAAAATAAATTTCTAATATATAAGACAAGTCAATCACTAATTAGTATGAGGCCTTTTGGTAAGAAGCCAAAAAACAAATCCATGCGGGCTTGATCACTTAGGCCAAAGTGGATAATATCATACTAATGAGAAAGTTGACTTGGGCTTGCAGAAAGCCCAACAATTGGTTTGGAGCCTAGGTCGAAAAATGTGGACTTAGGGAAGTGGGTGTGAGTTGCATGCTCCGTGTAAGAGGAGCCCTTAATGTTACACGATAAGAAGAGTGCCTCAAGAGAATCTTGCGAATAAGGGGTGCCGGTGCCTAGGTGCCAATGTTTCGCTGGAGGGGAGACTAAGGTTCGTGGTCTATGTTTTCAGGGGAGGATTGTTGGGAGACAAACCAATGTCCCACATCGGAAGATTAGAAAATAAATTTCTAATATATAAGACAAGTCAATCACCAATTAGTATGAAGTCTTTTGGGAAAGAGCCCAAAAACAAATCCATGCGGGCTTGATCACTTAGCCCAAAGTGGACAATATCATACTAATGAGGGAGTTGACTTGGGCTTGCAGAAAACCCAACATAATGGGTAAGCCAACGATCACCGATCATGGATCACATCTTTTCTTTTAATTTTGGTTTTGTACTTTCTCTTCGACATGGAGGAAGGAACTCTCGAGATTGGAATGGATAAGTCACAGATCACCGATCATGGATCACATCTTTTCTTTTGATTTTGGTTTTGTACTTTCTCTTTCGACATGGAGGAAGGAACTCTCGAGATCGAAATGGGTAAGTCACCCATCACCGATCATGGATCACATCTTTTCTTTTGATTTTGGTTTTGTACTTTCTCTTTCGACATGGAGGAAGGAACGCTCGATATCGGAATGGATAAGTCACTGATCACTGATCATGGATCATATATTTTCTTTTGATTTTGGTTTTATACTTTCTCTTTCGACATGGAGGAAGGAACTCTCGAGATCGGAATGGGTAAGTCACCGATCACCGATCATGGATCATATATGTTCTTTTGATTTTGGTTTTGTACTTTCTCTTTCGACATAGAGGAAAGAACTCTCGAGATCGGAATGGGTAAGTCACCGATCACCAATCATGGATCACATTTTTTCTTTTGATTTTGGTTTTGTACTTTATCTTTCGAGATGGAGGAAGGAACTCTCGAGATCGGAATGGGTAAGTCACCGATCACATCATTTATCAAGGTATTAATTTATTGAGTATTAATTTATAGAGATTTAATTATAGATATATATAACAACAAATATTATAGTTAATACCGGAGCAAGAAATGAGTACGTAAATGATCATGTAGTTGATGTAGACGAGAGCACGTTTAATTCCATTAAAAGATAATTATGTCTATTTGTATGTTTCTTTATGTTCCATCAATTTTTTTTTGCTGGAATATGTGGATATGAGTGCTAGTAATCATTATGTGGAAATCATCATATACTAGGGGAGTGACCGCGCTAGGGGCGGTTTATTTATCTAATTAAATATAAATATTATTTGTATAAAAATAGAAAAATTAATTCTGTTTAAAATATATTGTTTTATGTTTATTTTGTGATCATAATATAACATTCTGATAATTCAACAAAAAAACAAATTTCTTTATAGCATTGAGAATATATAACTCAAGTTTAAAGTGAAATTGAAAGCATTTACTTTTGAGCGTTCTCAGCTTTACCAACAAATCCATGAATCAATCTTAGGCTGAATCAAACCATCTGTGTGTTGAAGAATCTCTGCAGAGTCTGCGTTTGAATCAGAAGCTTTCACTTGCATTGGCATTTCATGAGTTGCACTTGTGCAGTTTCTACGTTTGAATCAGAAGATTTTATTTAGATTGGCTTCATGAGGTGGACAATCATTTTCCGATTCTGCAATTTTACCAATCAGTTTTATGTAATAATAAAGGAGGAAGGAAAAGCTAACATGGAATGCAAGGCGAAATCTCTGAACAGCCTCAGTGGTCCTCTTCTTGCATTTACACATTATCAATTTTATCAAGATTGCTTTAGGAGATGAAACACCTGCGGATTGCAAAACAGATGGCCAAGATCCGTCTCCATACAATATCAGGAATGTTTTCTTGTTCCTGCCAAAAAAAACAACATAAAAAAGAAAAGAAAGTAGGTAATAATGCCAACAATTTGATCAGACAAGGAACAAATAAAATCTCTTATCTGTTTGTGTTTGAAACCTTCGCTTTAGTAGGATTCAGATCAAAACCAATATAAGGCCATCCCAGAAGATCAATATATGTGACCAATGGCATTGACAAAATATTGGCCAGCACCTGCAAAATCATATTGATTTGATAAGAAAACAACATATAGCACAACTTCTCCATGGATTTAAAAAAAATTAGATAAGTTAAAACCTGACCCATTTTTCCAAATCCAATGATGACAATTGATTCACTAATGTCGTAGTTCATAGTTTCTGCAGAATTGTCGACATATTTGTTATGAATTCAAAGTTTATTTTCATATAGCAGTAAAAAACAAATCCAGTTACCTCTCCGGGACCAAGCTTTCTCATCAAGAAATTAGGAGGCTCTTCTTTGAAATTGGGTAAGCTTAGGTGTTAACGCCATTGACAAAACATCTACAATAATGAGCAGCTTGTTCTGCTCATTTGAAAGCACTCCTAGCCTTTACATATAATTGTAACAATCACAGTCGAATGAAAAGCTTTGGAGATGTTTGAGCAGTAATAATGGCAGTTAAAGGAAAATCTGTTGGCTCCTGAGAACGAATAAAACTGATTCTTACATTTTCTTGTAATGTGAGGCCAACTCGGGCCCAATTGCGGTTATAATCAGTGTTTTGATCAAAACAGAACCTGCTAGAGTTTTTAAACACAGAGCATGAACATGTGATATAAATATTTTCAGCAACACTTTACTGAATGTCAATGGAAGTTCATGTGGTTGCAAAGAACAAACCAAGAAGTAAACCTCTGAATGGTCTAATATCAGCTTGAAGTTGTTATCGGAAATCTGTTTCCGGTAGAAGTGCACAAATGTTTGAGAAAGTTGTTGAAAAAGTTTTTGAGAAACGAATTTATTGGACTTTATTTTCCAAATATGTTTTTCAAACAACAAAAAATTAAAACATCTGTGATTACAAAATAGATTAAACAGCTGGTATAGTGACCCTATAATATAGCTGATGGCATCAAACTTGGGCCCAAGATTTTACCAAAAAAATCTCATACCTTTAAGTCCCTATGGTACACTCCCCTGCTGGAAATATTTCCGTGCTCCCTCTTCTTTCAAGCGACCATCATGTACCTTCACAAGTTTACGCATAATTCAAAGGTTAAATTCACATCAGAGATAAGAAAACGTTTCAGAGGTAAAATAGAAAAACATCTAGCATACATGATTCAAATACCGAAAGATAGATCAGGTGCAAATTATAAATCCCTTGGGAGTAATTAAGGAAAACTCACATCTTATCAAAAAGCTCTCCACCAATGCCAAACTCTAGAACAATATATATCTTAGTCTTGCTCGCCAAATCTGGAACGATATCAATCATTTCATTAAAAGTTAGCTTTCAACAGATGTATTTGCTTCCCTTACAAAGAGCCCTTAAGCAAGCCAAAGGAAAATAGAGACACATAGAGAAAAGTGAGGACATAGAGATAGACCTCATACAGCCGCACTACATTTGGATAGTTTATCCGAAGAACCGATTCTCTCCGATCTTCACAGGTGACTTCATGGTTTTCACAAAGAGATAGAGAAATAAAAGATTTTTTCTGAGAGAGAGGAGAGAGTTTGAATGTTATTATGTGTGAGGAAGACGATCAACTGAAACTAATGGCTCGAACCTGGACCATCTCGCTGATGAAGTTCAATCCTCCAGGCCCAATTACAGGTCATGCTTGCAAATATCCAGTAATAACCTGCATAAGCACATAATGAGAAAATTCTGTGTTTTTCGATTTTTTAGGGAAGAGCACTACGAATCCTTGAATCCATCTGCTCCAAGACCATCTGTTCCGAGATTCGCATCTGTTTAATGTATTTTAAAATACATTAAAAACACATGTTATTGAATATGGACATGATTTTATTATATTTTAATAAAGACGGACTTTGATGTAATCTTTTAATTAAAATATGAGTAAACAAAATACCACCTCTTACTCTAGTATTTCTAAATTATTTCATCTTTTTTTATGCTCTCCCAATTGCTTCCAGAGATTCTCACAATATCATAATAAAATTAATTTTATTAATTTAAAATAATTATTAATGTAAATTTTTTATCATGTGGAAATTGAGTATTATTAGAAATATAATAGATTGCATTTTCCGATTTTATTTTTTGAATTTATCATAATTGGATATTCTACATGTTCTAACCATCAACAAGATTATTGGTCAAAAGTTAAGATCGAGTAATTTGTTAAGATCGAATAGGCCCAATTTTTTTGCTCATTTTCGAGCTACTAGGTATCACCTCCAAGACTTTACTGGCCAAGGTTGTGATCCTGAAACTCTGCATGAATTGTTTAATCATCATCATGCATCATTAAAAAATGTGATTGAGAGAATATTTTGCGTTTTTCAAGTCACAATTTTCAAGTCGGTCTGATGAATTTCCTATTGAAAAAGATGATGAAAACATGGAGGGCAACATATCATTTGATGATTCTCAAAACAGTGAAGAAAGTTTTGGGACACAATATCAAGAATGAGAAATGCAAATATATGGAGAGAAACAATGGCACATAGGCCCCAGATGATGTGAGAGAGATGCAATTAATAATGAAAACTAGATATGGAGATAAAGTTTTTAGTTACTTTTTTTTAAGATAATTTTATATTGAAATTTATAAATTTTTTCTTCTTATAAACGTTTTGATGAATGTTATATTTTGTTATGACTATTTTGAAAATATTAGATAGTTATTTTATTTTCAATTATTTTCAAATACAAGGTAACCCATACAAAATATTAGATAGTTATTTTTTTTAGCAATGGATTTAATAACCCACATTTGAGTCTTGTCATTTCATCAAAATCCACTAATTGGATTTTAGAATAACTACAACTTTAAATCCATTAAAATCAAATAAAAGCTCAATCAAATAACAACCCCTTAATTATCATCACCCATGAGATTAGAAGCTTTTGTATTAAAATCAAAAGAAAGCAAAAAATGGAACCTGAGTGTTGTTGAAGAAGATTTACTTCTTCTTGGGCATTATAATCTCAACTTGTACCTGGGAAAAATCAATCGAACATGATTATAATCTCAACTTGTACCTGTGAAAAACAATCGAAAATCAATCGTTCAAGAGAGCTATGGCATGTGATGATGAATCAAGTTAAAATCGAAAATCAAGTTAAAAGGACATATTAGTTCTTATCTGATGGCATGTGATAAGTTCAGAGGAAGAGAGATGATACGCTTGGTAGGGTGAAGGTGATAGGATCTTCCCACAGATTGATAGCTTTCGAGTAGGTTAAGGGATAGAAATGATGGATTGTTTGGTCACATAGAGATTACGTAAGATCTCCTATACCGTGAAGCCTCCCAAGATATGACACACTTGGACGAGACCAATCTTGGTTCCTCGGATATGACACTCCAAGAAAACACAAGAAAACAGATTGGATATTACACACCAATCTAGGGTTTGTTCACAAAGAACTAAAGAGATTCACTCTAAAATATTGAAAAAAGTTGATTAATTTACTCTGAGTTTTGACATGTTTAAATAGCAAAAGATGTAGCAAAGTATCTAAGCATTATTAATTGAAGGAATTAAAACTAAAAGACTTAAAAGAAAATGACTTTTGCACTCCTTCTCTTTAGTTCCCAAGAGTTGGAGTACTTATTTTGGGCCAAGAGATCTTCTTTGGACTTTGATAATTCTCTTATGGACTTAGGTGAATAAGTGACCCAATTTGCCTCATTAAAACCTTCTTTCTAATTTTCTTGATTTTCCCGCTAAGTGCTTCCTTGATTTTCTTATCTCTTTCTCTTGTCATGGGTCCAACAAGTGCACACAAAATATTATTTTTAAAGCTGCTAAATCCATGCTTTACCCATTTATCACCTTCTCTTGTCACTGGTACAACGGGTATGACCAAAGTCTTTTCTAGATCTTCCTTGGTAATCTCCATAATCATATCATACTCCTCCTCTTGAAAAAGATTTGTCCTCAAATCTGGAGACCTGGATCAAATGGATGGCTCAAATAATTCATGTGTTTAAGATAGCTAACCTTTGGTAGCTTAATCACTCCACCATATATGGAAACTTGTAAGGTAGGCCTTGCCTCGTGCATCTTTGGTTTGAACAATACTCCTACTTCAAGATATAGAGAAAGAATTATCTTGTTGGATTCTTCTGGAACTCCATAATAATCTAGAATTGCAGGCTCTATCACTCTTCGTCCATCTCTCACTTTGTCCATGATAGGACTATGTCTTTGAGCTGTTGTTACAGTACCAATATCTTTAAGAAACATACATTTATCAAGCGTGATCGCTTTTGCAACTTCCCTTCCCATGAACAGCTTTAAATCTTTATGTTTCTCTCCTTCAATGTTCAGGATTGGTTCTGTTTTGCTTAGCCAGAAGTGTGGCAATTGCTTCTCTCTACATGGCTGCATAATCTCGGCTAGTAAACTCTTAACTTTGTTTCCTGGTTTGGAAAATGCTAAATCTCCAAATACAAAATCCACTTCTTCCACAACCTTAAATTCCAAAGTGTATGAATCAGGTGTAGACATTAAGGAATACCTCTCTGTGAGTTCATATGTGCTCCCTAGACTTTGCTTCATGGCTTCCTCATTCTTTGACACAAGCAACAACTGATCTTGGTAGATCTCCGTTTTCTCCTGCTCTTTGACTATAACTTTCTTACATATTAAACTTGTTACTAATAGATCATCCTTAACCAGTATCTCGACATGCTCCCCTGATGATGACAATAAATCAAAAACCACTTCGGTTTCTTTTGGTTATATCTCTTCTTTATCTCGAGCCTTTGAAGTACTATCCTTGGCCTTCCCTTTAACTACTGGATTTGAGGTGTAAGACTTAGAGAACGCCTTTGGTTTTGAAATAGGCTGCTCTTCCCGTATTTGTCTAAGTCTCCTTTGGTTTTCTTGAGATGACTTATCATCACGATGGTAGTAATAAGTTGCCTCCTCATCTCTTGGCTACCTCAGGTGGTTTATCTCTCTTCTTAGAGGACTCTCTTGTTATCTCCTTTGAACTTTTTTTGGTTTACTCTTTTTCAATAAACCGAAAGACATCTCTTTTTTTTTTTTATTGAAAACGTAACTACCAAGAAACTGATCAGGCAGGGAGTTGATCGGACACTTTTGAGTGTTTAGAATTTTTTTTTTTTTTTTTAAATCTGAAGATCGGATTTGATCTATAGAGGAGAAGAAAAGTAAGATAGAAAAGAGTATGAAGCGACATGGGGATTTCTGCAAGGAGTGCCTACTCGAGTAACTGGAAGCCATACAAGTGAAGACTGCCCAGGAAGCTCAAGCCACTCGATTGAGTTACACAGATAAAGACTCGATGCAAGCTACTCGACTAGTCCACTCGACTGCTCGGTCGAGTGGGGCGCAATGCCTCGACAAGATTCCGCGATTTATAGCAAGACGTTCATTAACCCTAATTCTCTTGTATAAATACCGAGGTTAATGATAACTCGCGGGGAGGCGATTTTTACACAATTTTTAGTCTGCGCCACTTTAGCATAATTAGTTTATCTCTCTTAGTTTTCTCTCTCTAGTTTATCTTTAGATTTCGATTTGGATTTTCTATGACTCTTTGAGATTTAATAAGATCGAGTTTGGATTTACTATTCCTTTTTCAAAATTTCTTTCTCATCAGATCATCCTTCATCTATGACAAGTCTTAGCTTTTCTGGGCTTTTGGCTTCGATGATGATCTCGATGAGTGAGTAGTCGTTTTAGGGTTTTCGGGGATGGATTAGATAATCTCACTCGATTGCAATGGGTTTTTGTTGATTTATGCTGATTCGGTTTTAAAATCCCTCTTGGGTTCTTGTTTTTAATGCTTGTACCTCTCTGATTAAGAGGATCATGATTTTAGATGACTTCATGAGCATCAAAAGTGCCTTGAACCATCAGATCTAGTTTTTCCAGGGATTAAGACACAATAGCGTGAGAGTTGGTGCATCAGATGTTGATTTACTTCACGACCCAACTACTCACTTGTTATGAGTCTTTCTTGGCTTTGACGGATCGATCCTTAGTCACTTGTTGAGACCCTTCACCACGACAGTGGGTTGGATTGGAAGTGAGATCCGTCGTCAAGGGATTCACCCTGAGTTTAGTAAATTAGCACCCATGGCGTGAGAGTGTAGATGATCCTATGAGTCTATCCCCAAGATCCCTTTGTCTTTTATTTGAACTAGTTGTCATTTTTAGATCTCTTGTTTACTGCTTTCATTAGAGTTCTTAGACCACTCGACTAGTCCACTCGAGTGCACCACTCGAGCTACTTTTGTTTTCACAACTAGTCTTTGATTTCGCATGTTTAGTTCATGATTTGTTAGAGTGTGACAGGCTCTGCATCTCTAGTTTAATTTTCTGTATTTTAGGTTGTTAGTAAGAAAAACCCCTAAAATATATTGCTTGACTTGCTAGCTTAATCCACATGTTAAGTGCTACAGACATGCTCTAGATTAGATTCGACAATTCACCCTCTATATTATCTATCGATTAAAACCGACCAAAATAACGATTTTCTATAATGTTTGTCATGAAACTTGAATGTCTCGTAATGAGATTTTCTTATTCTCTCTGCCACCGGTAAACTTAATCAATTTGCTATTCAACTGCAGAAAATCCTCCATCTTCTTCCCCTTCTTCTAAAGGATTGCATCACATTAACTATGTAAAGGAAATAAAATTTTGCAATCCCTTCAGTTGAAATATATTTTCATTTTTATAAGTACATAAATCAAAAACTAAATACCTTCAAAGCTATCCCAGGTGAGGGATTAAATTTATGATTCAAAACTATAAAGTTTGTAGTGTTTTGGAATCTGCACTGGCCTATAAAGATTTTCAATTCATGAAAATAATAAAATAGATATAGATAAAAAATTTGAGAATATACTTCTGAAGACGATGATATGTTTTTCTTTCACCTAATCGTTTAGGGTTTGGCAAGATTGTAATTAGAAAATCTAACACCATCATATCATTTTATATATAGGTGTCATATGACCTAGTGGGCCAAGCCCAATCTCATCATATCCGGTTTTCTTTGAACATCATAACCTACATATGTTACATTATTATTACTAAAACTCAATATATCATTTATCTAATTCGTTTAGGTGTATGACCCTACATAATCTTATACTACTGAAAGTGAATTTTTATCCCCATAGATTATAGGGAAATTGTCTAAAATAGACCTTTTTGAAAATTTATTTCCAAACGAGGTCTTTTGGGAAGGATTTTTGAAGCAGTAGGGGTCCCCGTTTGGAAATAAATTTTTGAAGGGGTCCATTTTTTGTATTTAATCCTAGATTGTAAGAAGCTTTTAATAAAACTGTATACCCGCTTTGTGACGACCGCACTTTTTTTTTACATGCAATTACTTAATAATTAAACGTCCATACATTTAAATATTCTCCAAGTAACTAACATACAACAAGCAACAACGACCACGCATGGTCAACAGTTCTACCGGTTCTAGCAATCCTATGAAAGCTACAAAAACCACAAAACTACCGGGTCTTAATCATCCCCTCCTCACTGTCTCGATTCCACGATCATGCCTTATCTTTACCTGCAATGACAAAAGTGATGCATTAACATTTGGTAAACCAAACGCTGAGTGAGATTGATCCTCCCAACAACATGTTATATGAAAGCCCACGCAATTCAAACAACCACACCAACACGAAATAATAACACCACGTATTACATCAAACAATCAGCTAACATGCAACCTTATGCAAAACTAATCAAACACATCCATGACTAACCACCTAGCAATTCACAACATCAAGAAATGCTAAAAACACAAGTCATAGAACAATAGGGTCAATCGACCACATTCTATCGACCAACACCATCGATACCCCCTATCGACCAACACCATCGATACCCCCTATCGACCAACACCATTGATACCCCCTATCGACCACACCCTATCGACCACACCTGGTCGATAGCCACTATTGACCACAACCTATCGACCATACCCAGTCGATAGCCATCCTAAAAACCATCCAAAGAAACTCATCGACTTACCTATCGATCACACCTAGTTGATACACCCTATCGACCTCGCTCTATCGACCACACCTGGTCGATAAGCACTAGGAAAAACATCCAGCAGGATCTATCGACCATGCTTTATCGACCTACCCTAGTCAATAGCTGCTATTGACCTAGCCCTATCGACCACACCTGGTCGATAGCCGGTCCGATTTCCCAACTTCTCAACTTAGCCTAGGCACAATCCTAAGGCCAAACCTCTAAACCACAACCAATACACATACCAAGCAAGGCAATACCATACCAAGCAAGGCAATACCATACCAAGCAACTAGGGAAACACTCCCAACAAGCCATGGATTCAGCAAGAAACCACAACACACACAATCACCAAGCAAGCATAAGAACTCACAATCAAAGCTTAACAAGGCACAACAAGTAAAAATCCATGGTTCTCTAACCACCACAAGCTTAGCAAACTCCAGCTAAAACTCCACAAATGACCACAAGGTTTCTAAGCAACCTAGGAACACCCCCAAGGCTTAGCACAACCCCACAAGCCCCCACACATGGCTTAATGATAACCTTTGGTCACAACTCACCTTATAATGGATGGATCTATGCTTAAATGGACTCCCCAAGCTCAAGAATGATCTCTCCTCCTCCTCCAAAGCTCACGCCAACTAGCCTCACTCCAATCCTTCCTTTTTCCAAGCTTCACAAAGTTCCACACCCTTTGATCTCACAAGATCCAAACTTCTTAAGCTCTCACAAGCCTTCCTCTTTTTCTTCTCTCTTCCTCTCTCTAAGCTCTCAAGCTCAGACTCTCTCTCCCAGCCCCAACAAATGGCGAGCAAGGAGAAGAAGAAAGGAAGAAGAAGCCAAATTGGCTTTTGCCACTTATTTGAGAAAAACCCCACAACTTTTGAAATGATTTATGACACCCCCTGAATAAATCTAAATTGATTATTTCACTCCATAATCAATTTCTCGAGACTTGTCTAAGGTCCATAAACTTGAAAGAACTTCCAAATTAATTAAATTAATTAATTTCCGGAACACGGGCGTTACACGCTTTATGTCATTAGACTATCAAATTTGGACATTACAACTTAAACAGGAAGTAAAAAAGATTTTAAGATATTTCCAAGATAGTACACCCACATCAAGTGAGATGCAAGCTTCCAACTAACGAGATAACTTAACAAAAAAGTCGTTTTATATATCTGTGATTGTGGATGTGATCTGTCTACTACAAATACAATGAATCTTTTTGATAAGTTTCAATGCTTCATCCGCCATCCGGTGGATTCCTCGACCTAAAATAACCGAGTTCTAATGACCCAACTTCTTTCTCTGTATTGATCTGAATGTTGTTAAAGCACTCTCAATGCTTCAACACTGAGAGTATCTTAAACCAGAGATTGGAACAATAAGAACTAAGGTTTCAAAGACAAGATTCGGGTAAATAGATGATCTTTATTGATTTCGTGAGTTTAGAGCAAAGAGGAGACATAAGCAATTCAATCTAAGGCTTAGGTATTCTTTGCGATTGTGGATGCTCCTCAATGTCTTGGGAGCTCTTTATTTATAGTGATCCTACGACAGTTTAAGTCAGTTTTGGGCCATGCTCGGGCTTTTCCTTATTTAGTTGTCTTTTCCTATTACAATTAGGTTTTCCCATTTCCTCCAAGTCGGCTACTTCCTGCGCAAGGCGGCGAGTTTCTCTTGATGGGCCAAAGTTGATTTGGGCTTCAAATGAATGGATATCGGTTTGGGTCGGGTTAATGGTAGAGGGCTAAAACCGATACCAACAGTTAGTCCCCCCTGTTCATCAGAATGAATGTTTAAGATTTTGAAGAAGTAAAGTAAATGACCTTATGTAAATCGAGATCCATTTGCTTGGAGTCCGAAGATCATGATCGGGCTTTGGCCAAATTTCACATTCTAGTCGGCCTCGACAAAACACGTTCTAATCGGCTTACTCTGCGAGATTAGGTTGGCTTACAAAGCGGTTTTTCACCAAGTTGGCGTAATCAGCGATAAGAAACATGGCAAGTGACAAGATACTTCCAAATATTTTATTACTAAATTGACCTTGATCAGTGGATAGCATATCTTTTTAGACGGTTTTCTAGGGGGTAACCGAACAGTCGCCTAGGGGGTAATCGAAAAGTCACCTTTCCCTTTATAAATAGTGGGTTTTCGCCCTCATTTCTTCATCTGTATAAAAGGTAAATTTCTCTCCTTTCTCTCTTGAGTAATTTATTCATTTGTCGAATTCTCTTATACTCTCGTATTGGTCCACCGAAAATTGGTAAGTTTTCTGTTGTGATCCTCGAATTCCGGCTGTTTATTCGACCAATCTTCAAATCTTGTCGCGATGTCTACGAGTTTGATAAGAAAAAATCAGAAAAAGAAGAAGAATGCTGTTGATGCTGAATCAACTTCTCCCAGAAGTTTGGCTATTCTGGCTCGTGCGATAGTTCGTTGCGACCGAGCTGATGGACCTAGTCGGCAAATTGACCCGGAGGGTTCTCCAGATTTTTGAACTCCAGATGAGTATCTCCAGGAACAGATCAAAGGAAAGAAGAAAGGTTCTCGTAAGGCAAAAGCTGATAAGGAGCCGACACGTGGGGCAGAATATTTTGTTGTTAATAATATTACGGGGATCACTCCCTCTTGGAGTACTCCAGAATCGAATAAATTGATGAGATCGCGTTGTGGGATATCTGATGCGGTGGAGATGAGAATTCTCGAGCTGCACGAGAGACCCTGGAATTGTCCATCTGGTTACTTCTGTTTCTGGTTGCTTATTGCCGTGAAAGAAAGATCACGATTTCTTAATTTTCCTGTATGGAGATTGTTCACTTACTCGGACTTCTGCTATTGGGTAGCGAGCTCAAGATCGAAGTTGATCTACGATTCCTGGAAGAAGTTAGTCTGATTAAGAAGATAAGCAAGAAGAGGCCGAAAAACTTTTATCTGGGTACCAAGTCTGTGCATCAGCTGACTACGCACGGGAAAGGAAAAAAAGAAAAGGATTGGGAGCGCTTTTATTTCTTTGTTAAAATTAATTAATCGACCTCCTTTGCGCGTTCGAATCAGTTTTTCAGACGCTGGGTTTTGCACTATGGTCAGGAGTTTATTTGTCGGTGTATCATTGAATTTTCTTTGTTAAAATTGACTAATCGACCTCTTTTGCGCGTTCGAAGCCGAGGATGAATAGGACGAAGAGCAGGAAGAGAACGAAGAGGAGATGGTCCCCTTGAATTTGAAGGTTCCTAGCTTGATCGAGAAGATGAAGGCGAGCACGAAGAGAACGAAGAGGAGATGGTGCCCTTGAATTTGAAGGTTCCTGCCAAGGATGATGGTTCTGTTGAGGTTGTCAACTTGGTCCCATCCGAATCAGAGCTGAATCCGTATTCAATAAATGTTAATCTGGGGGTGAAGTTGCTGAAACTCAGAAGAATAGCAGGTCTTCTGGTCCTACTCGTTCTAAAACGAATCATGTTGAAAAGGAGGCGAGTAAGAAGAACATTGTAGTAGACACACCGGTTGCTAGTACGGAGATCCCATTAATTCCTTCAGTTGTTGAAGAGGGTTCAAAGAAAAGACTAGCTGACATGGTCATTGATACCTCAAATCGGCCGTTGAAAATAGCGAAAATACCAGCTTTGCCTTCATATAACCCCGATAAACCTTTTTATCAAAATATTGGGATGAGTTGAAGGCAAGCAAGATGTAAGTGACCGAACTCGTTGAAGCCGATCTAGTGGTGCCGCTTTCTCTGGAGGGAATCCCCTTGAGTGTTCAACTTTATGTCGACCCATACAGGTCCAAAGACGGGATTGTTTGCGGAGAAGATGTTCGAGCGATGAAGACCCTGGAGTCGCGTCCTCCTGTTCTTTAAACTTCTCTTTTTATGCTTGTACGAATATTGCCCTGAGGGGTTTTACTCAATTTGTTTTTCTTTTCATGATTCAGCTGAAATACAAGAATCGAATCAATTTATTTCCTAAGTGTTGAGCTCAGGGAGTTATGATTAGCAGTTTTGATAACTCGGGAGGTGTGTAGTCTTGACGATTCTTTGAACTTTTCTTATAATTGCAAGTATAGAGCTTGGCTTCTTGAATGATTACAAAACGAATGCAAGCGTAGAGCTCGGCTTATAGAAAGACTTGTTTGTATACTTGTAAATAATTGGCTTATGATGCAAAACTAAGTTCGGCTTAAAATATATTGATGAAACCGATTTACAAAGTGAAACAGAACTCGAGTTTGTACTTCGAGGAAGAGATCGGGTTATTTATGCGATTCTTTAGATGAAATCTAAACCATGTGGGTGGTTGATGATTAAGTTATTTATCTTTCAGGACGAGACGTCTCTTGGTTTACCCTTAGATAGATATCAGACTAATGTGAGATAACTCAGCTTTTTTGGAAGTAGGATGCAAAACATCTAGCTCGGCTTATACCTATTCCTTTTAAGATGTTCAAATTGGTGTCTGATTATGTGAGATGATCGACTTATTTGTCTCATGTGATTTTGAAGCAATGCGAGGCTTGGGCTCGGCTTTATTAGGGGATCAAACAACTGGCTAGGAAGATGATTTATCCATTTTTTAAGTTTCTTACACTTAAGATTTCCACCTGATTTATAATACGAGACTAGGCTTAGTTTATGAAAAAGACGAACTAAGTTCGGATTACATAAGAGACAAAGCGAGGCTGGTTTACATCGAATGAGAAGTATACTCGGCTTCATTCGAACACAAGGCCCTAACTAGTCTAAAAACTGAGTTCATGCTTTCTGAAGTCAAGGCTTATCACTTGGTTTATATCAGGAGGATGATACTCGGTTTTATATTGCTCGGCTTATTTGTATCCATGGCTTACATGCAGAGATTTTCAAAAATCAAAGGAATTTTATTAATGTAATAGCTGCATCTCGTAAGAGACTGCCTACGTAGCCGTAAACGGGATCAAGCCTTACGTAGTTCTTACAAAGATCGTTACATAGGTTGATGTTGACTTTTCTCAGTAGTATCGCTTGAGGTTGATAGAGTTCCATGAATGCAGAACCGGTTGCATGGACATGGTCATGCGCTCGTACATTTCGGGCTTGATGACTTTAGATATCAGATAGGGGCCTTCCCACTTGACGACCATCTTGTTGTTGCATTCCTTTGTGTTTTCAAATACCTTTCTTAGGATGAGATCACCTTCTTCAAAAAATCTATTGCACACTTTTCTGTTGTAATACTTTGCCGCTGACTGTTGGTAGTTTTACATCCGAAGCAATGCTTGGTCGCGTAGTTCTTCCACGTCGTCCAGACTTTCCTTTAGAAGTTTATCATTGATGTCGGTATTTTTGGGCATTTCAGCTCATCGTAGGGTGAAAACGTTCACTTCAGCTGGTGCCATTGCTTCAATCCCATGAGGCAAATAAAAAGGAGAACGATTAGATGCTCATCTTGGTGTGGTTCTATGCGACCAGAGTACTCCGTCGAGCTCATCTGCCCAAAGACCTTTTTTCTTCTCAAGTCGTTTCTTTAACCTGTCCAAGATCGTTTTATTTGTTGCTTCCGCTTGTCTATTCCCCTGGGGGTATCGAGTTGTTGATTTATCGTAGAATCCTTCAACTTGTGCCGATGTCAAGTTTGATCCATTATCCGTGACAATCTCGTAAGGTACTCCACGTCGGCATATGATGTATTTCTGTATGAATTTTTTCACTTCATCGCTGGTGATTGATTTGTAGGCTTTGGCTTCTACCGACTCTGTGAAATAATCCATCATAATTAGGAGGTTAACCTTGTTCTTGCATGGAGGTAAGGGGCCAACGACGTCCATGGCTCATCGCATGAAAGGATAGGGTGCTGTCCCGGTTATGAGTAGCTTGGCAGGGGAGTTGATGATGTTTGCATGCCTCTGACACTTCTCGCACTTTGATGCAAAATTTTTGTAATCCATCATCATGCTTGGCCAGTAATGACCATGTATTCTAATCTTCAGATCGAGAGCTCAACCGCCAGATTGATTTCCTCCTGCTCCTTCATGTGTTTTAGCCATAACTAGGTATGTTTGATTGCCATGGATGCAAGCTAATAGATAATTGAACAAGCTCCATCTGTAAAGGGCATTGTTGACAATCGTATATACCCCAGCTCGGGCTTTAAGTTGTCGTGGTTCTTATTTGTTAGTCAGAACTGTTCCATTGACGATATATTCTGGATAGGGATCCACCAATCTTCTAGTACTTCTGTTTCTGGTTCTGCTTGTTCATTATTGACTATCGCGCACACTTCCGAAGATACGTCAATGCTTGGTTTGTCGATTGTTTTGACCAAGATTAATCTCAAAATCCCAAGGTTCGCCATGGTTGCCAAAGTGCGAGTGCATCCGCCGACTTGTTGTGCGTTCGAGGTATTTTGATAAGGTTGAATGTTGCAAACTCTTTGGTTAATTTTTGCACAAGTTTTAGATACTTGATCATTCGTTCGTTTTTTGCTTCGTATTCTCCGTTGAACTGACTTGCGACGAGCTGAGAATCGCAATGAGCTTTGAGGTGCTCTACACCCATCCCCTTGGCTAATCTGATGTCAGTGATCAAAGCTTCATACTCTGCGACGTTGTTAGTCGGTTTAAAGTTAAGCGAAAATCCTGTTCGAGCGCCTTGCCCTTTGGTGACTTTAGACGAATTCTGACTCCATATGCTTGCTGTGAAGATGCACCGTCGTCATGTAATTCCCATATTTGCTCTTCTTCTTCAATAATCGTGGCATCTTTTGGCAATTTAAGAATAAAGTTGGCAAGAATCTGAGACTTTTGCACTTTAGGAGGTCGGTAAGTTACGTCGTTTTCACTAAGCTCGATTGCCCACTTGGTTAGCCGACCTGACTGACTTTGTGAGTGAAGGTCACTTCGAATGTTTAAGTCGGATGGCTCTGTAAATATGGTTGGAATTTCCGAGCTGATGATACTATAGCGAAGGTGACTTTTTCAGGTGCCAAGTACCTTGTTTCGACATCTTCCAATGTTTTGCTTATGTAGAAAACTAGCCTTTGTTCACCACGATCTTCTTTTATTAAGACTCCGCTTACTGCTACATCGGACATGGTTATGTACAGATAAAGTGTCTCGCCCTCATCTTGTTTGGCAAGGACAGGAGGTGTTGACAAGTAAGTCTTGAGCTCCTCAAACACTTCCTCGTACTGTTCGCTCCAAATGAAATCTTCTTTCTTCGGGATACGCAAGAACTTGTAGAAAGGAAAACACTTATCGGTCGACTTGGAGATAAAACGATTAAGTACTGCTACTCGTCCGGATAGGCGTTGAACTTCTCTTTTGTCACGGGGCGATAGAAGGTCGATAATGGCCGATATCTGCTTGGGGTTGGCCTCTATTCCGCGCTGGGTAACTATGTATCCAAGGAATTCTCCCGACATGACTCTGAAGGTGCACTTGGCTAGATTTAGTTTCATGCCAAACATGTTCAAGATTTCGAAGCATGTTTTCGGATGGTTGATGTGATCATCTGCCCGAGCCGATTTGACGAGCATATCGTCAATGTAGACTTCCATTGTTTTGCAGAGCTGGTTTGTGAAATCTTGTTTACCAAGCACTGATATGTTGCTCCTGCATTTTTTAGACTGAAAGGCATTACTTTGTAGCAGTATGTACCCCGATCCATGATGAAGGATGTTTTCTCTTGATCGTTAGGGTGCATTCTGATTTGATTGTATCTGGAGAAAGCGTCCATAAAAGAGAGCAGCTCGCTTCCAGCCATTGCTTCTACTAGTCGGTCGATATGTGGTAAAGGAAAACAATCCTTTGGACATGCTTTGTTGATGTAGGTGAAGTCAACACATACTCGCCACTTTCCATTCTTTTTTTTTACCATGACTGGGTTTGCTAACCACTCGAGATACTTGACTTCCTGGATTGAACCGGCCTTTAAAATTTTTTCCACTTCTTCGTTTACGGCTTTAGCTCATTCAATGCCTAGCTTTCTACATTTCTGACAACTGGTTTGTAGGTTAAGTCGACGTTGTTCTCATGAGAAGTGATGCTTGGGTCGATTCCAATGATGTCTTTAATTGTCCAAGTGAATGTTGTTATGTTTACTTTGAGAAAAGCTTTAATTGCGCAGCAAAGGTTGAGGTTGAGTTGGGAGCCTACACCTACGACCTTCTCTGGGGACGATAAGTCGAGTTGGATCATCTCTGCAAGTTCTTTGTTTTATCTTAGCGGTTTAGGTCATACCGTATCGTAGCTTGTCTTCTTGTCGGATATCGTGTGGACCATCATCGTTGGTGCTTTGAGCTTTATTTCTTTGATGAAACAGGTCAGAGCTTCTGCCTGATTTCCTCTGATCGTAAATATCTGCCGTCCGGACATGAAGCGTAAGCATTGATGGTAACTTGAAGTGACTGCCCTCATGCTTTGTAGCCATGGTGTTCCCATAATAACGTTGTAAACAGCTGGTTCATCGATGATTACGAACTTTACCAAATTGCAAACGTTTCCGGCTTGAACAGATAACTTTATTGTTCCCGATGCTTTAATCGACTTACTGTCGAAACCGGTGAGCCTTCTTTCGTATGGCTTGACATGCAGAAGGGAAATATTTATTCTTGTCAAAGTCTCCTTGTATATAAGATCCACGGAACTCCCGGTGTCAATGAGCACTTTTGATTCATCACAATTTCCAATAGCGAGTGTGGTGACAAGCAGATCGTTGTGAGGAAGATCCAAACCCCTTGTGTCGGCGCCTGAGAAGATTATGGGAAGGTTAGTTCCTTCAACAAGATTGACTGATGTGTTCCATTGAGCAGCCGACTTGGCTTTGCGCTGATAATCTTTGATCGACCTGACCGAGTCGTTGCACAAGTTTAGTTCTTCCATGATGACGGTGACTGCTAATCGTTCTCTATTGTGGTCATCATCTAGATTGTCTTCTTCGGGCTTAGCTTCATCACTTTGTCGTCTTTCGAGGCTGCCTCGAGTTTTTGGCTTTTCTTCTTTTTGCTTCTTCAGATGACGTTGCTTATCTTTGCCTGATCGTTCCGGTCGACTTGGTATGTTATCTCTTCATCGCAAATTAAGTGATCTCAAAGCTACAATAGGCAATTCCCCTCTGTTGTATTTTCTGTATACCTCATCGTACAAATATCAACAACTTGATGTGGAGTGCCCCGATGTTTTGTGAAAAGCGCAGTAGGAGTTTGATGTACTTCCTCGTCGGTGATCTGACCAAATGGACTGTTTGTAGTCTGATCGTCTTGAATCCTCTGATCTAGGTCGGTGGCTGATTCCTTTGTCTTCAGGTTCTTCCTCGGGTCTCACATATTTGTTCCAAGGTAGAGAGTGCGTGTCGCTGCTAACGTGGTACAAAGAGTCGTGATGCTTTGTTTTGTCGTAGCAATGAAGGTGTAGTTCTCGGAATATTTCCTTTGCTTTTTCTTTGGACGATGTTGTAGGAGCACGTGATGCGTGTTGTTTCCTGAGAGAGTGGTGCTCTTCTTTGGTGTTTATGTATACTGTAGCTCGGTGTAAGGGAGGTCGGTTTGTGGTAACTGAGTGTTTCATGGAAATGACCTTCAAACCACAGGCCTTTTCGCGGGGCTTCAATTGAAGTTGTGTCGTCCATAGTAACGTGAGATGTGAATTTCTTGAAACGTTCAATGAAAGAGCAAAGACTTTCCGTGGATGACTGCTTGTGGGACAAGAATCGAGTACTGCTTCATGAATGTTTGGGTGAGGTTGCTGAAGGAGTTGACTGTATGAGGCTTGAGTTTTGAGAACCACTGGAGGGCGGTTCCACATAGTTTTTCTATGAACAACTGACAAAGGATGGCGTCCCTATCTTCGATCGGGATTCAAGCTCGGCTTGTGGCGATGGTGAAAGTGGTGATGTGGGCGATGGGGTCTGTTGTATCCTTGGTCACGCCGTCATAGCTAGGTGTCTTTAGTTTTGCGATGCTGCTCATATCGGCTCTGGTCATTCGTTCTGTGAATGGGGTTTGCTGGGCTTTGTGCATCTGAGATTTAAGAGCTTTGATGGTCTGCTGGAGCTCGGCTTCTCGTTCTCTGGTATTGGTGAGTTCTTCGTAAAGTAGGTGAGGGGTGAATTGTGGAGGTGTGGCGACTAGTTCAGTGCATGGAAGATGTTCCAAGCATGCATGTTGGAGGTTGGCGTACGCGGCCCGTCAAGGATTGCTGGAGGTTGAGGGTTGTAAGTTGCATGGGTTGCGCTTTCTTTCATGGCTCTGTCGACAAAGAATTGTATCATCTGGGACAGATCGGCGTGTTGCGGTGGAGGAGGTTGGTTGGTTCCGTTCTGGTTAATCGGAGCGGGCCCGTTGTTCGGCAGTGGAATGATGTTTCCGGGAGGAAGGACTCTGTTGCCTTCTTGGAGAGCGAACTCATTATCCCCTTGAGGACGGGTTTCTCCGTTGGTAGTGAGTGGACTGATGAGATTTCGATTCTGAGGTAGAATTTGATCTTCAGATTGGATGATGCCATCTACTCCAACCACCTTTGAAAGAAACGTTTTAGTAAGAGATCCCCACAGGCGGCACTAAATGTTGAACCAGAGATTGGAACAATAAGAACTAAGGTTTTAAAGACAAGATTTGAGTAAATAGATGATCTTTATTGATTTCGTGATGAACAAGTAACAAGAGTTTTGAGCAAAGAGAAGATAAAAACTATTCAATCTAAGGCTTAGGTCTTCTTTGCGATTGTGGATGCCCCTCAATGTCTTGGGAGCTCTTTATTTATAGTGATCCTACGACGGTTTAAGTTGGTTTTGGGCCATGCTCGGGCTTTTCCTTATTTAATTGTCTTTTCCTTTTACAATTAGGTTTTTCTTTTTCCTCCAAGTCGGCTACTTCTTGCGCAAGTCGGCAAGTTTTTCTTGATGAACCAAAGTTGATTTGGGCTTCAAATGAATAGATATCGGTTTGGGTCAGATTTATGGTAATGTGTTAAAACCGGTACCAACAGAGTACATTTCTATCAGTAAAGTTCCAATCAGATCCAATCCCATTCTTGACCATATAAGAATGAACCCATTTTGCTGTACTGAGAATAGCCGAAACAGCTACCGCAGATATTAGAGTTGTAAAAGTAGTATTGTTACGCTTGAAATCATCTTGCTCTTTTAACATTCTGAGAAACATACTCAAAGCTTCTTCAAAACCTGCAATAATTGAGTTCCAGGTAATCAAATTTTTCTCAGGCATATTGTGACATCCTGGCCCGGGCCTAAAGAACCAGGAAGGCTTGAGGCGACACCAAGGTACCAAGAAAGCCCAACAAGGGAAAAAGGAGAAGGAAAAGGGCCGGGGATATGGTAAGAAGTGATGTGCCATTTCTTTTTTAGGAAAGCCGTGTGAGTAATAAATGGGGGTCATAAATCAGGGAGTTAAGTCCCACGTTTCTATATATATGAGGGGTCGAGCTCAGAGCCTAGGGTCGCAGAGACTTTTAGAAGTTTAAATATCAGACTTCACGACCGCTTCCCTCCTTCGACCAAAGGCACCAAGATGCTCATTTAACTATTTTTAAATGTATCGAGTTAATAAAAATATGGCATAAAGTAAAAAAAAATGATCAAAGACAAGAAGAATACACAGCAAAAAAGAAAAATAAGTGAGGCATGTCCAATTAAATAGTTTGCTGAAACTTATTTTCTCTTTGAATTTTCTTGTACTATTGCATTAACGAATGTGTGGACTTTCAGTGAAGTGGCATAAATTTTGTTTGTGAATTAGAGAAGAATTAGTCAAATATATTAAAGAAGATCTGGGATTGATTATTGGGAGGAAAACTTAAATAGCACATAATATAGGTGAAATTACGAAAATGAGTCAAATTTTTTTTTAATTACTTAAATATTTTGGGTTCCCAAAATGTCCTTCTAAACATTTGATAACAAAAACGTTATTACACAAATGCCATTACTATTAATTTCCACATCAGCGTAAAATCATGTGTCGCGCCTACGTGTCACAAAAAAACCTACGTGTATTATGAAAGTCTGCCGGGGATTTATCTCGCATATTGACGGCTAACTTATTCAACAAAAATGCTGATTTATTAAAAACGGCTGATTTAAAAAATAGAATGGCTGATTTATCTCAGTAAATCAGCTTGTAGTTATAGCAGACTTATAAAACAGTGGCTGATATATGTGCAGGAAACGGCTGACTTATAATAATTCTACCTGATTTATGAGATATCGGCTGATTTATATGTGCAAGAAACGGCTGACATATAATAATTTTTGCTGATTTATGAGATACTGGCTGATTTAAATGTACACGACACGGCTGAGTTATGAAAATGTTGGCTGACTTATATTTTGCTGGCTGATAATCGATTGCTCTAGCTGACTTATTTAGCTGATTTATACTTAAGCGGCTGACTTATGTTATCTTGATGTGACTGACTTATGGTTAATCTGCCATTTAGTAGCCGATTAAACGGAAGTCAGGTTATTCTGACTGATTATATAATCTTTTAATAATTACGGTAATAGAATGCTTTTGATGACAGATTTATGTAATGTAGCGGCTGACCTAATTGTCTGACCTGATTAATGTGCATCTAATGGCTGATTTTTTAAACTTAAAAAATTACTTAAATATTTGTTTCCCCTATTTTTGTGTGAGGGCTGATTTCTTGTGGCGGGTTTTATAGTTCCTTTGGTGGCATGTTTACTATGTCAGCTTCCACATCATTAACATTAACATTATTGCATAAGTCAGCTACAACGTTTAAGAGTTTGTTAGATTTGTAAACGGATTAATTGATATCAAATTTTTAATTCTTGTTCAATTCATCGTTCTTGTTCGCCATTTTTTCAGTTCTTGCTGAGCTTAACAAGGTCAATCGATTCTTTGTTTCTGTGTAAACATTGATTCGAATTGTGCAATAAACGTATTTGGCTTCAGTTTCGTTTGAATTGAAATTTCTTTGTATCACTCTCTACGCCAAGCTGTACGACAAATACACCAAACTCAATTTTCAGCAAAATCTTCCCTTCAATTCTCATGGGTTTTTAGTGTCTCGCATCTGTGGATTAGATTTGACTTCTCTCAAATTTGATTTCTATTTCCGTGGGAATAAAATTTCCGAATTCGATGAGATTAATAAAGAGGAAGAAGAGAAGGAAAAAATTAATATGGCTTCGATCTAAAAGGAAGAGATTCCTCATGGTTGTACCTGGCGATAATTAAATAAAAACGAAGAAAAGAAGAGATAAATGGGTAAGAAATCAGAAGATAGATGAATGAAATAACGCAGATGAAGAAAAATGCTTAACCTGGCGTAAGTCAGCCAGCCGTTACTGAAGAGTAAGTCAGCCGTGACAACCGAATAAACCACTATTTGATGATGAGTTAGAAAGAAACTTCAATTTAATCAGAACCGGAACCAAATTCGTTTATTGAACAATTCGAATCAATGTACAAAGTGATTCTGGGCTGGGATTCATCTTTTTAAGCTCGAGATGAACTTCAACAATGGTGAGTGGACTTTTCCCAAATTCATGTTTTAATCCCTTTCTTGTAACATTTCTGGGCGTGGATTCAATAGAAAGAGATAAATGCTTGAGGAGATTGCTTACAAAATTATGAAGAGGAGTTATTATTTTGCGGCGGAGTTATCATTTATTATAGGCTGATTTAGTGCGTAATCCGGGTGAGTTATTGATTATCTGCGGTTGATTCATGTAGAATCATACGATATAATTGTATAGAAATCCGCATGAAAACAAATTAAACTGATTAATAAAACCAAATTAACCAAAATAAACGAAATAAATCCAACATAATGTCACCAAAGTAATATCACCAAAGAAAGAAAAAAACCAAATTTTCAAATAGATTTTGAAGGGAAAACAGTATATTAATCTTTTTTCCCATGGAGCGAGTCGCAGTAGTCTCTTAGAAACATTCCCATTGGACAGATCTTGTCTAAGCCGACCTTCGTCCAATCCTTCGGGTCTGCTTCAAGCCTGCGAATATCGCTCTCAAGGTTCTGAACTTGCTTAACCAGATCTCGGTGCCTTGTTAATAACGCTTCGTGCTGAACCTTGATCTGTTTACAAAAACATGTATTAAATATCAAAATTCAAATCAACAAACTAAGTCTACTTCATACTCTGTAACCAAAGCTTTACAAGTTTAAATAAACAAGTAATCTACATATCCATTATAACTGAAGTTACTAATTACTACAAATCTTATTTTAGTTGAGACTTTACCTTATTGACGAAGAACAGAGCCATGCGGTTTTCTTCTTCCGAGAGACTCTCCAACCAATCTTCAGTTGGAGATTTCACCACACCAGGATCGAATCTTCGTGGCTCTGGCACGAAATCCGGGAGAGGATTTTTCCATGGGGAATAAAGAACACTACGTCTCTCTTCACGAAATGGATAATGGTCCGTCGGATTGGAAGGAGAAGAACGCACAGGCGATGGAATTCGAGTTCGTTCATAACGACATCTTTTCGCTTGAGGCGATAGAGTCAGTGATTCAGAACTAGAACTGGATGTTGTTTTCGAAAATGATGGGGATGATGGGGTAGGAGATGAGCGGTTAGGCGACGAGGTTTCTGAACCGCTGTTCATTTTGGTAAAAGATGAAACGTTCTAAAGATGATCATATATTGCGTAAAGTAGGTGTATATATACAGAGGAGAATCAGAACGTTGGAACTCTAAATCTTTTGTCGAGAGAATCAGAACGTCGCAACTCTTCAGCATCTCCCGAAAACATAAAAAGTTGCAACTCTTCAGTATCCATAAATAATACATACCATAGCCATATAGCAGCCGTAACTTATAATAAAAAATCAGCCATTAAGTTGGTGGCAAACCATAGTTATAAATCAGCCACAACATTGTCATTAATCAGCCAAAAGATTGTCATAAGTCAGCGAAAACCTTGTCAAAGTTAGATTTAATCGGCTGTCGAGAGAATCAGAAAGTCGCGTAACTACTTTTCAACTCTCGAAAGCATAAACTTTGCAACTCTTCAGCTTCATTGTTAGCTGCCATAAATCAGCAGCCATAAGTTAGCCAGCCATTAATAAACCATACCACGCTATAACACATCCATAAATCAGCCATTACTTGTAACTAACCCTATGTCAGCCGGACGTAAACTGTAACTCGGCCATTACTAAACGATATATCAGTCGTGAAGCAACCAATTTCATGAACACAATTAACTTCAGAATTACATAAAAACTGTTTAGCATAAAATTGGAAAAATGGTATTTATTAGTCTAAGAACAGACGCTACTAAATATAAACTCCACTGTTCATGTATCAGAGAAAACAATACAACAATTCTATATTAGTTTACAAGTTTTCGCATTATGTCCAACTTGTTTACAAACTGAGCATGCATGTTGCTTTCTTGGGCGTTTCTTCGCACTTGCCAATTCTAAAGCAGATTTGATTCTACATTTCGATGGTCTTCCTGGTTGATTTTTGGCAATTGGGGGGTTACACACTTGTTCCGCTATGTGGTCTGGTACGGTAATCGCCGAATCTATAGGCATCACTGATCCTGCATAGGCGTTAAGCAAATACCTACTGTAATAATATGGGTTACATAATGAGATACGAGAAACACCCTTGTGCTGAGCGGCTGCAATTGCATGTACGCATGGTAATTTGTCGATGTCAAAATGACGACAAGTGCATCTCTTCGATCTCAAATTAACAACATGCAAAGATGTTCCATAGATAACTTGTATATGCGAAGCATCAATTGTTTGTACCGTCGCATGTATGGCACAATTCACACGGTCCTGTATAACTCAAAACAATAGAATGGGTTATACCTATTATTTCAAAATGGTTGAATTATTAAAGAGATAGGCTGACTTATAAAATATATTGGCTAACCTTTAACAATTTTTCAACACCACGTGTAAGTGTTGTTTTCAACGACATTGCTGATTCTCGTCGCTCATTAAACCATCTTGTCATCATTGATCTTATCGTTTCCAATATGCGAACGATTGGATAACTTCTTGCTTTAGAAAGGACCTTGTTCATCGATTCCGCTATATTTGTCGTCATTAGGTTATACCTATCACCCGGAAAATGAACACGGGCCCACATGCGTATATCTGCTCTTTCGAGGTAACCATGAAGTTCAGGGTTAATGACTTCAATATCACGGAAGACGGATTCAAATTCATCAACTCTATAACAATTAGCAGCTTTCTTCACTAAACGGAACAAATTCCCCCCTCTGAATCGTAACAGAATGTTCTTGTATAAATGATACGTACAAATTCCACGAGATGCCAATGGATACACGGTTCGAATAGCTTTCCCAATTGACTTATGCCTATCTGAGATGATCGCAAGACCGTTATCATCAGGAATAACGTTGTTCAATTGCGTAAAAAACCATAGCCAAGATTCATCATTTTCAGTGTCAACCACCCCAAACGCTAATGGAAAGATCTGAAAGTTTCCATCTTGAGCTAGTGCTATAAGGAGCGTCCCTTTGTATTTTCCATGGAGAAATGTACCATCCACAATGACTACTTTGCGCATAAAACAAAAGCCACTGATGCTTGCTCCGAATGCAATAAATAAATACTTAAATCTCCTAGACTCATCGAGTTCAAGACTAGTAACTGTGCCTCGATTTGCCTTTTGTATCATGTAGAGATAAGAAGGTAAGTCTTCATATCCCTTTTCAAGAGTTCCCAACTCGATCTCTCTTGCAACTCTTAATGTCCTATAGGCCTTCTAGTAATCCATCTATTTATCATTATATAAATAAGTTAGAGCTGTACATAAGTCAATCGCAGAAAAGCCATAAATCAGCCACTATATTAAAGCATAAATCAGCTGTAACTTATAATAAACAATAAATCAGCCACTATATTAAAGCATAAATCAGCCGTAACTTATAATAAACAATAAATCAGCCTGTATATTAAACCATAAATCAGCCGTAACTTATAATAAACAATAAATCAGCCTGTATATTAAAGCATAAATCAGCCGTAACTTATAATAAACAATAAATCAGCCTGTATATTAAAGCATAAATCAGCCGTAACTTATAATAAACAATAAATCAGCCTGTATATTAAACCATAAATCAGCCGTAACTTATAATAAACAATAAATCAGCCTGTATATTAAATCATAAATCAGCCGTAACTTATAATAAACAATAAATCAGCCGTTAGAGGATCATAAACAATAAATCAGCCCGAAACTATACCATCGGCCATTACTAAACCGTATATCAACCACCAACTACAATAAGTCAGCCTCAATGAAGTAGGAGATTACCTTAATTCCAAATTGCTTAGTAATTGATACTCCCACATGTCTAGGCAGAACTGATGGCTCAGTGTCGCCAATCAAATCCCTATACACTGCTCCCAACACATCCGGTGTTGCTTGCCGAGATCGAGTAGATCGCTCTGTAACAGAACATGTGTGTTCTGAATTGAACTGACGAATATAGAATTCTCCGGATTGTCCTGTTGTAGAAGCACGAACTTTCCATCCACATCCGTTTACCCAACACTTAACGATCAGAGTATCAACACGAGAAACTGATACATCAAAATCAAACCTATCTCTCACCGATAGAAGTTTCAGTCGTTTCACCAACGCTTCTTTACTCTCGTATCGTTGACCTACAACGAGACTTAGCGAAGACAGATCTAACCTAACTGGATCAGTGTCTTTCGATAGTTGTTTCGGAATATTATGTACTCTTTTCTTCGGCGGCAGTACCTCAAAATCTTCATCTTCTTGTTCATGCTTCCCCAGTAAGCTGAAGTTATCATCAGATGATGCACCATCCGGATTGTCAAAAATATCAAATCTGCTGTCAAATTCGTCTTCTTCAATGTCGTTATCCCGGATCTCATCAGATCTCCCATTACTTAACTCTTCTTCTGGAACATGACTCAGTGGTTGTTTAATCTTCTCTTCCGATTTATCATGATGCATAACTTCACTGTCTTCTTTATCTATAACCTCAACGCATAAACGTAGGTCATCACTCTTGCGTAAGCTTAGAAAACCTCTTAATTGACGAGAATTAGAAATATAAACCGGTGGAGTATCAAGCGCCATTTTTCGCAAAGTCTTGCTTCGAGAATATGTAGCTAAGTTGGATCTTACAGCTTACCTCATGTAACCCATAATCCTCAATAATCATCTGCACAAGTTCGTCGAAGGTTGTATGTTCATTGACTTCCAGAACTCGACACCCTCGTTTGTCGGGCGTTGAAAATATATCTATTATTCTGTACCCAATTGCCGCAAACTATAATAACCGGGTCCATTTAGGATTGAGTAAGATAGATATCTGAAGAAGATGATGGATGAATGATGAAGACGAAGAAGGATTTAAGTGTCAAAACCGACGGCTATACTATCCAGTAAATAGAGCTAAATCAGCCACTTAATAGGACCACTCAAACAATGTCTGACTTACTAGACACTTTGGCGGATTTATGAATACGGCTGACTTATGTTTAATCTGCGGCTGATTTATAAAACTGATAACGGCTGATTTAATACAAACATCATAAATATTCCTTTCTAACATTAAGCATGTAACATAAATATTCCTTTCTAACATTAAGCATGCAACATAATTACATAAATTGTGCATACATGTTTGGGACTTCATCATAAATATTCCTTTCTAACATTAAGCATCTAACATAATTACATAAATTGTGCATACATGTTTGGGACTTCATCATAAATCTCAGCTGCCATCTTTTCACGTATGCCCTGGATATTATCATCGCTGAGACCTTCGAAAACGACGCCAAGCGATAACATTTCAATATACTTAAGTGAGAAGACGCCACAATCACCAACGTTTTTATTTTGGGGGATGCCTTTTCTCCTCCTGAATTTAAATTGCTGACTACTTGGTTTTCGGAGGGTAGAGGGAATTATTTCGTTCAACAGCGCAGGCACCATGCGCGTGAACATCCTGCACTGCTCATGTATTAATTTATCAGACTCTACAGTTCCTTCTCCTATGATACTGTCGTAACAATCTATCTTCTCCTTAGCGAAATCAATCTCCAACGTTACCCAGTGGTCTCCGTTAACTTGTTGAACCAAGTACGCGAGATCTACATCCACATACCATTTCTTATTTGTTGGCATGTCAGCAGGAGATTTGCCATTCGCTAAATCCAGATACGATTCGGTGAATTTCCATTTCTTTGGATCTAAACTCCACTGTTTGTAGTCTTTCACCCATGTACACACGAACCATGGATCGATAAAAGCAATCCGGTCAGTATAAAAAGGAGATGGAACGTTCATAGACCTCTTCCGCAGCAATCGTAGAAACTGTGTCAAGTGCTGTTATGAAGAAACAATAGTATAAGTCAGCCCAAACTTAGAATTAATTCTGCCGTACTTAAACTTAAGTCAGCCTGTACCTAAAGTTAAGTCAGCCTGTACCTAAACTTAAGTCAGCCTGTACCTAAACTTAAGTCAGCCTGTACCTAAAGTTAAGTCAGCCTGTACCTAAAGTTAAGTCAGCCTGTACCTAAAGTTAAGTCAGCCTGTACCTAAAGTTAAGTCAGCCTGTACCTAAACTTAAGTCAGCCTGTACCTAAACTTAAGTCAGCCTGCACTTAAACTTAAATCAGCCATAACATACCTCAGATGCCAGCCATCCATAATCCTTTTCAGGCCAATCCTTTCTCGGAGTGATAAGCTCCCTATAGAGAAGGACATCTTCAGGAATATGTTTTTTCTCTTTGAGGGGAATAGACCTGATGAAAAAAACAACAGATTGAGAGCAAGTTTAGGCAAAATAAAATATACATATGTACATACTCATATTGTCGGAGGAATTCTCTAAGTGTCTCCATTTTTCCATGATCCACTCTTTTCAGAGGATCATATATTGCTTTTGAAGGAACCAAACCCTTCCTCATTAACGACATTCCATTCAGTCCTACCATCGGATATGGTGCAGGTGAAGGCCACGTTTTCTTCGGACGCTTTCCAAACAGAAGATGCTCTCCCCCTAGTTCCTTCTCTAGCACATTTAAAGCAACATCCAACTTGGCTTGCCTAAGCTTCTCCTCCTCGTTCTCTTCAGAGTCATCGAGCAATTTATTCTCATCTGCAGCGACTTGATCTGTTATATCTGCCAACTCAGATGTATCTAGCAATATTGGAATCTGTTTAATATCATGTTGCTTGGGGTGCTTCTCTTGATTAACTTTTTTAGGCATAAACAACTCCCTTCGTCCCTTATCCTTTACCTTCTCTTCATGGCCTATATTCTGGGCATTGTCTTCCTTCTTGTCATTTCCTTTCTTTTCTTCTTGGTTTTTATCCTCTTCTTTTCTTTTCTTCTCTTCATTGCCTGCTTTTTTTGTCAATGCTTTCAGTTTCCTTTTCTCGACTTCTTTTAGCAGCGCATTGTCATCTATATCAGAAACATTTATCGGATATGGTTTATGCTGTATCAAAAACAATTATATATTAGCCATAATATATAGCATAAATCAGCCATCATTTAAAGTATAAGTCAGCCACCTCACAATTGTAAGTCAGCCATAATTTAAAGCATAAATCAGAATATTACCGGGCTAGTCACCTCTTCTCCTTCGAAAACCTTCGACATGCCATCGTTTTGAATGGAATTTTCAATTTCACGAGGTTCTATCAGGGCTTTCAGCCTTTTCAACTCATTCTCCATATCCCCAACTTTGTCTTCCACACATGTTATTCGATGGCCATATTTTTCATCGAACTTAACTTCAAGCTTCTCTTCTATCACCCCCACAATGCTGTTAATGTTTTCGTCAACAACATCAAATCTTCTGTCAAATCTAAGCATCAAGTTTAAGAAGGCCATTCCCAGAAACATCTGGACCATAATCTTTTATTTTCATGCAATCAGCACCTTTTATCTTCTTAACATTTCCTTCTCCATCCACATCCCCTTCATCAATCTTTTTTCTTTTCTCCTTCGGATGCTCTGATTTATCGACTTTCTTTCTGTTCTCGATAACTTCCACATTCTTGCCTTTGCCTTTCGTCCTATATGGTTCAACTTGCTTCACATCCCAATAACCTTTCACAAACTTATCTTCAAGAATGTCGACTATCAGGTTCTGAACTTCTATGCTTCGTATGTCATCATCCCATGGAGGATAGATCTCATCAATAGGCTTTATGACCATCCTCTTAACACGCAGCTATATCAATATCAAACATTGTTGTAAGTAGGCCAGCTACAATATTGAATACCTACAATATTGAGATATTCAAGACTAACTTAGCCACAAAATGAAACCATAAGTCAGCTACAATAGTAAACTAAGTCAGCCGCTATATGAAACCATAAGTCAGCTACAATATTGAGCTATTCAATACTAACTTAGCCACAAAATGAAACCATAAGTCAGCTACAATAGTAAACTAAGTCAACCGCTATATGAAACCATAAGTCAGCTACAATATTGAGATATTCAATACTAACTTAGCCACAAAATGAAACCCTACAATAGTAAACTAAGTCAGCCGCTATATGAAACCATAAGTCAGCTATAATATTGAGACATAAATCAGCCGAAACATAAAACCATACCTCACCACGCTGTTCAATCTCCTTACTAATAACCTTCTCTAAATCAGTACGCGTACGATTTCCACCCCATCGAAGAAATGGCAAAAGACTCGACTGATTTCTTCTCCCAAAACGCTCTCCGAATACCGTAATCGATTCATACGCCCAAAACAGCAAAACACGCAGCCATTGACGGTATACGAATTGCGTTCAAACTGAACCATCTTCACACCTTCTATAAGGCTTTTAAATGCAACCCGACCCCATGGATAACCAGCAAAGTCTTCATCATTGAAGACTCTTTTTGCTGTTTCTAAAGGCATTCTAGAATTATGATGTAAACCATAAATCCCCATGTGTAGAATGCATAGCAACCCCAGCATCTTCCTTTTTGGTAAATCCCATGCACGGCACCTACCAAATGCTTTGGCCAACTCATCATACTTTGGCCCAACTCCATACAGCACACCTAACTCTGCCCAGAAGCTAGTGTAGTCAGCTTCACAACTTTCCTTTGGAAAAACATCGGTGTTGAGCCCAGGAGTCTCAGCAAATTCGGAGAGGCTAAACCTGATCGGTTGACCACCGGCAGTACCCATATCTCATATGCATTCTCTATTGCCAACTGACGGGTCAGTAGAAAATGCACAGTCTTAGCCGACCAAACGTAGTCGAAATCAACAAGCTTAGGAAGCAGTCCAACAGATGATTCCTTAATTGGTTCCCATGCATCGTTTCCTATAGCTTCTTTAACGCGCGAGAAATTGCCTAGTTGACAGTTGTGATTCATGCTCTTATTCTGCAAAGGCGATTTCCCGGCCGCGTAAAGTGTAATCGGGTACTTCTTTGGTCCATCAGAAGAATCCATCTATATAAAATAGAAATATATCACACATAAATCAGCAATAAAATCTCCAAATCAAACATAAATTAACCATAAATCAGCCGTAAGAAAACCAAAAATCAGCTGCTTAGGGTTCGGCTAATTTATGATAGGTATATGTCATCGCTTATAAATCTTTTACCATAGATAAAGTAACTTAAACACATACCTTTCTAGTTTTCGAAGTGGGGAATTAGAGCTTAACTCTCAGAAATTTGAGATTCAAATTTTTCGGCAGATGAACAGTAATCGACGATGAACAGTTATCTTTATAGTTCGTCTTCTGGGATTCTGCGACAGAAGCGGTCGTTGGGAGACGGACGAGAAAATCCTGGTTTTAACAACGGAAAGACACGGCGTTAATCTGAACCAAATTTAGCAGGGAACTTCTCCTCGATTTCGCAAGAGAGTCGTCGTACAGAAGAAGAGACGAGAATTTTTTTTTCTTATCTAACCAAAAGTGAAAGTGAAATGAACAAGTCTCTTTTCAAGTTTTAATAAAATAACTTTGTTTACTGTCCAACCCAAGAAAATTCAAAAAAAGGGCAAAATCCCACATGCTTCCACAGCACATCACCAGCCAGTACTAACCCATAAGTCAGCCAGTACTAAACCATATGTCAGCCAGTACTTTCAATAAGTCAGCCAACACTAAACAATAAGTCAGTCCGTAACTAAACCATAAGTCAGCCAGTACTAAACCATAAATCAGCCAGTACTAAACCGGACAGAAAACTGCTTAACTTCAAGTAAGTCAGCCGTCACTGAAGAGTAAATCAGCCGTTACTGAAGAGTAAGTCAGCCGTGACTGAAGCCTAAGTCAGCCGTGCCTATTTGCGACACTAGCTGATGATCGGTCACAATAAGCTCCACTTAAGTGGAATTTAAGGAGCTTATCTTCTCTTTAGTTTTCACTTATTTTGAACATATTTTAATAACTTCAGCTGGTCTTAGAAGCTTCCTAGGTGTCTCTTAAGGTCATAGAAATCGTGCTCAGATGATCTTCATGTTTGATCTTCAAAATATCCCACTTGACATTTTCGGCTATGATAGGATCCATCAGATATGCCTCCACTGTTGGGCCTCTCCAGGGTGATTGGCTGAGCGGATTGAGGTGATCTTAGATGTTTTGGAAACTAGACGCAAATATCTTTAGATCTATATGTGTCTTGTTTCCTGAGGTTTATTGAGCTGAAAGCGACACTTTAATTAACATGTACTTCAATTCGCAGCTCTCCAACGGCTTTAGGTGTAAATCTTCAAACTGATCAAGACTGATCATCATCCATAAAGTTCCTGAACTATTTTTTATCAAATACTATACTCAACCTAGGTTAAGATGAAATTGGTTTCACGATTTTAGCACAAGTCAATAATTAATGAGAATTCAAACAATATTGGACATAAACTGCTTAACTAATCACAACTGTTCGATGAAATCGATCTCAAAAAATTAACAACACACATCCAAAAATTCTGGAAGCAATTTTAAAAAATACTAGACTCATCCTAGGTTCAGAATCAATTGATTTAACAATTTTATCGCAACCTAATAATTTATGAAAATTCAAACAAAATCGGACAGAAAACTGCTTAACTTCACGATGATGCTCTGAAGTCAGCCTCATTATTTTATAAGTCAGCCATGACTAAAACTTACGTCAGCCACGACTGAAACTTAAGTCAACGACTGAATCGTAAGTCAGCCATGATTGAAATCTAAGTCAGCCATGACTGAACCGTAAGTCGGCCACTGAATCGTAAGTCAGCCATGACTGAACCATATATTGTACAACCATCCATGACTGTTCATCTTCTTCGATTGAAATCCTGTAAACCTAGAAAAATGTGCGTTAATGATTTTTCTTAAGAATCACTGTCAAACCTTAACATAATAACTTCAAGGTAACTTAAACACAAACCTTTATAGCTTTTGAATTCCCAAATCAAGTTTTATTTGCAGAAATTTGAGTTTCTAATTTTAGAAATTTCAATCGCGGAAGATGAATAACTCTTTGCGATTTTTTTCTCCGGAGATAGTGCAACGAATGCGGATGTAGGGAGACAGAGGAGAGGAGGCACGATCAAAAATTTGGGGAAAAAAAAACGTTTTTGCTTCTTAAAGTTTTTTTTTTATGAAAAAAAATAAATCATAATGGCAAAATCCGTAATTTAAGTTTTAAATTTGGCTAAACTGACATTTCCATTACGAAAACTGATATTTCAGTAATTTCAAAAATAAATATCTATGGTAGTCATTTCACAACTTTTCTGGTATATTTAAGTAATTCTTTCTTGATTATTTTGTGGACTCGAGAAGACTTTGTCAAAACTCAAAAACAGAGACATCTCTTTGCGTTGACGCTTTCTCTATACTCACAACTGAAAAGGGCCACACAAAGACGACGAAACAAGTAATTTATTATTGAAAATTTTGTGTAGTCACCACTTTAAACTTCCATTACTAAAAAAACGAAAAAGATCTGTGAATAAATAAGGAATTTTCACAATCTCTCTTCCGTAAGTAAAGTGAAGTGAGTTTCTTTTTCTATTTCTGTGAATTCTTGAGATTAGAGTTTTACCTTTTAGGGTTAGTTTCAGTTATAATTGAGGGCCAATAGTTGAGAGATTTTCCGTGCGAGTCCATGAGATATTATCCTTTTAAGAGAACGGTCTTCTTCTCTCTTTCTTCCCATCGTTATCATCATAAAACCCTAAAAAACTTGGAGTCTAAGCAACTCATTTTTTTTTTTTTTTTTTGGATTTTTGAAGCAAAATGGATTATACATATACGAACATATCATCTCCTCGTCAGATTCACCGTTGGAAACTTGGATCAAACCCGTTAAATATGATGATTCAGTACTGGGAAATTGTCTTTGATCGTATGGAAAGAGATTTAAGTTGTTGGGGTTTGCAAATATGGATTAGGCCTTTGTGCTCATGGTGATGATATATATGTTTTTTTTTGTAATCTAAAATCTAATGTTGAGTTTCTACTGTTCCTTCAATCTGTTTTTTTCTTTTTCTTTTCTTTTGTTGATGTTAACCAAATGAATGAAACCATGATTTCTCTGTTACAATTATATATATTGTCCAACGTGTGAAAACAAACTAACACGGTATTGATCCTCACTTGCCCGCCTCTGCCGTTTACTCATTAGAAAAAAGCTGTGATGTATATCAATATGACTACAGAGAACTCACCATTCTTACTCCATAGAAAAAGAAACAAAACAAGCATTAAACAAATATTACACAACAAACACAAGGAAATGCTTCAATACAAAACCATCAACTAGACAGACATTGAAGGATTAAACTCAAAACAGAAAGAGTCCTAACGGTTTCTGCGTTTATTCAAACAAATTATCTTGGTGAGCCACTCCAGTTTGTATGAAGCAATGACTTGTGCTACCCCCAATCCAACCAACACTCCAAGCCCATATCCTATCACCACTGCTTTCCATTTCAACACTTGTTCTTCTTCTTCTTCGTCTTCTTGCTTATGGTGCTGTATTGACGGTGCATTAGTGCCAAAACAAGTTTCCTGGAGAGGAAGACCACAAAGGCCAGTATTCCCTTCAAAAGAAGATTTGGGTTGCCCAGTAATCTGTGTTCCTTGTGGTATTTCACCGTTGAGTTGGTTATCAGCCACATTTATGTACGACAAAAAGGAGAGGCTCCGTAGTCCATTAGGAATAGTCCCTGAGAGTTGGTTTCTTGACATGTCTAATGACTCGAGCACCTTCAGATTAGCCAAAGACAGAGGAATATGGCCCGTGAAAGCATTGTCTGATAAGTTGAGTGCAATCAATGCTTTCAAGAGACCAATTGATTCAGGAATCTGTCCTTGGAGTTTGTTTCCAGAAAAATCAATGGCGCTGTAGGAAGTAAGAACACCTTGTTGCTCCATTGATAGACCTTTGTATCGCAAATCTAGAGTTACCATGTATCTCAAGTCAGTTGTTGAACCGTAAAGAATTTGATGGTGTGCCATATACAAACCCCCATCATCATTCATGGTGACTAATGATTCTTTCCAATTCACAAAGTAACTTGGTGACAAGTTACCAGTAAACTTGTTATCAGATATCTCAAATATCCGCAGCTCTGGAAATCCAAGTGGACCTTGATCAGGAGGAGATATAGGACCATAAAATTTGTTTGATCGGAGAGTTAGGACTTGCAAATTAGGTAAAGCCTTGAGCCAGAATGGAAATGTGTCTTTGATTCTGTTGGTTTCAATGTTTAGAAACTCTAGAGAGGAGCAATGTAGAAGAGATCTTGGAAGTTTCCCGATTAGCCGATTGTATCCAACGTCAAGAGCCTTCAGAGAGGCACTATCATAGAAAACGTCTGGAAGACTTCCTTCAAAGTTGTTCTTCCGGAGATTCACAAACATGATGTTACTATAACAATGAGGAATTGGACCAGTGAAGTTGTTGTACGATAGACTAAGAGCGGTGAGAGAGGTGCAGTTGCAGATAGAAGGTGGTATGTTTCCTGTGAAACTATTGAGCTCGGCAGTGAATGCGTAGATAGAGAGTGGCAGACTAGGAAGGGCTCCTTCAAATTTATTTATGGCCAAATCTAAAAACTGCACCGATGAATTCACTAAACTTTCCGTCGAACCTTGGAAACCCGTGAGTGAATTATTTAGAAAATTCACTGTGTTTAGAAGAGGAAGCTTCCATAACCACTCAGGGATTTTCCCTTTGATTCTGTTGTTGGATATGTCTATAAAATCCAGTTTCTCAAGGTTCTTTAAGATGTTTGGGAACTCGCTGATGCCGCAGAGCGACATGGTCAAGCTTTCCAAGGTCAGGGGGATGCTCGAATCTGACTTTAAACTGGCTGGAGATATACTATTTCCGGATAGAACAAGGTACTGCAGAGATTTGAGAGAGGAGAAGAGACTTATGTCAATCGAGGAGCTTATCTTTAGGAAAGAAAGATCAAGAGTGTTGAGGTTGATGAGCTTTGAGATAGGCTCTAGGATTTTTCCTTCAAATTGGTTATACCCAAGGGAAAGGAGCTCGAGCCTAGATGAAGTAGAGGAGTTAGGAACTTCAATACGGCCGGTCAGATGGTTTTCATTTAAATCAAGATACGACAAGAAAGGCATATTGAGTAGAGAAAAAGGGATGGTTCCAGAGAAGTTATTATTAGAAAGTTCGAGAAGGAAGATCTTGGTTAGGTTTTGTACAAGTGGGAAGCTACCAGTGAGCTCATTCTGGTGAAGGTACAACTGGGTTAACGAGGTAAGGTTACTAATTGTGGGAGGAACTTGACCGAAGAAGCCATTAGAGGAAAGAGACAAGACCTCTAATCTGTGGAGATTTCCAATTTCAGAAGGGAGAGAGGAACTAAAGTTGTTGAAAGCGAGATTAAGGGTAAGAAGGTTATGCAACTTAAAAAGGCTATTGTCGGAATCCAAAGTTCCAGAGAAGTGATTATATGAAAGCTTTAAAAAGGAGAGTTTGGATAGATTTCCTACAAGTGGTAAATTACCAGTGAGCTCGTTATGGGAAAGATCTAAGTGGGAAAGCAGGCTTAGATTACTAAATGAGGAAGCAACTTGGCCTTGGAAGCCACTAGAGGAAAGAGATAAAACCTCTAATCTGTTGAGATTGCCAAATTCGGAAGGGAGTGGAGAGGAGATGAAGTTGTTGTGAGAGAGATTGAGGTAACGTAGGTGGTGAAATCCGAAGAGGCTACTATTGGGTTTGAGAATTCCAGTGAGGCACGCACTTGGGAGTTGTAGCTTCGTGATTGCACCCGTCGTGTTATCACACCAGACTCCGTGCAAGTATTCAGTTTGATTGCAACTGCGGGAATCAAACTCGTTCTTGAACTGCATAAGGGCTTCAATTTGGGGGGGACGGCAAGTAACAAGACCAACAACACGATCATTGATAATCAAGAAGCTTGAAGGGGAGACGCAACAGAATAATAGTAACGAGAGAAAACTCAAAAGCAGATGGGAACACGACATTATAATCGGATGAAAATTTTTCTTTAAGCAAAGAGATGGAGAGGATTGGTATAAATGTGGTTTGGCAATGGATTTGTCATTTATCTTATAGATTACATGTTGACCAATAAGTCATTTAAGTCTTTGCCGTCTTGGTAGTGGCGTTTACTAAAAGTCTTCCGAGTCTTGGTCTCTTGGACTAATCACTATAAGTCTTTCTAGATGGATATAGAAAAAAAAAAGATTCACAAAAATACACCAGTTATCTGAATACAGTATTTCCACTAAAATACATAATTTTTATGGTGTATAGAAAATATATAAATTAGTTTTTCTTCCATTATATTATACAAAATTTTAATTTATAACCCATTTATGATTTAACACCAACAAGTTGACAAAAAATAATATTCATTAACTTTTAAAATTTTCTTAACAAAAAAAGTAAATGTTTAAATAATAAATATTATTTTCAGAAAAGAAAAAAATTTCCTAATATTCATAAAAAAAAAACTCTTAAGATTATGAATCTAACAAAAGTATGAAAAGTTAAAACTATAAATTTTCGGATTCATAAATTAAATTTCCCAGAAATGTATTAAAATTCTAAACATTTAAAATATAGTTTTTTATATTTGTATTTTTCTTTATGAATAGAAGATATACATAATACAATTTGAGGTAATATAGTAATAAAATAATAAGTAGTACTTAATTGTGTTACAGATAATTTGGGACAGAGTGATTGTAACGTCCATGTTCCGGAAATTAATTAATTGGATTAATTTGGAAGTTTTTTCGAGTTTATGAACCTTAGACAAGTCTCGAAAATTGGTTATGGGGAAAAATAATCAATTTAGATTTGTTCCGGGGGTGTTATAAATCGAAAAGAAAGTTGTGGGTTTTTTCTCAAAACGAAATCAAAATTATTTTGACTTCTCTTCTTCTTCTTCTTCCTCCTTTGTTACGCCATTGGTGGCAAAAGGAAAAGTGAGCTTGAGAGCTTGAGAGAAAAGAAGAAGAGAGAAGAAGAAGAAGAGAAAAGATTTTGTAAGTCTATGACAAAGCTGACGGGAAAGGATGTTCCTTTCGTGTGGTCCTCAGAGTGTGAGGAGAGATTTTCGAAACTGAAAGCCTTGTTGACTAGTACTCCAGTATTAGCGTTGCCTGATTCGGGCGAGCCTTACGATGTGTATACCGATGCGTCAGGAGTTGGTCTTGGTTGTGTGTTGATGCAGTGGGGGAAGGTTATTGCCTATGCTTCGCGGCAGCTGCGGAAGCATGAGGGCAACTACCCTACCCATGATATTGAGATGGCTGCGGTGGTTTTCGCTTTAAAGATTTGGAGATCTTATCTTTATGGCAGAAATGAGCAAGTGTTCACAGATCATAAGAGCCTGAAGTACATTTTCACTCAGCCTGAGTTGAATTTGAGGCAGAGGCACTGGATGGAGCTAGTAGCCGATTATGATCTGGAGATAGCTTACAATCCTGGTAAGGCTAATCTGGTTGCGGATGCGTTGAGTCAGAAGCGTGTGGCTTTGGCTCAGAAGCATGAGGTTGAGTCTTTGGTGAGCGAGATTAGCACATTGCGTTTGTGTGTTATATCTCCGAAACCTTTGGGGTTAGAGGCAGCTAATCAGGCCGATCTTTTGAGCAGAGTCCGGTTGGCTCAGGAAAAAGATGAGAGCTTAGTTAGGGCTTGGTTAAGGCTTCGAGAGAAGCGGGTTCTGAGTATCAGGTATCTGCGAATGGCACTATCCTTGTGAGTGGGAGGGTTTGTGTACCTTTGGACAAGGATTAGAGGCGAGAGATCCTGAGTGAGGGTCATGCGAGTATGTTCTTGATTCATCCATGAGCGACTAAGATGTACCAGGATCTTAAGTGGTATTATCATTGGGTCAAGATGAAGAAGGATGTTGCTAACTAGGTTGCGGCGTGCAACGTGTGCCAGCTAGTGAAGGCAGAGCACCAGGTCCCGAGTGGTTTGTTGCGGAGTTTATCCATTCCAAAGTGAAAGTGGGATATGATCACAATGGATTTTCTGGTGGGCTTACCAGTTTCTCGGACCAAAGATGCTATTTGGGTCATCGTTGATCGATTGACCAAGTGTGTGCATTTTCTGGCAATTAAAAAGACCGATGGGTCTGCAGTTTTGGCTAAGAAGTACGTGCAGGAGATTGTGACACTGTATGGAGTACCGGTGAGCATTGTCTTGGACCGGGATCTTAAGTTCACATCTGAGTTCTGGAATGCATTTTAGACGGAGATGGGCACAAGTGTGCACATGAGTATGGCTTATCATCCTCAGACAGATGGGTAGTCCGAGAGGACCATCCAGACTTTGGAGGATTTGTTGAGCATGTGCATGCTGGATTGGGGTGGTCATTGGGTGGATCACTTAAGCTTGGTAGAGTTTGCGTATAACAATAGCTACCAAGCGAGTATTAGGATGGCTTTATACGAGGCTCTATATAGAAGGCTATGTTGTACACCTTTATGTTGGTCTCAAGTGGGGGATATGAGCACATTGGGTGCTAGTTTTGTTCAGGAAACCACGAAGAGGATCCGGGTTTTGAAGCTGAACATGAAAGAAGCCCAGGATCGGCAAATGAGTTATGTCGATAAGAGGCAGAAAGAGCTTGTGTTTGAGGTGAGAGATAGAGTGTATCTCAAGATAGCTTTGCTGAGAGGTCTGAACAGGTCCATTACTGCGACTAAGTTGAGTGTGAGGTATATGGAGCCGTTCTGGATAGTAAAGTGTGTAGGACCGGTAGCGTATCAGTTGGAGTTATCCGAGATTATGCATCGATGTCGATGTGTCGATGCTGAAGAAGTGTTTGCATAGGGGTGACGAGATATTGGCTGAGATTCCGTCAGATCTCCAGCCCAATATGACTATTAAGGCGAGACCTTTGAGAGTTCTCGAGCGGAGGGTCAAGGAGCTTCGCTGGAAGAAGATTCTGATGATGCAAGTTTCGTGGGACTGTGACGGGGTGCAGGAGGAAACTTGGAAGCCAAAGGCTAGGATGGAAACGAGATTCCGAAAGTGGTTCCAGAAGCAAGTTACGGCTTGAGTTCCATCGAGGGATTCCAGTTTCGGTGTGTAGCTGTATACTATGTGTTTTCATTTTGTATTTCTGTTGTGTATAACGATGTTACATTATGAGTATTTAATAAGATGAATATTTCTTATTATTGATGACTTTGGGAGTCATGGTTATGCATTTCGTTTTGGTGTTAAAAAGCGGTAATGCATGTGAGTAATAAGATGGTAGTTCTTATTGCTGATGGCACGAGTGTCATGGAAAGTTTTTATGAGAATTTGAAAGCTTAGTTTATAATCGGAAAGAGATTATGGTGTACCCAAAGCGACTGGGTATAGGTGCGATAGCCTGGGTATTGGTTATGTAGGGCAGATATTCCGGGTGCGGAATATAGGTGATGCCGGTGTTACCTTGCTAGGATTTACACATATCATGAGAGGTAATCTAGTCGAGGTACTTATAGATGTGTGACTTATTGCTCGATGAGAGGACTAGTTTCCTATAATGCCGATAGCTCGAAGGACTGCGTGTCTTGAGAGTGCGACTGGCGATGTACCCTGACTCGTAAGGTATATAGCCTAGAGTGATATGTGATACCGTAGATTCGTAAGGTGTATATCCTAGACGTAGGATATATTGCCCAGAATTGAGGGGTATGAGATATCGAGACTCATGTAGGTTATATTACCCCGAGTGGAGTTGTATGGCAGATACTCAGAACTCGGAGATACTACGGTGTCTTGGGTGTTGTGGTATGGGTAATATCTTGCGAGATATGGTGGATATCCTGTGAGGTATGGCAGATGCTCAAAACTCGGAGATGCTGCGGTGTCTTGGGTATTGGGGTTTGGTCTGTGAGTGACTAATAAGCACATATGATGCTGCGGTGTCGTAAGCATAATGACTGAGTGGAAACCTCGGAGGTTAGTTATAGACCTCGGATGTACATGTGTGTACGTGTGGATGTGTGAGTTGGTCGTGTTAGTCAGGAGGTAGTGTTAAAACCTCAGGGATTCGTAGTTAATCTCGTGTGTTGACCGTGTTGGTCGGGAGGTAGTGTGAAGCCTCGGAGGGTGGTGGTAAACCTCGTATGTATGTTGACTTGACCGGGTTGACCGAGGGTTAAGTAATCATTGCGACGATTAAGGTTCATTGGAGATGAACGGTTCATGGGAGATGAACGGTTCATGGGAGATGAACGGTAACATAAGATTCGAGGACGAATCTATGTTAGTGGGGGAGAATTGTAACGCTCGTGCTCCGGAAATTAATTAATTAAATTAATTTGGAAGTTCTTTCGAGTTTATGAACCTTAGACAAGTCTCGAGAAATTGATTATGGGGGAAAATAATCAATTTAGATTTGTTTCGGAGGTGTTATAAACCGAAAAGAAAGTTGTGAGTTTTTTCTCAAAAGGAAGTCAAAATCATTTTGACTTCTCTTCTTCTTCTTTTTCCTCCTTTGTTACGCCATTGGTGGCAAAAGGAAGAGTGAGCTTGAGAGCTTGAGAGAAAAGAAAAAGAAAAAAGAAGAAGAGAAAGGATTTTGTGAGCTTGTGGAGCTTGGATCTTGAGATATCAAAGGGTGTGAAGCTTTGAGAAGCTTGGGAAAAAGGAAGGTTTGGAGTGAGGCTAGTTGGCGTGAGCTTAGGAGGAAGAGGAGAGATCTTTCTTGAGGTTGGAGAGTCGATCTAAGCAAGATCCATCCATTCTAAGGTGAGTTGTGACCAAAGGTTATCATTAAGCCATGTGTGGGGACTTGTGGGGTTGTGCTTAGCTTTGGGGTGTTCCTAGGTTGCTTAGAAACCTTGTGGTCTTTTGTAGAGCTTTAGCTAGCGTTTGTGCTTAAGTACCTTATTAAGCTTTGATTGTGTTCATGTGCTTGATTTGTGATTTATGTGTGTTGTGGTTTCTTGGTGATTCCATGGCTTGTTGGAAGTGTTTCCATAGTTGTTTGGTGTGTTGTTGCCTTGCTTGGTATGTGTATTGGTTGTGGTTTAGAGGTTTGGCCTTAGGAGTGTGCCTAGGCTAAGTTGAGAAGTGGGGAAATCGGACTCGCTATCGACCAGGTGTGGTCGATTGGGCGAAGTCGATAAGCGCTATCGATTAGGGCAGGTCGATAGAGCGAGGTCAATACATCCTGCGGGACATTTTTCATAGTCCTTATCGACCAGGTGTGGTCGATAGAGAGAGGTCGATAGGGTGTATCGACTAGGGCAGGTCGATAGGTTGGTCGATGGATCCTGCTGGGTGTTTTTCGTAGTGCTTATCAACCAGGTGTGGTCGATAGAGCGAGATCGATAGGGTGTATCGACTAAGTGTGATCGATAGGTAGGTCGATGAGTTTCTTCGGATGGTTTTTAGGCTGGCTATCGACCAGGTGTGGTCGATAGGTCGAGACCGATAGTGACTATCGACCAGGTGTGGTCGATAGGGTGTGGTCGATAGGGGGTATCGAGGGTGTTGGATGATAGGTTGTGGTCGATTGACCCTGTTGTTCTGTGACTTGTGTTGTTAGCATTTCTTGATGTTGTGAATTGCTAGGTGGTTAGTCATGGATGTGATTGATTAGCTTTGCATAAGGTTGCACGTTAGCTGATTGTTAGAAGTAATACATGATGTTATTATTTCGTGTTGGTGTGGTTGTTTTAATTGCGTGGGCTTTCATATAACCTGTTATTGGGAGGATCAATCTCACTCAGCGTTTTGTTTACCAAATGTTGATGCATCACTTTTGTCGATGCAGGTAAAGATAAAATGTGATCGTGGAATCGAGGCGAGGAGGGAGAGGATGATTAAGACCGGTAGCTTTAGGTTTTGTAGCTTTCGTAGGATTGCTAGAACCGGTAGAACTGTTGACCATGTGTGGTCGTTGTTGTTTGTTGTATGTTAATTACTTGGAGATTATTTAAATATATGGGCGTTTAATTAATAAATAATTGCTTGTGTTAAAAAAAAAGTGTGGTCGTCACAGTGATAGTATATACATGTGAATGTTTAAAAGATTTCATATTTACTACTCCCTCTGTTTCAAATTATAAGTTGTTTTAGAGGTTTTTTTTTGTTTCAAAATATAAGTTATTTTTCAAAACCAAGACAAAAAGTTTTACTTTTAAAATCACTTTATTATTCACTTTATTATTGAAAGCTTCCAAAGCTTTGAATCACGTATTACAAGAAAAAAAAGTCAAGAAAATATTAAATTAAAATCAATGTTTAGTCAAACTTGTCAATTTAGTCTTCTATTGTTACTCCTATAAAAAACCAACGTGAGCAATTTTAGTTGTTCATTATCCCATTTTTTTTAATGAAACCATGAAAAATAAAGAAATAAGAGAACAAAAAGAAAGCAAACCAGAAATTTTTCAAAAAAATCACGAAACACAATCAAACATGCAAATGTTTACTCGTCCATTTGATTTAAACAAGCCGATGCATTATGATATTGGAGAACTTCATCCCAACAGAGAAATTGAAGACACTATATTGGAGATATTGAAGATTAATGCACCTAAGTTTTTCTAGCTTTAGTTTTTTTTATGTAATTTCAAATAATTTTTTTTGTTTTGATCTATATGGTCATTGATGCTTTGATTTATGAATATGAATGGAATAATGAATGTAAGTGAAAAAAACAACAAATCTATTAAAATAATTGATTGCTAATTATACTTCCTTTATTTAATTATTAAAATATTCTGGTTCTTTATTTTTTAAGAAATTTGTGAGAAAAATGTTTCTGGAATTATATAGCAAGAGAACTTTTGGCAATATTTTTTTATTCAAAAAAAAAAAAAAACTGTTAACGACAAAAGGTAAACCATTTTGTCCACAAGATGATATTAGTCTCAAATTCAAATATTTCTTTAAAAAAAATGTAGTCCAACTCACTATTCCAATGAACTAAGAGTGTTCATTACATTTTGAACTAACATAGCATCACAATCTAATTGTATGGGAAGAAGACCATCTTTTTCCAGTACAGATTTCTTCATATGCGGTATTTTGTACTTGTTTGATCCTCCAACTTCCATGATCTGATGCATACACGATTGAAGAGTCAAAAAGATTCGGTTTACCTTGTTTGTCGGATATTTTTCAAAAGACTCCTCAACCACACGAACAAGATCTTCCACGGTTTTTGGGCTTTCTTTATGTTGTATCGACTGAATTGCACTGAAAAATCCAAGATCAAAAATGTTTAGATCTGGCGAGTTTGGCGGTTGACACATCAAACGAATATCAAAACCAGTTTTTGAAGCAGCTTCTTGAAAATCTTGATCTCCACACTCCACATGTGTTCTTGCATTATCTTGTTGAATAAAGATAGTCTTTTCTCGATCTTCCCTTGGCCACTTCTCATGAATAACTGGTAGAACTTTTTCAATCAAGAATGCTTTAATATTTTCTCAACAATTATGAAATTATTATACCTATGTTCTATGAACAATCTAGAAATCATGGGAGAAACATGAAAGAAGATTCAAAACAAAAAATTAGATCAATAGACTAAAAAAGAACGCAAGTCAGAACTGAAAAAAAAAAACTCTTATCTCCACTTTCAAACAAAGAAAGCGACAAACATGGAACCAAAACAATTATTAACTCCCTAAATCTTGTTGAGATTACATGGGTGAATTATCATCATATTAAGAAAAATAATTAAATAATCAAACGTTCTCTTTTAACGTTGAATAATCAAACATTCCTAATAGATAATTCACATAATCTAATCATGTTGTAAGCTAGAAAAGAATTATGCAAATTGTTAAAAAAAAATTAAAAACTGTTACCTGGATTAATTAGAAAATCTCCATGGCCATGATTTTCTTCTGATGGAATTTCTTTTAAATCAAATAAAATCTCATTCTCACAATTTAGAACTAAAACATTTAAATCAAAATTAGAAGCCATGAAAAAAGTTGATGATCATTTTCTACTTTGAAGTTTATATAGACGTTAGAGACTTTACAAATTTTTTGTTTTGGCTCCATTGTTAAATTTTTAATTTTTGGTTTAAACTGATTTTATAGATGTTGGCTCCAAAATAAATTGGTAGAAGTGACCTTAAAATTCTTCGTGTGATTCTTCACATTCTCTTCTTTTGTTTCTTTTTCTTTTTTAAATTGTTTTTTTTTTTTCTATAATTAATTACTTAGACAAAATCATGAATTTTTATTGAGAGTACAAAAAACAAAATAAACCTTAATATGTGTGCATTCAGCCAAAACAACTTATAATTTGAAACAGAGCAAAATAAACCTTAATATGTGTGCATTCAGCCAAAATAAACCTTAATATGTGTGTATTCAGCCAAAACAAAATATGGCCAAGTGGGTAACGTGGAATCCACGTTAGTTAAACTTGGGATTGGAAACAGCACATCAGTTTGAAATTTCTCACATACGTTCAAAATGACAGGAATAAACTAATATATGGCATAACGACGAACACATAGGACAGTGGATACTTTTTGTAACTCGTATTACAAAAAGAATTAGCACTGTTTTGATTTATTTGTGAATTATTCAAACTTCGAAGCTGGTGACGTCGTAAAGTAATCACGTTATGGTTTAGCTAACCAAAGATCATTTTTAGTCTTCTGATGCCTGTACAAGACAACACTCACAGATTCTGGTTACGAATCTCTGTTTTTTGGTGTTCTGATTTGGTTGAGCTTACGTATGGCTTGTTTGTGAGAAAGCCTTGTTGTTTGATTCAAACATGATAACATGCAAACTAAAATTCAAAATTGAAACTATATACTTTTGGCATGAAGTGATGTTTAATCGAATGCATGTGGTTATCTCTTTAATTAGCTCACTTTGCCTCTTGACTTTGAAGTAAGTGATATATATATGACTAATATTCTAAAGTTTAGTATTTGTAAGCCACATAGGGTATTTTTTTTAATGTAATGCCATTATTTGTATTAGAGTTATTTACTAAAAAACTTACGTTGCATGGGTTTGAATTTAATATTTTGAAATATATAATTTTTTTATAAAAAAATATATTTAGGAAATATGTTTCGTTTTAAATTTTATTTTTATTTAAAACTTAAAATTTTATAGTAAATAATTTATATAATTTCAAAGACTAAACAATTTTTTCGAGGTGTAATAAGAATGATAGTGTTTATTAGTATATAGAATTAATCATGAATTTGAGAAAATAAATTTATTCTTCTTTGTAACATAAATTTTAATTTTATTAGTGCAAAGTAGTTATATAAATACTTTATCTTTTACAATGTTGGTAGCTTATAAATAAATGTTTTCGCGGGTTTTTAAATTCAATGAATTCATTTTTTTGCATAGATTTTTTTTTTTGTATTTTTGAATCTATACAATGCAAATTATTGTTGAATAGATAATATATTATTAATTAGTTGCAATTTTGCTTTCACAACTAATAATATATTTAGTAAATTCTGAAAATTTTTGTTTGTTTTTAGAAGTTCAAAAGTTACAACGTTATTTTAACCTCATCGTCCCTTAAATTTTAATTTTAATTAAATTAATTTACTGTAAAGAAATTTGTATATATCCATCTATTGTCTTTTCTCTCTTTATTTCTCTTTCTATCTCTCTATCTCTGAAGAAAATATTTGACAATAATTTGAAGAAAATATTTGAGAATGTCTATTATAATGCTTTTGTAATTCAAACTCTAAATCTTATATCATACTCAGAGCTTCTATTTTTGTACACCAGGTGGTTGTATACCAGCTGCTTCTTGGTTCTCCATACCCGCTGGTTGACTAACTCTGATTTTGTCCCTTTGCTCTCTCAATTTCCGAGGTAACTGGTTAATGTTGTCGAGGTAGCAAATGAGATTTTGGTTTCCATTTGATCTTGTTTGCATACTGGAAAAAGTAGGTAGACTCGATGGCTTGACTCAAGCTGATAGGTCGAGTCTGCACATCAAGCGTAGAGGTACCTGATTCAAACAGAGCAAGAAAGAACCCAAAGTCAGTAATCAAAGTTGAAAGTAAAAAAACTTGATCTTAAGAGATCTGAAATCCTAAATATAACAAACAAACACCCAATTGGCAACAATGCCAAATTGATAAACATATTTTTACTTAGTTTCGATTCCTCAATACTATCATGTCATTACAGTATGTGAGGTGTCAATCCAAATGGGTGTAATGCTAGTAATCAGGATGCAATCAGATATTCCTAAGTCAAGCCAAATGGGAAATTAGTTCTTAAACTAATAACCTAAATGAAACAGAAAAGCAGATGCAAGAAAAATAAACTAAAGAAACACTCGACCAGAGTGGTCGAGCTAAAAGGTCGAGCTAAACAGGAAAATAGAGTAAAAGAAGTGCTCGACTTGTATGGTCGAGTAGTAGTGATCGAGTAGTGCAGAAAATGACAAAATAAAAGAAGTACTCGACCATAAGGGTCGAGTAGATGCAATCGAGCTAAAGCACAAAATGACAAAACAGAGAAAGCACTCGACCAAGTTGGTCGAGATTCAGAGTCCCAAGGGTAGTCATAAGTGATGGAGGATACCACTTCATCAACAAACTATTTGATAACCTCCTAAGAAAGAACGGAGTTAAGCACACGGTAGCAACACCATACCACCCTCACACCAGTGGGCAAGTTGAAGTTTCCAACAAACAGATCAAAGCAATCATTGCCATGGTGGTAGGGATTTTAAAGAGAAATTGGGCAGCTAAATTAGATGAAACCCTATGGGCCTATAGAACTGCCTATAAAACCCCCATTGGGAGAACACCATTTCAACTTCTGTATGGCAAGGCTTGCCATCTACCAGTAGAAATTGAATATAAGGCCATCTGGGCAACCAAACTCCTAAACCTTGACTTGAAAACAGCTCATGAGAGAGAGAAATTAGTCTTCATGAGCTGGAAGAGATCAGGCTTGAGGCATATGAAAGCTCCAAGGTATATAAGGAGAGGACCAACGCTTTCCATGACAAAAAGATTACACCCAAGAAGTTCAAAGCAGGAGATCAAGTCCTCCTGTTCAACTCGAGGCTAAAGTTCTTCTTAGGAAAGTTAAAGTCAAGGTGGTCAGGACCATTCTGCATCAAAGAAGTTCTGCCTTATGGAGCAATCACTCTGTTGACTACAGAAGGAAAAGAGTTCACAGTTAACGGGCAAAGGGTAATCCCCTACATGGCAGACCATATATTACCGGAGGGGACCTCATTGCCTCTCGATGAACCTTTTCAAGCCTAGGTTTTGTAAAAGTTGAGCTATGAGACTTAAAACAAGCTCTCTTGGGAGGAAGTCCCATGACTATCATTATATATATATATATATATTTTTATGATTTTGGTATTTTTATGCTTTTATTTAGTGTTGTGGGTCTCAGAAAATGAACAAGGAAGAATGGGAATGAGATAATGAGGAGAAGACAAGGTGGAAGTGCTTAACACACAGACTCAACACAGTTATTCGATCACACAGCTCGAGTTGACACTCAAAAGCCTGACTCGAGCACCACACTCGACCACGTTGGGTCTAGCACTCGAGCTGAAGAGCAAACTACTCGACCAGAGCCACAGAGTCCAAGGATCGAGTCGAACATGTACACACAAGAGAGCATGGATGTATTTGCTGATGTTTTCTTCTCCATGCTTTGAGATACCACTTATATCATTCCTTGTATATACCATTGCATTTTTGTGTTTCTTTAAATTTATTTGTTAAATCTCTTAATCCTTCCTTTGATATTTTATTACACAAGGGACTGTGTAATTTAAGTTTGGGGGAGGGTCTGAGATGTATTTAACAATGTTTTCTATTTTCTTATTTCAAATTTTGCATCATTGAGTCATCATTTATTGCATAGAAAAAACCATAAAAATTTTAAAATTTTAAAAACTATTTCACAAAAACAGAGTGTTCATGTAGTTTATTTGCATTTTTCTGATTGAATCTAGTATCATCTTGTATAAGACTGTCGTATTTGCATATGGGATGATGATGACATTGACCTCATAACTCTCCTGATTCATCATGTAGATTTAATCTCCTCGTTTCTAGTTGTTTAATGCTTGCATGTGAGCTTGAAAATTAAGATAGCACCATTCTTGGAATCTTAGTTTAGCCCTTTTGTCTTAACTGAAACTTGTTGTGATTTCCTAAATTGTCTCTATTAATTTGAACCTAATATTGACTTGTAATTATCATGTCTTTACATTTGCATTTAAACTCATGGCTACCAGAAAATACTTGGATTCTCTTTCTCCTTTTACCACTCTTGTTAATCCAAATAGCTGCTCCCATCTTTGGAGCAGTTCTCCTAAAATACCAAGCCTACTCTCCTTTCAAACTATAAACTATTTCTGAGTGTGAGGCCTTATTTCGGATTGAACGTAAGAGAAAGTGTTAGGTTTAGGTTGACAATAATGGTTTCCCATGTAGATTCTGGTTCACACTTTTTGAACCAGACTAGGATTAGGGAGTTTGAGCTTTGGGTATGGGTTCGTGTTTGAAAAGAAAAGAAAGAGTGGAAAAAAAAAGAAAAAAATGAAAGTGTTAAGAATTCTTTGGAGAGGATAGTAAAAAAAATGTGTCTAGTAAAGGATTTGGGAAATGAAAAGGTAAGAGAAGGCTCTGTGCAATGTAAAGAGAAAAGAAAAAATATATATATGTAGAAGTCTACTCAATTAGATCACTCGACCAAGTAGGTCGAGTAAGAGCTTTAGCAGTTAAGAAAAATCTCCAAATCTGCTAGAAGTAATAAAAAAGATAGAAAATCCTCTCCTTAGAAGAAAATCAGAAAAAGAAAAGATGAAAATTGATCCAGAGTTGAGAAAAGAATGATTACCTTGAGAGAAAAGAAAAGAAAGGTTCATAATTAGGATCATTTTCTGTCTATGTTTAGGGAGAGTCAGTTGTGTATCCATGGGTAGATGGAAGTCTATTCTTGTATGCATCAGTTAGCTTTTACCTTTAGTCTTCTCCTATAGTTCAATCCATTCTAAAGAGACATCCTAGTTACCATGTGTTTAAACCAGAGGAAGAAGAGGCCATTTTTGCCTTTTAAAACATGTCCCTTAAACCAAATGAGTTCACTGGTAAATGCATTGCATGATTCACTGGTTACACTTAATGAATGTCAAAGGGACTGTTTGCTATGAATGCTTGTGTAAGTTAGGGCTGAGAGTTAGATTTTGCTGTGATGAGAATGACTACAGTTTTTAAGTAAGGCTCACTTGCATTGCATTCTAGAACTGTTAACTAGGACTTTGAGGTTACATGCTTTATCAATTTGCTTTGGTCCTGAGTCCCCACTTTCAAACCTCTTCTCCAGGCTTAGTTTTGTTTGTTTGCTTGAGAGCAAGCAAAAACTAAGTTTGGGAGAGTTGATGTCATTGCATTTTACATGTTTTTATCCTTCATATATCATTATTTTAGTACAGTTTCATCCATTGTTGATACCACTTTGCATCATATTCATCATCTTAGAGTACATAGGACATTTTGCAAAAGCATTGCATACATTGTGCATATTGGCGTGGTATTAGGTACTTTTGGAGCTTAGGATCACACACTTGGAGGATTGTACCCGACTCGACATGCACAACTCGATCTGAGGGTTCGAGTGCAGCTGCCTTAGAGAAAAAGTCAAGACTACTCGATCCGGATACTCAAATGGATGAGCTCGAGTAGAAGATGCTACCCTTTGGATGAAGTGCTCGACCAGTACCACTCGACCTTAGAGCTCGAGTGGATTTCTCTTCCCATGACCTGATTAAGTATTTTGTCTTTTTGCATATTTAGGGCTTCCAGCCCCTTTTGTATAAATATCCTTATCTCTTATTAACAAGGGATCGACTCCTCTCAACCCTAATCTCTACCTCTTAATTTTCTCTCTCTTGTTCTTCATTTCCAAATTTTGTAACTCATATCCCTTTTGTTTTATTATTATTTTGCACTTAGTTTCTTCTACAATATTGTTAATCTCATCTTTATCTTTATCTTATGTCGATTTTAGCATTTTCATGGATTCTGAGTAGTTAAATTAGGGTTCTTAGGCATAGGTTAGGTTAGTAATTGCTCTTGATTGATCTGAGTATTTGAGTATTGCTTGAATTTCAATTTCCCTTCTAGGTGAGTGATCCTATTGCTTGTTCTTCTCTAATCAATTGGAACTTGATATCATGCAATCTCCACACGACAGTGTTGATGAGATTGATGGATTCAACTTTTTCCATAGACTTGTTTACACTAGCCTGAGGATTTAGATTTAAATAGGGTGTGTATCCTATCCTAGGAATTCAGTTGTTTTAAAGGCTTGTTGGCTTTAACAAATTGGTGTTCATTGCTTGTTTGTCTGTGTGGCTCTGGCATAATTGGGTATGTTAGCAGGTACATTTGAGGTCCTTTACCACGAAAGTGGACTGCATTGGTTTTGAATTTGTTGTCAAAGGAATAGCCTGATTGGATGAGTTTGTCAAATACTCAGGTTGATTAAGAGTAGTTATTGATCATTAGCCCATGTCTGAGATCCCTTCTTCCTCTTGATTGATTTAATTTCGTGTTATTGTTCTATTTTTTCTTATGTGAAATTGCTTAATTCTACTCGATTGCATCTACTCAACCAAGTAGGTCGAGTACTTTCTTATTTTATCATTTTCTGCTTAGCTCGATCCCTACTACTCGATCAAGTAAGTCGACTACCTATTTTACTATGTATTCCTTGTTTGCTTGATCACCCTACTCGAACTGACACCTCAAATTGGGTCTTTACTTGCTTTAGTTGCATTCATTTAGGTTGTTAGATAAAACATTTATCCATTTGACTTGACTTAAGATGAATTGATTGCATCCTTCTGCATAACACAATACTGCTGATTGGATTGACATTGTATACCCACCACTATACTACATTGATTGCATTCAGCTATTTTTGCATCTCTGTGTGAAAATACCTTGTTTCATGAAGCCAGCTCATCCTCTCAATCTCTAATATTGTGACACATCAGAAATTGTTTTATTAATTATAAGTTTCTTGCTTGATTAATTTATTATGTTATTTACACTTTTATTCTCATAATAACTAGCATTCTTTAATGATTTTGAAAAGAATTTGAAAAGTTATTTCCTCAATTAAAATTCTAAAAACTCTAATATAATTTTTGTCTTACTAGATGGGGACATTTAATCTTATATAGATTTATCTTTGTTGCAAGTTCTGAGTCTGAGTTTGATTGAACTTACCATTATAAACATCTCCAATATAAAATGTTCCAAAAGCAACCCAAATATAGTACTATAACATATATGGCATTAATATAATTTCTAAAATCATAAACACTATATACATTAAAAATGGTATCAAACAATATACAAAAAATACATAAAAAACTAAAGACTTCTAATATTGATTACCAATAATCCAAATCTCGCCCGAAGCGCGGATATAGAATAATGATATCAAATAATTATATATTAAACCCGCGTAACGTGTGGGACTTACTCTAGTATAATATAGAATAATGATAGGCTTTATTACTTTTATGTTATTTACTCGACTATTTTATCTTATATTTTTTGCCTTATAGGAAAATTTTATCTAGTTGATTGTGGATTTGCAAATCGCCACAAGTTTTTAGCTGCATTCTGCAGTACTCGATATCATCTTCAAGATTTTAGAGAGCAAGGCCGCGATCCAAGAACCCAGAATGAGCTATTGAATCTACATCATGCCTCTTTAAGGAATGTCATTGAAAGAATCTTTCGTATTTTCAAATCTCATTTTCTAATTTTTAAATCTGTACCTCCATATCCTTTTAAGACTCAAGGGGAACTAGTGCTTGCTTGTGCTGGATTACATAATTTTCTTCGAAAGGAATGTCAGTCAGATGACTTTCCTCTTGAAACGAGTACTGAAGAGAATAGTGAAATCAATGAAGAAGACAATTATGAGGAAAATGGAGATGTAGGAACTCTCGAATCTCAACAAAGAGAATATGCTAACAATTGGAGAGACACAATAGCTGCTAATATGTGGCTGGATGCTACAGCAGTTTGAACGCAAAGATGATTGAATTGGTGAAACAATTTTTACTACCCAAGCTTACATTTCATAATAATAGTTTTGTTGCATTTAAGATTTTTTTGGTTTATTGTTGACTGATTATGAAATATGCTTCCTTATTGGATTGTTTCATGCTATAAAGTGATTCTTTTGTGCTTTTCATTATAATTTGTGCATTGGGGGTTCTCAGCGCTGTTGATTGCTTGTCGTTTGAAAATAGTTGTTCTCTATCTGTGTAAGTAGGTGCTAATTACAAAAGCTTTGGAGTAATGATAATATTAATGATAGAATATTGTTTCTAATTAATCGTAGGGAAAGCATGAAAAAAATAGTGTAGGGAAAGACAATCATTGTTCTTCTCAAGTAAAAGGTATTTTGGACGCAGATTATCAACGCTATATCGAAGTAGCATCGGGAAATCAGAAATCATTTCGCCTAGTTGATATACTGGGATTCCCAATTATCAAATGTAGGGTTCTAGCTTCGTCCGTATGCTGGAAAAAAATTAAATTATTTCGAAAAGGAAAATAATTTTGAAAGTAGTTGAAAGTATGATGGCAATCTCTACTATTTTGAAAGAGTTTCTACATGAACAAAAAACATTCAATTCAATTAATCAATAACACTAGTTTTTAATCTAAATATAAAGTCATTTAAACTTATTTTGTTTGAATAACACATGATTTTAATTAAAATTTTAAAATCTTCAATCCAATAACTCATGACTTTCAATGATTGTAACAAAATTTTAAAACTACCAAAACCAATAACATAATACTTTAATAGAGTTTTGGAAATTCTATATTGAATAACAATAAAGTCTCTAAAATTTTTAACTCTTTAAAAATCATAGAACCTAGAACCCCCCCCCTCCCGTGCCCTTTAGACAAATTAATCAGTTCCGTATGATCTAGATCTCTTTGTAAATAAGATGCCACCTGGCAGTGCTAAAACTCTTCTTAAGGTTTTTTTTTTCCTGATGTGTAGGCATAGAGAGGCCTCAAAATCCTCCTTTTATATAGTAGAGATTATAATGTCTTTATAAAAACCTCATAAAATTAATTTTAATGACCATTGTTAAGTTTTTAAATCATTTAGGTACAATGATAAGTAATCGTTTAACAAAACAATGTTTTATACCTCTTTTTATAAAACCTTATAAACCAACAACTAGTTTTAGAAGTTACATTATAAAACATTATAATGTCTTAATAAAACTTAAAAAATTAATTTTAAAGACCATTGTTAAGTTTTTTAACCATTTAGACACAATGGTAAATAATCGTTTAACAAAACAATGTTTTCTAAAACCTTATAATTCTTTTATAAAAAACCTTATAAAAATTAATTTTAAAGACCATTGTTAAATGTTTTAACCATTTAGGTACAATTGTAAATAATCATTTAACAAAACAATGTTTTATAACTCTCTTTATAAAACCTTATAAACCAATTAGTAGTTTTATAAGTTACATTATAAAATCTTATAATGCCTTTATAAAAACCTTATAAATCATTTATAAAAACCTTATAAAATTAATTTTAAAGACCATTGTTGAGTTTTTAAACCATTTAGGTACAATGGTACGTAATCTTTTAACAAAACTATGTTTTATAACTCTCTTTATAAAACCTTATAAACTAATAATTAGTTTTATAAATTACATTGTAAAAATCTTATAATGATTATAATGACTTAATAAAATTATTATAATTCATTTATAAAAACCTCATAAATCCTTTATAAAAACCAAATAAAAATTAATTTAAAGACCATTGTTAAATATTTTTGTTAAATTTTTAAACCATTTAGGTATCATGATAAGTAATCATTTAACAAAACAATTTTTTATAGCTCACTTTATAAAACCTTATAAACCAATCATTATTTTTATAAGTTACATTATATGACCTTATAATGCTTTTATAAAAACTTTATAAAAATTAATTTTAAAGACCATTGTTAAGTTTTTTAACCATTTAGGTATAATGGTAAGTAATTGTTTAACAAAACATTGTTTTATAACTCTCTTTATAAAACCTTATAAACCAATCATTAGTTTTATAAGTGACATTATAATGCATTTATAAAAACCTTATAATGCCTTTATAAAAACCTTATAAAGCATTTATAAAAACCTTATAATGCATTTACAAAAACCTTATTAAGCATTTATAAAAACCTTACAAAAATTAATTTTAATGATCATTGTTAAGGGTTTAAATCATTTAGGTACAATGATAAGTAATCGTTTAACAAAGCTATATTTTATAACTCTCTTTATAAAACCTTATGAACCAATAATTAGTTTTATAAGTTACATTATAAAACATTATAATGCCTTAATAAAACTTATAAAAATTAATTTTAAAGACCATTGTTAAGTTTTTAACCATTTAGGCACAATGGTAAATAATCGTTTAACAAAACAATGTTTTATATAACCTTATATAAAGCCTTATAAACCAATCATTAGTTTTATAAGTTACATTATAAAACCTTATAATACCTTTGTAAAAACTTTGTAAAAATTAATTTTAAAGACTATTGTTAAATTGTTTAACCAATTAGGTACAATGGTAAATAATCGTTTAACAAAAAAATGTTTTATAACTCCTTATATAAAACCTTATAAACCAATCATTAGTTTTATAAGTTACATTATAAAACCTTATAATAACTTTGTAAAAAACCTTATAAAATTATTTTAAAGACTATTGTTAAATTTTTTAACCAATTAGGTACAATGGTAAATAATCGTTTAACAAAACAATGTTTTATAACTCTCTTTATAAAACCTTATAAACCTATCATTAGTTTTATAATTTACATTATAAAATCTTATAATGCCTTTATAAGAAACCTTATAATGCCTTTATAAAAATCTTATAAATCTTTTATAAAAACCTTATAATTAAAAGATAATATTGCCAACAAAATTTTCTGCGATGGACTGAGTCTCAAATACTGTTGGAGTCTGTTTTTATTCCAAAGTGTATAGAAGTATATAGGAATATTCTTGTAACTAGCTCTATGTTAAATACTCTGTAAATCGTTCAATGAATGACAAGTGAGTCTATTGACTTTCAATAATGTCTTTATAAAAACTTTATAAAATTAATTTTAAAGACCATTATTGAGTTTTTAAACTATTTAGATACAATGGTAAGTAATCGTTTAATAAAACCTTTTTTATAATTTATTTATGAGCCCTTATAAACCAATCATTAGTTTTATAAGTTACATTCTAAAACCTTATAATGCATTTATAAAAAAACCTTATAATGCTTTTATAAAAAACCTTATAATGCTTTTATAAAAAACCTTATAATGCTTTTATAAAAACCTTATAATGAAATGTTTTATAGAAAGTTCTATTAACCAAGAATAAGCAAGTACAAATCAATGCTAATAAAGGCTCTATAAAGTTTTTATAAAGGCTTTATAATTTTTTATAAGGTTTTTATAAAGGTTTTGTAAATGCATTATAAGGATTTTTTTATAAAGGCTTTATAAGTTTTTTATAAATTAATTTAGTTAATTTTATAGAAGGTTCCATTAACCAAGAATATAAACATGTACAAATGAATGCTAATAAAGACTTTTTAAGGTTTTTATAAAGGGTTTATAAGATTTTAATAAGGTTTTATATTTAGGATTATAAGATTTTATATGGTTTTATAAGGTAGCTAAATAAATGGAATAAACTGCAATTTTCCTCAAACCCAAAAGCTAAATAAATGGAATAAACTGCAATTTTCCTCAAAGCCAAAAGCTGTAAAAAGGGAAAGAGAGCTTACAATTGCACTTTGTGTTCGTCGATGATGGCCTTCACCAACAGAGAATCTGAAAAATACCAATCATCGTTTGATTGAATCTAAAATCTTCTTTGCCATTTACTCACCAAAGCAGAATAAACTGTAATTAAGAGGAACTAACTGTGATTGGCTTTGCTCACTGAAATCATTCATCTTCTTTCCGCTTTCAGGTAAAAACAACCCATTCTTCAATATTTACTCTAAAATAGAGTTAACTTTTCCTCCAACCGATTCATCTACTTTTTACTCAAAAAAAAAAAAAGTATTTAGAGTATATTCCTTCTCTACTTAATTATTATTTTCAAAAACTATCTATTATTTTTTAAAATTGTAAATTTGACTCAATTATTTTATTTTAAATTAAAATCTAATAAAATTATGATATCAAAAAAATTATTACATAAATAAATTTACTTACACAACCTATAAAACAATAACAAACACAACAAAAAATAGATTTTTAAGCCTAATCATTAGTGTTTCTCTTACAAATAATCAACTAATGCATTTCAAAGAGCTAATATAAATAAATGATCTAAATTTAGTTAACTACATAACAAAAATATTGTTTAAGCAAAGAATAAAAACATATAAAAATTAAGGACTTCTTTTCAAATTAAAAAAGTTTCACTCTATAATAAAGTAATGAATAATATTACTCCAAAGATAGAGTAATATTTTTGTAATACTTTTGTAACTCTATTTTAGAGTGGGATTGAAGAAATTTTTACTCTATTATAGAGTTTAGATGGAGAAATAAAGTAGAATTGTATTCTTCTATTTTCCACTCTAAAATAGAGTAACTCAAAAATAAAGTAGGGGTTTTCTCCAATATATTACTCTATATTTACTTTATTACTAAGTATAAACTTTACAATTTGACCCAAATATTTTTTCATTAAATTTCCATAATTTATCGTATTATTTAAATTAAACATTCATTCTATTAAGAAAAATTACATTACATCATAAAAATAATAAAACATGATATATTTCATAAAATAGTTCATTTTACAATTTTAATCCAATAAATCCCTTTTTAAATTGTTAAATCAAATATACTGAAACCGTCTTTGAACCCTTAAACCAAAACCAAACCTATCTATTGTCTCAAATAATTTTTCATTTTTAAAATTACATTATATTAGTTTAATTATAAGTTTATAATTATATATTGAGATAACTTTGGTACTTGCTTAATTATATTTTATGTTTTATTTAATTAAGTGGGTGATTAAGAGATAAAATAAAAATATTTAAAATAAAAAGAACTAAAGTATAAATAAAAAAAATTTAACTCTAAAATAGTGTAAAAATAGACTTACTCTAAATATAGAGTAATCCTACTCATTCCTCTGTTTTAGAGTGGGATATAGAGTCAGATTGGAAAAACTTTTACTCTATTATAGAGTTTAGAGTAAAATATAGAGTTAGATTGGAGATGTCCTTATTATACCTAAGACCATCTCCAATGTCTTCTTCTATTTTTTACTCTAAATTAGAGTAAGGTTTTTCTCGTATGTATTATTCTATATTAAACTCTAAAAATGAATATTCTTAAGTATATCCTATTTTTCCTTTATTACTTATCTATTTTATTTCTAAGCTTTATAATTTGATCCCACATATTTTATTTTTTTGCAAATTTTCTATAAATTATCATATTATTTCAATTAAACATTCATTATATTAAGAAAAATTACATTACATCATATAAAAATAAAACATAGTAGATTTTAGTTTAAGCATCACCATTAGTTTTATTTTTCTAATCTTATAAAATTATATATTGATATAATTTTGGTACTTGTCTTAATCTTAATTTCATTTTATGTTGATTAATTTTATTTTATATTTTTATTTAATTAAGTGAGTGACATTAGGAGATAAAATAAAAATATTCAAAATATAAATGACTAAAGTATAAATAAAAAAGTTTAAAAAGTTACTTTAAATATAGAGTAATTCTATCCATTCTCTATTTTAGAGTGAGATAGAGTTAGATTGGAAATGATTTTACTCTATAATATAATTTAGAGTAAAAAATAGAGTTAGATTGGAAATGCCTTAGATGTCCTAATAACAGAGTATTGGAGTAATAAATATTTACATAATTATGATAAAAAAAAATTGCCATTTTTGAAAAAGAAAAACTGAGGCAGCTATAAATTGGATCCAACGGTAGAGGGAGCTACGTCTAAATTGCAGAAAACAAAAAGAAAGAATCTAACGATTATCAGAGACTTGTGTTCAGTATCAAACGTGAAAAGAGAGTACATGAAACTTTCAAAACACAGTTGGTTACTCCAAACGGTTTCTTTGTTGGTACGCACACGGCAAGTGGAAAAAACATAGGGAACAAGAGTAGAAAAGTAGAAGTTTTTCACACTAACAAATTTAATTCAACTACGCTGCTTGTAGCTAAATCTCGATGATCAGGAGCATTTTCCTGCAAACAAAGGAAGATGTTTAGTTTAAAGTAAAATATTTTTCCTGAAATTTAGAACTTCTATGAATGTAACATTGTCTATAAACATTCAACCAAGTACTAGTGCAAGAGGTTGTTACCCCATAGTTTACGCAGCTTCATTGCTATTTGAGTAACAGCTCTCCTCTCAGCAAGACTTGAAAAGTCCATCCCTGAAGCCTCTTGAATTGCAGACAACACTTGAGCTCGCTTACTCGCAGACGGAATAAGATAATTAGCTCCATTTGTAGTGCTTAACTCAACGACCTAGTAAAAGAGAAAAGAGTTGATATTTAGTAACAATTTTCTAGTAATAGTAGTAGCAATTCAAGCAAGATTTCAAAATAACTCGCCTGATGAAACCAAGGAAGTATTGAACTCATGAATCTTCGTTCGAGGAGGTAAGATACAAGTATACTGAGGATTTCATTTATGGTATGTGATGACATACTGTCTAGCACAGGGCCGGTTCTGTCGAGAAGCTCGACTAGCGCTAGCTCATCACCAGAAGAAAGCACTTCTAAATACTCTGATTCAACCACATCTTCACATGAAACACCTGTCACAGGTTTCCTTGATCCACTCATCATCACTTCTCCATAATGTTGTCTTATGCTTTGAACTGAATCAGAAGAAGTTCGGGTTTGGATCAATGTTTGTCTTCCCTGTCCATTATTGTTCCAAATGTCCTCTCTAGTTTGATGTTGACCTGCCTTACTTAACGGATTATTACTCCGCGTCTTCTCCATCCCCTGTGATTCGTTTAGCATGCTTCTTCCATTTGTTTTGTTCTCCCTTGTCATCGAATACTTGGAAGTTGATAATGTAGATTGCCGATTGCGAATTTCCGTGGAGTTTCTTGAAGTGCAACTAGAGAGCCTTGGTGACATGGTACTACCTTGGTGTTGCCTCACAAAACTGGTGTTTGATATATCTGAATGCATGACAACGTTCTGAGCTATCCCCTCCACTGCATATTCTAAGCTTGATACCTTGGATTGAAGAACTTGAAAGTTGTTCATTATCCCTGTTGAAAAGGCCTACAAGTTTAACAGAAGAAAGATATGTTAGTTCGACCTTATTGTTTACCAAACAGTGCTCAGCATAAGATAGTGTAAGACAGTTGAGACAATAGATTGTGACAGAAGATTCACTGACCTGTAGCTGCTCTATCAAACGTGACTGTTTATTCTCAATATCTGAGAGTTGTTTACGTATAGAAGCCATTTCATTTGAAACCTGAGCACAGCAGTCATGATTGATTTGAGAGCTTGACACTGTTACAGAAGAGTCAAGGCTTGAACGATCCTTCACTATGGTTGAGAATGGCTGCTCCTCATAATCATTTTCTTCAGCTTCGAAATGCTTACTCGTTATGGCTGGATTCACCATACCACTTGCAAGGAAACTGCTTGATGAAACTGTTATAGACTTGATATCATCATTTTCATTGACAAAGCCTGTTGCATAGCGATCTGCCTTATTGTCCATTGGAATGTACTCATATGTTACTTCTGGTGTGTTTGTAGCTTCTGCAAACGTCTTGGTGATGCAACTTCCCTCAGATTCTTCATTGTGAAGATTAGCCTTGGAGACAATTGGACATTCTGGAACTGCGATTTCAATATGCCAATTATCTTGTTTCGTCTTTTGGGTGTCTTCATTGTAACCTGTAGCTGCTTTCCTGCCAGAAAAGGGAACCTTTTTTCTTGCCAAATCTGTCACATATTTGTTAGACGTAGTAGCATCCTTCAACTTAGAGTCACTGGTGCTGAAAAATTCACTATTCTCTCGAGCTCCACTATAACTTTCTGCGATTACGAAACAAGAGCATCTATGAGTCTATGAAATGCATAAGAAAGATTTGAAGCAAAAAGACCATTTTCTTAACTCACCTTTTAAAGAGGATCCAGTTTCAGATGGCTCTGGACTATCCGAACCAGGAACACCTTTCCAATATTGCAAGGCAAGGATAACTGAGTCCCTCACTGGTTTCACCTAAAATAGAAAGGCCTTAAAGTTAGATGTTTCAATTTAAGAAGTATCATCTGTAAGAGAGTCAATATAAGAAAAAAAGAGTTCAAACTTTATCAAAGCGACACGATTCAAGAGAGCAGATGCAAGAAGCTTTTAGAGGTCCAAGAAACTTTTCACCAGTAGCAGCTATTTCCGTAAGTGCTACAGAAGCTGCTTTACGAGTTGTCCAGTCCTTGTTCTTAAGGGCATCTTGAAAGCTAGTCATTGCAGAGAACAACACACTCTTCACTGTTGCCCCACCAGCCTGAATTAGAGTCAATTGCACATTTTAGTTACACAACTACATCTAAGAATACCACTACAGCAAAGGTCAGAATGATATGGTATTAGAAGTAGCTTACTTACCAGGATGATACTTCTGTTAAGTTCAATAACCGCTGGCTTAGCGATAAAATGCGAGTTATTAAGCAGCTTTACAGTCCGCATTAACATACGTTGTATAATCACAACTGGAGCTTCAGGACTACTATCAATAACTCTAGCCAAACATAAAGCTGCACCAGACTGCACATACTTATTCTGATCACCAATAGCTTCAAAAAGCGGTTTCACCAAAGAAACAAAAACGCCATATTTCTCATCTTCATAACAACTCATCTTGGAAGCCAAAACACCCATAGTATCAACACAAGCATCTCTCACAACAGAATCCGAATCCTTAAGCCGCTTAACAACACTCAAAACCATCTTACCAAGATATGGACCAATAAGACCTTGATGAAACCTAGCTAAAGTACCCATCAACCTAATACACTCTTTTCGAACCGCGCTCTTCTGCTCAGAATCAGTATCTAATATACAAGAGAGAAAACACGATATTTTATCCGGCGACAAATGCTCAACTGTTTTCTCAAGCTCATCAACTCCTCTTTGGTATGTATCTCTATCTGCTAACTTGTTTAAAGCAGTAACAACTTTCTTCTTTAACTCAAAAATCACTTGTTGTGTATTGACCTTCATGTTTCCTCCTTTAGCTTTTGTTTGCATATTAGTCTTCATTATCCTCTTCTTGCTTCTTCTGTTTATACAATTAGAGCAAAAATATCATCAGAAAAATATAGTTTCAGACATGTAATTGAAGGCTTTGGTAAAATAGAAGCAAAACTTCAACAAAATCTTCGCATCAATACATTTAGATAAGCTGAAACCTAGCATAAGTTATATAATTTGATGAAATAGCAGCAAAATTTCAACAAAATCTTCGCATCAATACATTTATAGAAGCTGAAACATAGCATAAGTTATAATTTGGTGAAATAGCAGCAAAAATTCAACAAAATCGTTCAATCAATACGATTTTGTGAAACGGATGAGATCAATTGTCATAATTACGCTGAGTATATCACATTTCTGGAAATAGTGATTAAGTATTTACCAATTTCTTCCTAATTTGCTTTTAAAATAAGATCAGCGAGGTGTTAAAATTGGAAAGAAGAATACATTAATAATAAATATAACAGTTAATCGAAGATTCAACCATTATTGCGTATTAGATTACTCAATTCGAAGATCAGTACAAAGGAGAAAGCGAAACAAAATAAGATGAAGCATACTCTGAAGCATTACGAGGACTGAGAAGCTATGAAGATAACAGCTGATGCGGTTTAGTTTCCGGCTTTTTATTTTCCGGGAAAATCTCAGAAGGTGGAGAGAAAAAGATTGAAAAAAGCAGAGAGAGTTGCTTTGTTTCACGGAGCCCAGTGTTATTTGGCAGAGAGACGAAGTTCGAGGAGAGAGGCGCGTGTGATTCAGTTTCCTTTGGTCTGCGCGTTATTGATTTTGATTTTTGAATCTCGCGCTCGCTGCGAGGTTTTTCGAATTTTTCTTGTGGGGTCCATTGGGGATTTGGAAATTTAAACACACACAAAAGAGGGAAAAAGTTTGACCGGCAGTAACTTTTTTTTTTATTGTTCGATCTGATTGATTATGACGAATGTTCAGAAAGCACTGGGCCTTGCTTGCGGCCTTTGTCTCTAATCGGGAATTTTGAATTAACCGTACCTTCTTTGGTACTACTAGTCCACTATACAGTATACACTTCATTTTTATCCCTATTTTATATATATATATATATATATATATATATATATGTGTATATCCAAATCACGGTTGGTGAAATTTTGGATCCAACAACAAAAAAATAAAGGTGGGCATTTGATTATTCATTTTGGTTTTGTTCGATTCGGATTATTCAAATTGTGAGATTTTTTAGATTTTTAAAATATACTTCATTTAGTAAAAGAATATTATCTGATTCGAGTTTGGATTTACTTCGATTCAATTATGGGAAAAAAAAGTAGAATTAAACTAACTAATTTGAATTAATATTATAAATTTTAGTATATTTAAAGATATTTTCTATATAATTTAATTAAATAGATTAAATTTTTAGTAGATTTTGGTAAAACGATCTGGTTCGATTCAAAAATTAAATTCAGTTTGGTTTTGATGAATTTTGGTTCATTTCAGTTATTTTGTTTATCCTTATAAAAACATATCCGGATTTTGATATCTTAATTTTACCTTAATATTTAAATACAAATGAGTATTTTCAAAAAAATGTATTTTATTTTAATATTTTAATTTTAAAATGTTCTTTTATTACAAATGGTTAGTGCAAGATTTTTTTGGTATAATCATTTTGCGGTTGCTTTTCATGGTCACTTGCTAGAGATTACTCCAGTCCAATTGTGAATACATCGATACAAACGCATGGAGCAAATAGTTGTGGAGCCACCATTCTATACAAGCATGAAGCATAGATGACTCTTCTTTGTCTTCAAGTACTATTTTGAATCCTTGTTATTAGCTAAATCGTTCGTGAAATATAATTTATCTAGACCGATTTACCACTTGGTTAGATTCGGATTCAATCTTGAAATTTGAAAACATAATCAAAACATGGGCTTAATCTCCAGGCTTCAACAAAATCCAATGACATTATTATTTCTTCTTGGGCTTATCTCAACTTTCAAATTTGAGCAAATAAAAACATTAGCTTACACATAAACGTATTAAATGCCATTTGTTGACTTTCTCTTTAAATCATAAACATCTTGATTGATAAAAAGGAAAAATATCAAAAAAAGTACGAAATTACATTTTTTGGACGTTTAAACTCTAAACATATAAAATACCATTTAAATCCTCAAATTTTTCGTTAACTCGTAATTAAATAGCAAACTTTTGTTGACTAGGTCATTTAAGACACGTCGTTAAATTGACATTTACGGCGTCAAAGATTCCGTTAGGAACTTCTGTTTAATCAAAACGATGGCATTTACAAGTTTTATTAAAAAATCATCAATTTTTAAATTGGGATGTTTAAATCCTCAACTTTTTAAAAAATGTCGTTTAAATGTCTAATTTTTCGTTGACTTCATAATTAAATGTCTAACTTATGTTGATTATGTCATTTAAGGCATGATTTTAAATCAAGTGACGGAGCACGTTTATGGGGTTAAGTTGTCTGTTAGCAACTTCTGTTTAATCAAAATGATCAATGTTCTGGCAACCATTTATCTTTCATCTTTTTTTTCTACTTCTGGGCTTCATGGAGATCCAACCATAATCAAAGAGTGAAAATTCTTATCAAATAAAATCCGCCTTTGGAGAAATATAATCCAATAAAGTCTTTACCATCTGGAATCTCTAGAAAATTCTCATGGAATTCTCTAAAAACCCTCAAGAGATTGAGGTTCTTAAACATTGGTGATAACCAATTCGATCCGCATCTATCGAATAGGTTATTAAAAAAAAAATGTTTTTACATTATTTTATCAGTTATTGGTTTAAGCATTAAGCTTTGGCGATAATCAATTTTGTTTTAATATTTATTGGGACGTCAAATAACCGATAAAAGAATGTAAAGCTTAAAAAGAAATGGTGAGTATAAAAAATGAATTGGTTATCACCAACACTTAAGAAATTCAATCTTTTGAGAGGTTTTAGAGAATTTCATGAGAATTTTCCGGAGATTCCAGGTGGCAAAGACTTCGTTGGATTATGTTTCTCCAAAGACGAATTTTTATTTGAGAAGTTTTTAACTTCTTGATTATGGTTGGCTCTCGATGAAGTGACCATAAGTATAAAGAGAAGACGAATGATAAATAGCTGCTAGAACATTGTTCGTTTTAATTAAACGGAAGCTGCTAACAGAAAATTTAACCCCATAAACGTGCTCTGTCACTTGATTTAAAGTCATGCCTCAAATGATTTAACCAACATAAATTAGACATTTAATTATGAAGTCAACGAAAAATTAGGCATTTGAACGACATTTTTTAAAAAGGTTGAGGATTTAAACGTCCCGATTTGAAAGTTGATGATTTTAATAAAACTTGAAAACGACATCGTATTGATTAAACAGAAGTTTTAACGCCATAAACGTCAATTTAACGACGTGCCTCAAATGGCCCAATCAATGAAAGTTTGCTATTTAATTATGAGTCAACGAAAAACTTGAACATTTAAACAGCATTTTGTAAGTTCAGGGTTTAAACATTCCAAAAGTGTAAGTTCACGCTTTTTTGACATTTTTTCCATTGAAAAAATAACTGATCTACATGCTTATTTTTGCTAAGTCAGCATAAGTTTGTGATTTAAAAATAAATAAATATATATATATGTATATATAGTTATATCTGAAAGTTTATGGCTTAATAAGCATTTTCCCCATTTACTTTGGTAGTGTTCCTTGTGTAGTAGACCTTCTTTTTTTTTGGTGCCAAATCCGCTTATATGTTATTGTTATATGTTTGTGTATTTGAAAAACGTGTTACACAAGCATTGTAGTTAAGAACCATAAATTATCATTAACCTAATTTTTTGAGTCGACATGATTCACCAATTTTTACTCTACTTTTGATAATTTCACCAATTTAATACATAGAATTTTGCTTCAAGTCTTAGTATAGAACTGTGTTAGTTGCTTTAGGAGTTGATTAGTAACTATTTGTGCATTTTTCCATTGAAACTTAAGTTTTAATTAAAGTCAGCCTCATATCTATATCTTTTGAAAATTTGAGATGTGAAGATCAAATTTATTAAAGAAATGGTTATTGGGATAGGGACCAGTACCATTTTATACGTAAAGAGTTTGGATTCACTTATCCCTTCTTGTTCTTGGATTTCTATAAGATGTTCATCAATCTTTATATGTTTAATACAAAGTAACTCGTGTTTAGCTCCATTGCGCATATAGTATTCACACTAGAATACAAACAGAAACACTATAGATTTGCAGGTAACACTTTCTTCCAAAACCAATGTTTCCTCCATAGGAGTGTCATCTCTTCAATTGGCACTCCTTTGGTCTCAGGCAAGAGGAAGTAAACAAGGATGGTCATCACAGAAACGAAACCAGCAAAGAAAAGGAAAATTCCAAACTTTAGTGTACATAGAAGATATAGAAAAGTTTGAGCAATGATGAAAGACATGAGAAGATTGACAGCAACATTGATACTCTGCCCCGCAGAACGCGTCTCCAAGGGAAATATTTCACTCGGTATGGTGTAGCCAAGCGGACCCCATGACCATACATAGCCTAAAATAAAAAAGGAAACAAAGATGACCAAGAGCATGGAGTATCCTTTTGATAGCTCTTTGTTATCTCCAAATTTTAATCCCAAGATTACTGAGACTATGACCTGTTTAAAACAACAATGAGACCATTAGATGCAACAATAAAAAGCAACAATCAGACCATTATCTATGGATGTTGATTGATGAAATGATATAACATTTTTACCTGACAGATGATCATTTGTATTCCACCACTAATGAGCAGAGCTCGTCGCCCTAATCTATCAATTAATGCAATGGAAATCAAAGTTCAGAGGACAGGAACAGCTCCTACGAGGATTGATGAGTAAAGCAAAGCATTTCCTCCAAATCCCATAGTAAGGAATAAAACAGGCGCGTAGAAGAGAATGCAGTTTACGCCAGTGAGGATCTGAAACGTAGGCAAGAGAATCGCCATAACAAGCTGAGGTCTATGGTGTTTATGCAAAATTTCCTTGAAAGGATGTGTGATAGAATTCGCTAACTCGCTTGCATCTACCATGTCTTGAAACTCGGCCTTAACATATCTTGTTCCTCGCAGTTTCTCCAAGACTTGCCGGCCTTTCTCTTTTAATCCTCTTAAATTGGTTGGTGCCACTTCTGATAAATACACAGGAACGGCCTGAGAAAAAAAAAAAGGTTGCACTATTATTTGATATTTTGGTTTTCTCTATCCTCATTATACTATTTATGTAAACTCTGTACAACCAGTTTGTATTTCTGAATTTTTTTAATTAATATAAACTTTTGGTTTTCTCATTAACACCATTGTTCTTTTACCTGATTCTCAAATCCAATACCAAAACCGATCATGATCCGTCCTAGAAAAAGCATTGGGAGGTTAACAGATCCAACATTTACAGCAGCTCCAATTAGAAAAAAGATGCCAGCACAGATGATGCTTGCACGTCGTCCATAGTTCCTAGTGATTGGTGAAGCTATCAAAGTTACAACCAAACCAGACATTTATAGTAACGAGTTGAACGCGGCCAGTCCTTGATTATCGAATTTGCAGTAGTTATTTTCATGAGCATGTCTTTTTTTCTCATACACATCATAGAAAAACTCTTTAAGGAATTCATCCATTGACGTGACACCTCCTGTAAAACAAAAACAAAAAACCATTAAGCCATTTTTATTAACTCACTTAGTTACTACAACTTGGGTTTAAAGAGGGTAATGGTACATAACCTGAGACCCCAATGTCTAATCCAAAGATGCATCCACCAATGGCTGCAACAAAGCAAGTGACGATGACAAAGCCAGTGACTTTCCCTTGGTATCGCTCTGCCCTCTCATTAGCCACCTCGGCTGGTCCCAACGACCTTCCCGCCATTTTCTTTTCTCTGTTCTTGTCCACTTACAAGTTACATCTTATGATCTGCCTTCATTTCAAGTGATAATATGTTCAATTTCCCCAGCATGCGAGGACACAAAATAAATTGAAAAAGGTACACTTAACATATTCTTTTCATGTTACCGTGTTTTGATGAAGTTAGTTTCCTCTAGGAGATAGTTGATACTTGATATTTGCGTACGGGGGAGTTTAAAGGTTTTTTTGGGTAGATGTTGGTTTTTTACATATCTGTTGAGTTCATCCTCAGTTTATTTGGTACAAGGATGATATACCATCTTTTCTTCATTATTGTATGATATTGCAATGTAGTGACAACTTTGAAAAATTAAGGAGCTTGATCTACTCTTAGTGGATTGGTCAAAACTTCAAAAAGGACTCTTTTGTTCGTTGTAATGTGTAGTTTTCGTTATATAAGGAAAAGTTGATTTGTTATATAAGACATTTTTCACCAATAGACAAGAAAATGTCTATATGTTCACCAAAAGAGATTTTCCAAAAACTGAAATTTCAGAGAACTCAACAAAAATCTGCAAGCAAGATTTGAGTCAAGTCAAGCTACACAAAGATTGGTTCACTAAAGTATCAAAACAGATCCATTACTGATAACACACAACTTTGGATAAAGTAAGCATTTAAGCTACACAGTTCCACCCCTAGAGAAAATAACTACCTTAAAGAACACTTGATTCATTCTCCTTGTTGCGATAACACCTGACAACGGTACTCCCCTAGTGCCCATATCGGGAAAATGTTTCGATACGCAGCGTAAGTTATCATGCAGTTCCTATTGAAGACTCCCATTATTTCCTGAGAAAGAGAGAGAAGAACCAAGAGCTTAGTTATTTGTTAACGAAGAATACTCTCTAAATACACCAATGTTGTTAATGCAACTTGTTTTACCTGTTGTGGAAAATCACCATTCTCCATCTGAGCATTAATTAAGTATCTTGCAGCTCGGTGTAGTGGTTTTTGATCTACCTCAGCCTAATAAAATAAGAACACGCACAAAAAGATAAAATTACAAATGGAAAGAGAGAGCGACACGCCTTGCAGCAGGATAAACTGAAGTTTAAATTTTTGTAACAAATTCACTTACTTGCCCAGCATTAATGAGTGCGAGCAAAGCCCATGCTGTATTGACGACATGAGACTTGTTGCCTTCAAGGTTTGAATATACCTATTCATATAACAAAAAAGAAACGATTCGTCAAGTCGCAGTAAGTAGAGTTTAGTGGATGTACGAATAATTACTAACCTTGTCTTGACATGAAAGATAGCTTTCTCCCCATCCACCTGAAGGACTTTGTTTCGACAATAGAAATTCACAAGCTTTGGCAACAGTTGGAGAGTTTTTCACTGTTTTTCCAACAGCTACCAGACCTTTGACTCCAAACCACGTACCATAAGTGAAGCACACACCCCATGATCCATACCTAGGGAAATATCACAGGTTTACAAGTCAGAAACCAACTAGAAGATACACCGACAATATAAGAAGAAGAAAAAAGAAATCAATGACAAGAGACTAACCATGAGCCATCTGCTGCTTGAATAGATTCAATGAACTTAACTGCTTTCTCAATGCATTCATCTACTTCCTTCTTCCTATGACCAGGATAAAGCTTTCGGAATAATACCAAAGCTTGGATAGCAGCTGATGTACATTCCACGTATCTAAAAAACCATTTTAGCGCATCAAGCAGGAGATGAAAAACATAAAATATGATAACAAGATGATTTATTAGAAAATGCAAGAGCCTTACGGATAATCAATAACAATATCGCCAAAGGTTTCTGCTGGGTTTATTAGCTGCCAACAGAAATAACTAAACTTTTCACTTAAAACCTCAAGCAAAGGGGATTAGGCACACATGTGGACACATTGATACAAAAATTATATATATTATCAGGGTTCAGAACATAACAGCTCTATATCTGGGTACACAGACATTACCTCCAACCAAGGGTATGACCTGGTGAGCTCATATGTTGCAAGGCCTCCATCTGCATTCTGAAATCAGAAAGTATCTGCTAATTAGACAAGGAAAATGTTTTGCTTCTCGAAATATGCATTTAAAAAACAAACAGTCAACAGAGCAGAAAGACGACCTATGACTGATCAACTACCCTACAATTGGCACCAATACGTATTGTTATAAGTATTAGAAGTCAATTTTACCTGTAATGAAATGATAACATTAACAGCATCATATAACTTCTTTGCATCTATTGGTTCACCAACAATCTCCTTGGGAACTTTGGATAGCAAAAGAGCAGCCTGAAGAGGAAATAACAAACTCATTACCACCAGAAAAGAAATCGTGAAAGGTAACTCTGTCACGTTATTATTACTTTCAATCCTTCAGCGGTGCAATCAGAGATAGGCCAACCGTGATCTCCAGTTGAGAAAGGCCAAGCCCCTTTAGAAATGTGACGGTACCAGTAATTCAGATCTCCAGGGCAATCCTCTAAAACCTATACCATAAAAGAAAAAATCATAAGAGCAAAAAGAACATCCAGAGAAACACGCTGATCTCCATCAACTGCCTATCACAAACCTGGGAATTCTTGACAAATGAATGTGCTTTTTTCAAAACAGGCCCATATTCTTCGACAAAGTTGGATGCCAAAATAGCTTGAACAGCAAAACCTGTATCCCATAGCTGGCTTCCATTATAACCCTGTCAATAGCTGCTGCATTAGAGTATGGACAACAGGTTCAATGTTTATAACTAGTAATTGGATAAAAAGTAAAGTATGGGCTTTGGTTGACAGGAAGAGAAAGAAACATGGTAGGGTACATAGAAATGCAGATGCTCTCAAGATCTGAAATCAGACAACTTTATCAAGGTTGTTTGTTTCTATCTTATAATTCTATCAAACCCATACTAGGGTAAAACTCCCAACTTCATATAAGTTGATATAGTAATGTCATTCTGAGTATTATCAAATTCTGTTTGTATAATGTTGAGCTAATGATTCAAGAGGCACAATATTCGTACTGGTTCAGCAGTCACCTTGGACCATGGAATCAACCTAACATAATCATATATACAAATACGTGGTACCTGCATCTTCATTCCATCTTCAGCTAACCAGAGAAAGTCATCGATTCTTGGTAGGTGCAACTTAAAAGCCTCTGAGTTTGGGTCCTCTACCCAACAGCAAAGCATATTTAATACCTGTTAAAACAGCACAAAAAAGAAATGATCAAAGCTGAGGTTCAAAAACTGAAAGAAAACACGAGGTCGAACATATCCCACCAAACTAAAATTTTGAAAGAGAATAATAACAATGGTTAAGGGAAAATGGTACAGAAGATGTTGTGGAAGTTGATTTGCATACCTTATTCACAGGTCCTATGCAGATGTATCTAGTATTCTCATCTTCATAGTGAATATGTTCTATTACGGTTTTTAAAGCCTTTTCTCTCAAATTTGCACCAGGCCATCGCATTAGAACAGGCTCAACGATCTTATGAAGTGATGCCCAAAGAATATCTTGCACAAGTGGGTGTGGGTAGTATAAATCCTCCTTCAATAGAAAAGCAACTGTCAGTATAAAAACAGTCGCCCCGGAGCATCTGAGGACACAGAAATATGTGTAAGGACCTATATTGTGAGTATTGCATATTCTACCAAGCATCATTTAATCTTAATTGTGTTATTCAGCCAAACAAGGATCTCATTATAAACTACAGATACTCAGGTCTGTACAGAAAGTAAGTAACTTCTTTTAAACGATTAGCTTATGTGGTAGAATAGTTACAAAATTCACCGTCCAGTCCACGAACCTTTGCACAAAGGTTGCGTGCTTCATTCCAGTCGACTTCATGATATGGTACAGTGAAAAGCTCCTTTCTCAGTGATAAAACAGTGGACGTTATAGGACCCACAAACCTTTTTCCATACAAGTACGACATCGGTAAGTAGACCATACGACAATGACACCACATCCTTCCTGGAGCATGTAAAAAATCTTATTTGAATGCTCTACTGTGCACTATATCTATATACAAAAGAACTAAGAAACAAGCTGTAGCAGAAGAAAACCTATCCATCTAGTTAAATGCACACCCAGTTAAAACATTCGACATATGCGCTTTGAATAAACGTGAAAGCAGAATAGATTACAAGCTATGATCATATTTACTTAACTTGAGTTGTCCATGATTGAATGTATTCCATATCATAAAGTTTGGGATAATACATCTCTTTTGGAGTTACCAATATAACTATAAAACAGCCCAATTAATATATTAGAACCTAAGGAAGCATAAAGGAGATAAAACAGATACGGGCATGGTTACAGCACTTTGGTTTTCCCGTAATCCATATTATTGAATATACATTGCACCAAGAATTGATTATGAGATGCCCTTCATTTGTATGGGTAGTTAGTCGATCAACAAAAATTGAAGACTAGGAAAAGAATGACCTTTAACAGTATTTTAGTTGAGAAATTCAAGAGCACATGAAATTTTCATTCAACAAATATTATGAGCACCTGGATGGATTGGCAGGAAATACGGAAGAAGCCATATCTCAGGTGGCAGTGGGTTATTTCCAGACCATTCAAAAGCTCCAAGTACCTTTATTCACAATATATGCAGATCCAAACAAAAAGATGAGTCAAGTAACAGGCATATTCATATGATAACTTTAAAGTACAGATAGAGGTTAAGATATCCGTACAGATAGCCACATTTTTCCCCAAGATGTGATATTGGTAGCACCACCATGATTTAGTATCCAGTCTCGCCCTTTCTCCATAGCTCCATCTCCATCGTTAGGTCCTTCTCCAAGCAACCTCAGAGTAACATAGTTCAACACAGACCCAAACATGGTGCTGGGGCCCTCAATATGTAGACCCCAACCTCCGTCCTCATTCTGAAACCATATAGGGCCAATAGTCAAAAACAAATTTAAAAATCGGAAAATAGAAGAAGGAACTCTTTGAAACAGAAAGATGTGTGTAGACGTATATTTTTGGATGGACATATTATCTGTCTAAGAACATAGAACAGTACAGGAAAATCCAAATAAAGCATTGCAAGAAAACAGAATTATAATAAAGATCGGAGAGATTTCTTGCCTGGTGATTGAAGAGATAACGACGCATTTCTTGTTTATGTTGTTCTGATAATACTGTATTCAGTGCTCCAATTATGGAGAGTGTAAATATCTGTAATCAGAATTAGTTTTCGTCAATTTATCAGCAAAATTTGCAAAACAAAACATAACGACAAGACAACAAAGTTATGAACTAACCAGTCCTGGGAGAAGAAACATAGGGCCACCATAATCTCCTGGCCAGTGCCCGTCGTGCGCCTGTATTGTTGAATAGAAATCTAGACCCCTCTTTAACGTATTTTCCACAGTCTTCTTTGTAACATCATCACCATCTTCAATTTTGACTTGAGGTAAAACTGAGGTAACCAAGTTTTCTCTTGAAAACTACAGATAGAGAAAGTGAGAGAGATATTCTTCAGATTAGAATATGAATTTTTTTAAAGCAAATTAATGCTTGAATATCAGAGAATTGTAACCAGTCCAAGAAGCGTCATAGATCAAGCCCTGATGGGAAATCAAAGGATAGCCATCAGAAAATTGGGGAGAAAGCCATGGACGCAAAGGCTAAAACAATAATGAAAGCCAAAAGATTACATACTACACAATATTTAATAAAGAGAAGCCTTCAAAGAATCATAGCAATAAGTTGATTCAGATATTCAGATCTCAGCTTTAGAAAAAAATGCACACATGGTATGTATCACAACTCTTCAGTTGTAAGTAAATGAGTAAAACAATAATTTCGTCTTGCTAGTTTCTCAAGTTTGTAGTCTTTAAATTGGAATAGTTTTTCACTTTCATTGACAAAATGCAAAAGGTAGATGAAAATGAAACTATAAAGACGAGTCTATCTTCAAGAAAAGCAATTCAATGTCTCCAGCTTTTGTTGCTTCATCTTAGAAATCTATAAACTAGCTCTCTATTCTGTATTTGTACTCGTCCATCTATAGTAAACTAGATTCTCCTACAGATCAATGGAGTAGTATACTTGGTTATACTTCTGTAAAGTGGCTACTAAAACGCACTCAATTAAAAACAGTAAGATAAAATTGATCTAGCTGCACTAAGTTCATATGCATCTGACATGATCTTTAATGTTAATGCTCGTTCTACTTCAAGATTGGTGAATGAGCAAACTATTCAGATATCAAACTTGAGAAAATCATCATGACCTCTCAAATCTAAAATTCTCTTCCTGATTCCATGAAACAACACAATGCCAAAGTATCACTAACTAAAAAAACGATAGTCAAACACAATCACGAAAAAATTCAACAGATTCGAAAGAGAGAAATGAACCTGAAGACGCATAAGCAGATCGGAGCTATGTTTCTTCAAAAGACGATTCTCTGTAAACGACTTCCTCGCTTCGTCGATAGCGGCGAGCTCCTCAGGTGTACCGAGATTCGGATCGAACTCCCAAACCTGTCTTCCGACGTGATTATTGGTTGTTCTAAGCCATGGACTACCTCCTTCAGCGATCTTCAGTTTCCACATTATCCAACGATGAAGAAGATGTGCCGCTTTGAATCGCAAAAGTGAGATTGATTAGGGAGGAAAAAATCAAATGTTTACCGGAGAATTAACGGAAAATCAGTTACCGGAATCGGAGGGATCAGAGGAGTGGATAAAACCGAGGATTGCAAGAACTGAGAGAGAGAGAGAGAGATGCGATCACAGATGCGCCAGATGTACACAATTTTTTTCGACAGTGAAGCCTGTGTGGACCCCACTAAGGTTAGTAGAGTGAAAACTTTTAGACCATAAATTGATAAATGGCAATGGTTTTTGGTTTTAAATTTTCTAAAAATTTATTTTATGGCCTGATTTTGAAAGAATAGATTTCCTAAAAAATAGGGAAACTGAATTTTTATAGTTTTTGATCATTTCTAAAGAAAAAACAAGAATCTCATTTGACTAGTTTTTAAGAAATTTTGGTGTAATATATATAAATTTTTCCTAAAATCATCCCAGTTACATCATTTTGTTTTTGTTTTTTTTTTGAAATCTTTTGTTTACTAATTCATTAAAACTAAAACCTATTTTATGGGGGTTTTACAAAAGTTTTTGTAACTTTTTTTATTTTTGAAATATTTTTATTTTTATCAATCAATAAATCTATTTATCTAAATAACATTTTTTTCTTTTTTTTCTATAAAAGAGTAAACTAAACTTATGTGTATTTTTAGGTATTATAAAATTTTATAAGCTTTTGTTTGATTGTTAAAGTTTAATATCATTGTTTTACTAATTTTTATAGACATATAACCAAAATTAAAAAAAACAAATAGAGAACATAAAAAAAATTATATATAAAAACTAAAAACTTAAAAAGTTACCACTCAAATTTTTGAAAAATTAAAATCTACTGCAAAAATAAAAAACTAAAAAAATCAAAAACCAAAAATCAAAAACCAAAAACCAAAAACCAAAAACCTAAATCCAAAAACTAAAAACCACTTAAAAACTTAAGATCAAACATTCATAACCTTAAATTAATTGCTGATTTGTGATATTATTAGTCCTTCATAATTCAATTAGGAGGTGTATTGAACTGAGTATTTGGAGAGATTTGAGTTTTAGTGATAAATCATGTGTTATTGAAACATGAATTTTAAAATATCTTTTAAAATCCAGTGTTATTGGATTAATGATTTTAAATTTTATACTCAAATCCACTATTATTGAAAACATGATTAGAATTTGATTTAAAAGTTTCAAGTAAGATTTAAGGGGATTTCTTACTAAAAAATCCAAAGACCAAAATTTCATGGTTTTATGTGAGATTTCAGAAAATTTAATAGCAAGATTCCTAATTTACCAAAATTTCACCAAATCATCTCAAAACTCATTAAAACTCAAATCTCTCAGAATATTCAATTCAATACACCCCCTTAGTGTTATGTGTCTTGCACCACTTTTTTTAACCTAATATAATAATATTAGATTTATCAGGGTCTGATTGATTGGATGCATTGTTAGAGTACCAAAAAAGAGACATGGACCCACATATTAGGAGGGTGTATTAAAAATGGAATTTTAGGAGATTTGGTGGAATTGTACATATTTGGAATTTTGAGAGATTTGGGGTGAGATTTTGGATATTTGGTGGAATTGTTTAGATTTTTTAATTAAAAAAAGAAAATTTAGCTTGTGATTTGGTGAGAAAAAAAAACATAAATCTTTAGGTGATTTTGGGAGATTTTTAGAAAAAAAGGAAAAACTCTCTCAATCCATTACTTCCCACTTTCTCTATCAAAAACACACCCATAACCTTCAGGAAAGTGAAAAAACTTTTGGCTGATGTGAGATTCGAGCTTGTTTCTTCTCGGCAAGCTTTGGTATCTTCCAGGGAGCAAATGGAAGAAAAGGAGCTCCTATTAGAAGAACAATTAGAGGAACAGAGAAAAAGTGTGTGGTAGAAAAAAGCGTGTGGTAGAAAGTGAAGTAGAAAGTGAGAGAGTAAGTGAGAAGTAAAGCTCAGAGTTGCTGAGGCTAAGAACTTTGCACTTGAGCGAGAAATATCGGTCCAGAAAGAGTTTCTGGAGGAATTGCGAGAGGAGCTGAAGAAAAAGAAATCTTTGTTCGAGCAAGCTATGCATGATATATCCGTTATTCAAGATGAGCTGAACAATAAAATTAACGCGGGTATCACAGAATCTACTTCAGGAGAAAGAGTCGAGCTTGGTGGAGGCCAAACTAGAGATTCAACATCTGAAGTCTGAACATGCTTCTCTAGAACTATTACTGCAAGAAAAGGATGAAGAACTCACGGAAGCTCGAAATAAATTGGAAGAAGTGAACCGGGAGGTAACAGTGCTAAAGCTTATGAGTAGTAGAGAAGATCAGCTTATGCAGGGAACTGAAATGCTGAAGGAGAAAGATGTCCACCTCCACAGAATCGAAGGTGAGTTGGGCAGTTCCAAGTTGAAAATCACTGAAGCTGAAATGGTAGTGGAAAGAATTGCAGAGTTGACGAGTAGATTGGTTATGTCAACCGCCAATGGTCATAATCAGAACGCAATGGAGATTAACAATGAGATAAGCTTTGACTCGATGCAGCAACAACTAGAGAACCCTCGTGATGATTACGGAATAGAGAACATACGGCTAGTGATGGAGTTAAACTTCACCAGAGAAACTCTACGTAAGCTTAGGGAAACAGATGGGGAACTTGTTGCTATGCAAATGTCATTGACTTTGAGAGAACGGGAGCTAGATAAAATGCGTGATGAGATTGCAAACAAAAGCAAGGAGGTTTCTGTGGCTATTTCTGAATTGGAAAACATGTCAGTACCCTTAAGCAAAGCCAACGAAGTTGTCAAGAGACAAGAAGTTGAAATATATGCACTTCAGAGTGCCCACAAGGAGAAGGAAGAAGGATTCGAGACAAGAAAGGTGAAATATATGCTCTTCGGAGTGACCCTGAATCTGGTACTCTAGCAAAAGTTGGGATGTTCAGAGTTGTACTTGATGAAGCTCAGACAATTAAGAATCATAGAACCCAGGTGGCGAGAGCTTGTTGTGGTCTTCGAGCCAAAAGGAGGTGGGGATTGTCTGGAACACCGATACAAAATACAATAGATGATTTATACAGCTATTTCAGGTTTCTAAAATATGATCCATATGATGTGTATAAGTCATTCTGCCACATAATTAAAGGTCCCATTTCCAGAAATTCCCTTTATGGTTACAAAAAGCTTCAAGCTGTAGATTTTTTCTGGAACGATGAGATGAAATTGACAAAGATGAGACTGGGAACGAAAGGGATTTTTTTTTCTGTCGATGTGTTTTTTTTTTCCTTTTTTTTCAATATTCCTCATGTACCCTCTATTGAGCTGTGATTTTTGTAGTCTAAATTTTCAATTAAAAAGGTATCCAAAATCTCATAAAATCACAGTTGTCTATGTAAAAAAAAATATTATTTCATTTTGAATAATAGGAGATTTGATATCACTTTTACAAATTCTTATTTGAATAACATAAAATTTTGAATAATTTGGATGCTTTTATAGAAATTCCAAATTCAATAACATAAAATTTAATAAGTGATTTAAAAATCACAACTTGAATAACATGGGATTTTAATAAAAAAACAAAAATCTTCTAAAATTTTAGTTTTAATACACCCCCTTATAATACATTTGTACTCCACTCCCATGTGGAGTAAATATGTGCGCTGGGAAAAAAAATAAAACCTGAAGAAACAAAAAACAATTATAGTGGGTCCATCTAAATTTTTTTTCAGCCGAAGTACTCTACAGCTTTTACCAATCAGACCAATCTATGTGCTACATCGCTAGAGTAATGTCTATAAACAATTTGTTATAAAATACTATTAAAATGTAAGTGGTTACAGCGCTAGAGTATTTTGTGCTACAGCCCTAGAGTAGTATTTTGTTAATTTTTATAATCACTAAGCTAATATCCGCCTAATATATGCACAAATTTTACTATAAATTATTTTGATTTAGTATTTTTTAAAATTATTTATATTTATTTATTTAAAATTATTTTGAGTGTTTTTTCTATTAATTATCTTGAGTTTTATATGTTGTCCAAACATGGTAATAAGTTCACTGAAATGCCATAAATTAACTCCACATAATTTATTCAATTCTCAATTAAATCCAGAATTTAATTCAAATAAAATAATCCACATTCTCAAAATTAACCCAGAATTAAACAAATAAATTCACCAACTTATTCCATCAGATTTTAAACAAAAAAAATTCATAACTAATAAATTTCGACATTAATAAATAGAAAACACTCAAACAAACCCACGAGTCTAGATCATCACATCTGCCTTGCCATGATTCTACGATCATCTTTTTTATTTTCATACATCTAATAAAAGAGATGCATAAGTATTTCGATAATTCTATCATCAACTCCTCAGCGATCAGTGAATGTAATAAACCCAAAACCACGTGGACGGCCAGTATCTTTCCATAACATGACCTGTAATTGACAAAAAAAAAGCTGATAATGTTATGAAAATGCATATATAGCAGCCAAGAACAAGATACATTACTTACAATCAGAGTTTACATTAGAGTTAAGAAATAAGCAGATACATAACATTTCTATCTCTCATATACCATGTACTTAGAAGTGGCAAAAATCAGAACATTCTCAAGCAAACAGAAGACAACAAGAGCATCAAAATACTTTTTAGCTCTTGAAATCTCTTGCTCAGTGATGGCATTGCATTCATGCTGCTTCTTAGCTAGTTCTTCATTCTTTTCAGGACTTTTTCTTTCCGAAAAGTGTTGGATGAATCTAACAGCTTGATGGCTTCCTTCAGAGGCATCTTTGCTTCCACCTCTTGTAGTTCTTCCTCAAGTATAGCTTCATACCCAGCCATCATCTCTTTCTTGAATCTTCCTGGGTAAGGGATATTCAGTAGGACCTAAAGATCAGCACGTTTCTTTTCTTTAGCAACATAGCCGACACACGAGAAAGTGATCGAGTGTCTTGCTCGAGTGTATTTTCCAGTTGAGGTTTTTCAACGGATCTTGATTCTGCTCGAGCATATGATCGAGTGGTTGTTCGAGTTCTAGTTTCTGTATAGAGTCCTCCCCAGCTTGAATGCTGTATTTCTTTTCTTGAAAGGTAAGTGGATTGTTGGTGTAGAACTGATGGCATAGACATTAGCATAGTCCTTGGGGTTTTGAATTGCTTTTCCCGATAATTGCCCTGTAGACTTGGTTGATGAAGAAGCACTGAGGCCTTCGAGATGTTTGAGTCTAGAGTTGAGAGTGTTGAACTTGGAGTTGAGATCATGATAGGAATAATCAATGTGGTTCTTGAGATCAGCCATCCTCTTTGTCTGCTCGATTGCGCCATTAGCTTGTCCATGAAGAATTTGTTGAAGCATGTTCTTCAAGTCGATGTCTGCGATAGGCTGGGATTGTTGTGGTGCAAAACCAACTGGAGGATTAAGAGAAGGCACTTGTGGTTGGTAAGATCCTTGTGAAGGTTGTTTGGGAGCAAATCCTTGGTTCTAGGCAAACGAGTTGAACTGCTTGTTCTGTTGTTGAGGGTATACCTGATCCTGGGGGTTCGCAACGTTGGGATTCCTGTAGGAGTTATTTGGGTTTTTGTTGTAGTTGAAGAAGCCTTTGGTGTAGTTACCTTGATTCTGTATGTAACTGGCTTCCGCAATCTGTTCAGTCTCCCCATCTTGGATTTGATATAGATGTTTCTCATCAACGAAGTGTATTGTTTTAGGTTGTATCTACAGAAGTTTGTCCAACTTGTCATTCAAAGATTTCATTTCTTTTCTGTATCTGTCTTCACCATCGGATGATCCTCTATTGCTTCTATCAAAGTCCTCATTGTAATTTCCATCTGATGTAGCAAGATTCTTAACAAGCTCCCATCCAGAGTCAACATCTTTGTTGAGGAAGTTACCATTTCTTCCGGTGTCGAGGAGCATTTGAATCTTAGGTAAGATGCCTCGGTAGAGAGTGTTGAGAAGAGATTCGTTGCTGAAACTGTGGTGAGGGCATTGACTGGTGTAGAGCTTGAAATGCTCCCAAGCTTCTGAAAATGTCTCCCCGGTTTTCTGAGTAAAACTGGATATCTCATTTCTGATCATAGCAGTGCGAGAGTTAGAAAAGAACTTGGCTAAGAAGACCTTCTTACAATCATCCCAAGAAGTGATTGTACCCTGGTAATGTCTTCTCCCACTAGTGGGCCTTGTCGCCTAGAGAGAAAGGAAAAATACGTAGTTTGAAGCTATCCTCGCTTACCCCATTTATCTTTGTGAGGCCACAGAGGCGATCAAACTCATCGATGTGATCTAAAGGATTTTCCATAGGCAAACCGTGGAATTTGTTACCTGGCACCATAAAGATGAGACCACTCTTGATCTCAAAGTTGTTGTTCTGGACAGCTGGAGGTACTATTCCTTGTCTCTGTGTGTGCGTATTTGGAGTATCTCTAGCTCCTATTGTGCGAGGTCTGACTTGCGGTTCTGCCATCATTTGTGGTGGTGTAGCTACAACTCTTTCCTATTGTTGCCTTGGTTGAAGTCAGTTGATATGGTCTAGATACTGAATCAGGTTGTGGTTTCCCTTAGACCTGGTGTGCATCCAGATGAAGAGGAGCGTGAGCAATGAACTCGACCGTTGTGGTCGAGTGGTACCTAATATAGACAAAGAACATAAGGTAAATAGTAAGTAACTTAGAAAGAATTTAATCTTGAAAAAACATGAAATCCAAACTGTAACAGTGGTTCCCAAATGGCAACGGTGCCAAATTGAAACAAGGTTTTTTTCTCACTCAGCAATACAAAGAAATGCTAAATGTGCCATGTTTGCAATTATAGTATAGTGGAAGGAATACTAAGTCAATCCAATCAGGAAGACTATGCTATGCAATGAGGATGTGATCAATTACTTCAAGTCAAGCCAAGCAAGTTGAATGTTGAGTGTCTAACAACGTAGATGATGAAAAAGAAAATAGATAAGAGACCCACTCGAGTTGTCAGTTCGATTGGGGTGATCGAGCTACAAAGAAAACAGAGAAAGTAGAGCACTCGACCTAAATGATCGAGTAAAGAGATTGAGTGGTACAAGAAAATGACAAAAAGCAGTGAAGCACTCGACCAAAGTGGTCGAGTGGTAGCAGTCAAGTGGTAACACGCGAATACACAAAAGTAAAATAAAGCAGAACAGAGCAAAACAAGCAAGCAAGAGCAGAGTAACAATCAAATGGGAAGTAGGGTCCTAAGGATGGGATTCATGGATCTGTGATTCTCCTTGGTCTCTCCTAGATATCTAACAAAACTTCACAAAAGCTATCTCTAGATAATGAACATCAAAGTAAGTTGTTTAATGCATGCATTTGAGCTCGAAATTTAAAACATAACCATTCTTAGAATCTTAGTTTAGCTCTCATGCCTTAGGTGAAACCTGCTGTGATTTGTCAAATTGTCCCTATCAACTTGAACTTAATTTTGACTTGCAATTATCATGTCCTTGCATATGCATTTGAACTCATGGATACATGAAAATACTTGGATTATCTTTCTCCTTTTCACCACCATTGCTAATCCAAGTAGCTGTTCTCATCTTTGGGGCAGTTCCCCCAAAACACCAAACTTACCCTTCTTTCATACCATAAACCATTTCTGAGTGGTAGGCCTTATACCAGATTGAATTTAAGAGAAAGTGTTAGGTTTAGGGAAACTGAGTTTTGGGCGTTGAGGTGAGTCTGATAAGAAAATGGGGAGTGGAAAAAAAAGAAAAGAATGAGAATTTTAAAAGAATCCTTTGAAGAGGATAACCAAAACACTTGTGTATAGTAAAGGATTGGAAAGAAAACATAAGATAAGAAAATGCTCTGTGCATTAAAAAGAAAAGTAAGAATATATATATATATATCACTCGATAAGAGTGCTCGACCAAAAGGAAAGATAGAATTTTTAGCCTTAGCAGTTAAGAAAAAATCTCCAAACCACTAGAAATAATAAAAAGATAGAAAATCATCTCCTTAGAAGAAAATCAGAAAGGGTAAGATAGAATTTGATCCAAGATTGATAAAAAGAATGATGACCTTCAATGAAAAAGAAAAGGGTTAGAATTAGATCATTTTCTGTGTTTAGATTTAGGGAGAGTCAGTTGGATATTCAAGGGTAGATGGAAGTCTATTCTTGTATGTGTCAGTTGGCTTTTACCTTTAGCCTTCTCTCATAGTTCAATCCATTCTTATGAGAGATCCCAGTATCATGCGCTTAACCCAGAGGAAGAAGAGGTCATTTTTCCCTCTTAATGTTAAAAGGATTGTTTGCATTGAATGCTTGTATAGGCTAGGGTTGAGGGTCAGACTTTGTTGTGATGAGAATGGCTACAGTTTTTGAGTAAAGCTCACATACATTGCATTCCAGAACTGTTAACAAGGACTTTGAGATTACATGTTTTATCTTTAGGCTTTGGTCCTGAGTCCCCACTCTCAAACCTCTTCTCCAGGCTAAGTCTTGTTTGTTTGCTTGAGGACAAACAAGTACTAAGTTTGGGGAGTTGATGTCACTGTATTTTACATGTTTTTAACCTTCATTTATCATCATTTTAGTGTAGTTTCATCTATTTTTTATACCACTTTACATCATATTCATCACCGTAGAGTACTTACGACATTTTGCATGTGCATTGCATACATTCTGCATTTTGGAGTGGTATTAGGTGATTTTGGAGCTCAGGACTACACACTCGGAGATTTGCACCAGACTCGACCAAGACTGTTCGAGTAGAGAGCTCGAGTGCACATCCCATAGATGATCCGAAGGACCACTTGACCAGTATAGCTCAACCAAAGGGTTCGAGTGATGGTAGCTTGAAGAACACGTCAATACCACTCGACCACAGATTGCTCGAGTGAATGAGTTCGAGGGAGAAACCTACATTGGACCGGCCACTCGACCAAGACCACTCGAGCCATGTGCTCGAGTGGACTTTCCCTTCATTCCCCCTGATTAGTTATTTTGTCTTTTTGTGTTTTAGGGCTTCCAAGCCCTTATATAAATACCCTGGCCGTCTTATTAGTAAGAGATCCGTCTCAATTTTCTCTCTCTTCTTTATTTTCTAAATTTGTAGATCTGATTACTCTCTATCTATTTAGTATTTGCAATTATTTTCTTCTCCAACATTGTTCATCGCATCTTTATCTATAACATATGTCGTTTTTAGCATTTTCTAGGTTTGTGTTCTTAATGATGAGTTTTGAGGAGTGATTAGGATTCTGAATGATGGGGTAGATCTGTGTAGGATTCTTGGTCTCCTTAGATGTTTAAGCTTGAAATTGCATAGATCTCTTATGGATTAGGTTTTCTTAATGCTTAGTTAGCCAAGGGATTGGTAATTTTGATCTCAGGCATTTCCCATCGGAAGGTGTTGATGAAATGCTTGAACCAAATAATACCAGAAATCTATAGCTTTAACCCATGGCTTAAGAGGTTTTAGCTGTATTTTGACATTAATGAATTGGTTCTTAATGCTTACCTGTATTATGTTTCATTGATATTTGCTCTAAGTTTCTTTGTATCTTTGATTGGATATTAAGATTAGGAAGTGGTATAGGCATGTTGCTGTTTATCACGGGAGTGAAGCCACCTTACTTTGATGTTCATTATCTAGAGATAGCTTCTGTGAAGTTTTGTTAGATATCTAGGAGAGACCAAGGAGAATCACAGATCCATGAATCCCATCCTTAGGACCCTACTTCCCATTTGATTGTTACTCTACTCTTGCTTGCTTTTTTTGCTCTATTCTGTTTTGTTTTACTTTTGTGCATTCGCTTGTTACCATTCGACTGCTACCACTCGACCACTTCGGTAGAGTGCTTCACTACTTTTTTGTCATTTTCTTGCACCACTCGATCTCTTTACTCGATCATTTAGGTCGAGTACTCTACTTTCTCTGTTTCCGTTGTAGCTCGATCACCCCACTTGAACTGACAACTCGAGTGGGTCTCTTATCTATTTTCTTTTTCATCATCTAGGTTGTTAGACACTCAACATTCAACCTACTTGGCTTCACTTAAGTAATTGATCACATCCTTACTGCATAACACAGTCTTTCTGATTGGATTGACTTAGTATTCCCTCCACTATACTATAATTGCAAACATGGCACAATTAGCATTTATGTATTGCTGAGTGATAAAAACCTTGTTTTAATATACAGAGACGAGACTTTGTACAAGGAAAGATGAATATACATGAAGTAATTATAGGATCAATTAGGTGAGCTGTATGAGATTATGTGAGTTATACGGGATATCTAAAATATCCTTATCACACCCCCTCAAGATGGACGACGAGGGTAAAGTCCGATCTTGACTGCAAGATTATGGAACCTGGATTGCGGTAATGGCTTGGTTAGGGCGTCGGCTAGTCTATCAGCGGATGTGACATGGGTGACTCGAAGCTGACCACTTTGAACAAACTGATGGACAAAGTGATAGTCTAATACGATATGTTTCATTCGTGAGTGGAATATCGGATTGGCGGCAAGGTATGTAGCTCCAATTTTATCACAATAGATAACTGGTTTAGAGTTGACTTTGATGCCAAGTTTGGATAGAAGATATGAGATCGAACACAGTTCTGATGTAGTGGACGCAAGATAGCGGTTTCTGCTTCGGTGGATTAGCGGGAAACTCCAATTTTTTTGTTGGGGGACCAAGCAATAGGATAACTTCCGAGGTAAACAATGTAGGCTGAGGTTGATGTGTAGTCATCTTTGTCTCCTCCCCAATTGGCGTCAGTAAAGGCATGGAGATTTGCCATATTCGTTCCTCGTAGATAGATGCTGTGAGTGATGGTGCTGGCGAGGTAATGAAGTAGTCTTTTAACGGCAGACAAGTGAGTTGTTGAAAGGCGATGCATGAATTGAAAAAATTTGTTGACAGGGAAAGATATATCTGGGCGTGTGAGGGACATGTACTAAAGACTTCCTACAATGGTACGATATTTTATTGCATCGTCTAAGGTTGTGCCGATTTGAAGCGTTAGCGGAGTGTTGGAGCACATCGGGGTTGCTATTGGTTTGAAATCGGTTATGTGCACCTTGTGTAGCAGATCTGCAATATACCTATGTTGTGAGAGATGGACACCAGTTTTAGTTCTAGTGACTTCAATTCCTAAGAAATAAGAAAGATCGCCTAAATCTTTTGAAGAAAAACGTTGAGAAAGAGATTCGATAAACCATGTTATATGTGGAGGACTATTTCCGGTGATGATTATGTTATCGACGTAGACGAGCATCTAGAGGAGAATATCGTCTTTGTGGTATATGAACAAGGATGCATCTGCAACCAAGTTTTTGAAACCGGAGTGAAGAAGAAATGTTCGGAGCTCGTTATACCATGCCCGGGGTGCCTGTTTGAGACCGTATATGGCTTTATGGAGCTTGAAAATTGCTTGAGGATTGTCTTTAACTTGGAATCCAGGTGGTTGCATCATATAGATTTCTTCTTGAAGATGCCCTTGTAAAAATGTGTTGTTGACATCGAGTTGACGCATTGGCCAGTCTCTTGTTACCGCGGTGCTGAGGATAATACGAACGATTGCTTCCTTGACAGCTGGACTAAAAGTATCTTGATAATCAACTCCAGGTCTTTGATTGTATCCTTTAGCCACCAATCTAGCTTTGTACTGGTCGATGGATCCATTAGGTTTCCTTTTGATCGTAAAGACCCACCTGCAACCTACAACATTAGATTCTTTTGATGAGTTAACAATATTCCATGTATGATTTCGAATATGAGAATTTATTTCATCACCCAGGGCTTTACGCCAATGAGGACTCTTGAGTGCTTCAGCAACGATTCACGAAATTGCTTCAGGGTTGGGTGCCACGGTGGTGTGGAGATTGAGTTTTTGGACTGGTTTCCTTATGCGGTTATAAACGCCTAGTGGCGGAGGGGAAGGCAGGGGTGCAGGGACTGAAGTGGCAACAGAGGTGAAGGAGGTTCTGGTGTGGACGAATCATGTCTCACGGAAAGAGGTGGTGAATGCAATGATGGAGCCGGGGAGGTTGGTTCCAGAGCAGGTGTCTCATCTGCAATATGAGTTTCTGGTAGAGATGCGGGTGCCTGATGCACAGGTTGAGGAATAAGAGTTACCACAGGTTGATGAGCTTGTGTGGGTTCCTCAGCCGTAGAGATATCTGCATTTTCAATATTTGAAGAAACCGAGAATGGAAAAATATGTTCATGAAAGACCACATGCCGGGAAGTATAAATTCTTGAGGTAGACCTATCAAGACAAAAATATGCACTTTGCGTAATCGAGTACCCTAGAAAGACACACGGTGTTGATCTAGCATCGAGCTTATGAGAAACATTAGGTTTTAACCATGGAAAACTAAGCAACCAAAAACTCGTAATTTTTGAAAATTCGGTGAAGTGCCATGCAAAATTTGAAAAGGGTTTTGAAAATCCAAGGTTTGCGATGGCATGTGGTTTATAAGATAAACAGCCACCCCAAAAGCATAAGTCTAATAAGACTTTGGCATATAAGCGTGAGACATAAGGGCTAAGCCCGTTTCAACGATATGTCGATGACGTCCTTCCGCAATGCCATTATGCTCTGGTGTGTGAGGCGGGCTAGTCATATGGGAGATACCATGACTGGAGAGAAATGTCTTTAGACCTATGTATTCACCCCATTGTCGGTATATATGGCTCTCAATTTGGATTGAAATCGATTTTCAACCAAACTTTTGAACGTCGTAAAAACTGCAAAAACTTTGGATTTTTGTTTTAAAGGATATAGCCAAGTATATCTAGTAAAATGATCAAAAAAATAACATAGTATTTAAAACCACCTATAGAAACTAACGGTGAAGTCCAAATATCAGAGAAAACAATGTCTAGAGGATGCGACGATTTTAGAGTAGACGTAAAAAATGGTAACTTATGCATTTTATTAATAGACCAAGTGGTGCATGGCGAAGCAAGCAAAACATTTGAAGAAACAGGTAAATGAAATTTATAAACTACTTTTTGAAGAATATGTAAGGCGGGATCCCTAAACGAGAATGCCAATCAGAAAGAGTGATCTTAATAACAGAAGCAAAAGCAAGAGATGGAGGTTTGGAGACAGACGAGGTTGGCCATTCGTAGGTGCCGCCCTTAGGCTTGCCTTCTAGACGAAGAGCACCCGTTTGTAAATCCCGAACCTGAAAATATGTTGATGTAAATGTAACCAAAACTCCATTAGTGGTACATAATTGAAAGATAGATATTAAGTTTTTATCAAGTGACAGTACACATAAAACATTATTGAAAAAGAAAGGACGAGTATAAGAGGGAAAAGAAAAAGAACCAGAGTGCGTAATTGGTAAGGCGGAGCCATTACCAAGAATCACGTCATTCCCACCACCATATGGATTATGAGCTGCCAAGTTGTCTAAGTCTGAAGTCATGTGGTATGATGCTCCTGAATCTACGAGCCAAGTGGATGAATCGGAGAGCATAGCAACATTAGCACGCGGGCACCATGGCTGAACCAGTGGTAGTTGTTGCCAAGGTTGGAAGTTAGAGACTTGTGATTGGTATGGTGAAACCTGAGGAGAAGCAGAGCCACAGACCATCCTGAATTCAGGGCAAAACTTGGCACTATGCCCTTGCATTCCACACGCTTGACACTTCTCAAGGTACGGTTTTGAAAACCAGGTGTGGTTTGGATTGTTGTTACCAACATAATGATTCGACGAAGAGGATTTGTTGAAGTGGTTGTGATGATAGTTGTTGTGACGAGGCTGGTGTCGTGGGCGAGTATCTGTTGCATTTGCAATAATCGGCGTGACCGGAGCAGTATCGGAGCAGAGAAGCATGTCCTCTTGATTTAGCAAGCGCTCATACAGTTCCGTATAGGAGATGGGGTTGTCGCGACCATTGATGGCATCAATCTCAGGCTTGTAATCCTCCGGAAGATCTTCAGGGTCCAATGGTTTCCCAAGGAGAGCAAAATCATCAGCTTTGGCTTTCATCATACGAAGGTAATCACTGATCGGCTTGTTTCCTTTGACACAGGTTCTGATCTGGTACTTAAGCTGTTGGATATGTCCACGAGTAGGATTACCAAGAGCTGCAGCCAGAGCATCCCAAACCTCTTTGGCCATAGTGGCGGTGGAGACCAAAGATTGAACAGATGGAGTAATAGCACCGATCAATGCACTATAGAGAAGCCGATCTTGTCGATGCGATGGGGCATAAGCTGGATTTGGGGATTCAACGCCATTGACAGCCACCGTAGGGACTGGGACGTTGCCAGTGTTGTCGATGTACTGCTGGAGTTCATGACCTTCGAGTAAGGCTCGGATCTGGTGACACCACATGAGATAATTCTGATTGGTGAGCTTGGTGACACTCGACATATTCACAGAGAGAATAGTACTCTGTGGATCTTGTGCATTGAACACAGATGTGCGTTCAGCAGTGAAATCTGAAGCCATGATAAGAGAAAAACAAAAAAAAAAGATAGGCAAGAGATGGCGGCGTGAGAAAGAAAAGAAAAAGATATGTTAAGACCTATAGTGCTCTGATACCATATTGAGTTATTCAGAAGGATGATTTTATTCATATGCCGAGCTGAGTTTAAATATACAGAGACGAGACTTTGTACAAGGAAAGATGAATATACATGAAGTATTTATAGAATCAATTAGGTGAGCTGTACGAGACTATGTGAGCTGTACGGGATATCTAGAATATCCTTATCAGTAACTAACTTTACCATGTCCTCCTCTTCTCCCGAGGATGATGACTGCATCGTTGCCGTCAAGTTCTTGGGACCTCAGCTTAGCTTATATAGGCCTGCTCGGAAAGACAGCTCCGAGTGGCTCAACATCAGAATCGAAGACTCATCCTTGTCCTCCTCTCGAGTCATGTATTCAAAGAGAAATGAGATGTTCTCTTTGCTGGCTATTGGAGGCACACACACAAGATCTTGGAATCTTGGAGAACACATATCGCACAAACCCAAGAGGCAGCGCTGGTTGTATCGACTCATTCCTGAATTTTTGCTATCAGAAATGAGGCTATTTGATAAGTGTATCACGACCGAAAACATGGTGGAGTCACGACCCACAAGAGAAACTTTTATTGTTAAATCGTACAGAAAGAGAAACATCAATATTGGAGGGAGAATGGAAACAAGGCATATAATGGTGTTCAAGCTAGATGCGATTGAAAATGCTATTTACACTAACGACATTGGAGATCTCTGCATTTTCCTCTCCGAATCTGAACCTTTCTGTCTCCAGGCTAGCTTGTATGGCCTATGCAGAAACTGCGTCTATTTGTAGCACCTGGATTCATAAAACTCAAGTAACTTATTTCTTAACCAAAATACTCCATTAACCAATAAACGTCTTCTATTAACGTAAATACGGAAACAAATAACTAAACCAATAAAACCAATAAGGAAGAAATAAAATAAGCAGCTCGATCTCCTAAACTGGAACCAACTTCGACTCTCCGGAACTACTCATCATGATTACCTGCAAGAGAAAGAGAGGGGTGAGTAATCGAGGATTACTCAGCGAAGGTGAGCCTTAGGGCTCCCAAAATCTCCATACACAAACACATCTAGACATCAAAAAGTCTAAACCTAAGACAAGCAAATAACCATGTGTCCACGACACACACATAACAAACAATTCCGTGAGAACACGGCTCAGCTCCCACGTGTCATACACGTCATCTTGTGCATACCGGATCCCTAGTGCTGAGGCACGTCTTCCTTGCACATCACTCTTTCGTGCATACCGGATCCCTAGTGCTTACTGATGTGATCATGCCAAGCACAATGAAGGAGCAGCTTGAACTGGAGCAGCTTGTAGCCGAGGAAGCTAAGAAGAAATGGATTAGCTCAACAACAACGTTTGATCCGGGAATATTAAGAGGATCACTTCAACAATTCAAGACATCTTTGCAACATCTTCTCAACACTATCCAGGGCAGTTTAGTGTGTGCTAATCCAATCACCCTGGTTGTGATCCAAGCCACCTAGACTTTTATCAAGAGAGGTAATCGGACTTATACTCTTTTTCCCTTGTTGGGGTTTTCCCAATGGGTTTACCAACAAGGTTTTTAATGATGTAAGGCCCGGTTACTCTACCACAGCCTCTTGATAAAACCAGGCCTAAACTCTATCTTTTATTTCTATGATTTATTCAAACTTGTATTTATTTTTGTTGTGTTCCGAGGAGTGGTTTTTCGAGGCATGTCTTGATGACTACCTCCTCGTCTTCTCCTTTTTCCCCTTTATATTCTGATTTAAACTCTACTTTTAATCTTATCAAACATTTTATTCTCAAATTCTCTCTTGTTTGATCGCCTTGTTCTCTGGTGTAAAGGATCATCATCCACACCTTGACAAGTTTGAAATCATTGGATCGCTTCATAATCCTTTGACGTTTCACATCAATCTACCTCTTGTTCTTGCCGAGTTTTGTTTTCACCCACTCGTGGAGCAAGCCCCGAGTATTCAAAGGCTACTCATCACCTTTGGAATATCACTCATTCAATCCGATTCATCACCTTCCCTCCATTTCATCACTTCCGCACTCATATCCGTTCACTCTACTCATCACAACCATTGGAGAACATTCAGGGACATTGATCCTCATCTAGGATCATATCAAGTGGTATCAGAGCTCGCTCCAACCCAGGCTGTGTCGATTCAAAACTTTTTACCCTTTGATATTCCATAGATTATTTGAATCGATTATGTCTGATGATTGCTAGAATTTTCATAAATTCATTTTGTCTGATAAAATCGTGAGATCTGTTGAATCTGTTTTGCAAAATAGTCTAGTATTTGTTAAAATTGAGTCTAGAATCTTTGAACATGTTTTGATAATTTTTCGAGGTTGATTTCGTCGAACAGTCGCAACTAGAGGTTCTCGGAATTTGAAAAGTTATTTTCGTGTTAACTTGCTAGAATTGTTTAAAATTATTGGTTAACCCTAAAATCGTGAAATCTGTTGCATTGAAACCTAGATTGAGTCTAGTATTTGTTAAAATTGTCTCTGGAATGTTTGAATGTGATTTAATATTTTATTCTGTTTGATCAGGTCAAACTGTCGTTTAGGTTTCTTGCCAAGTTTTTCCTTGTTGTGTTTGAGCATTTTACTTGTTTACTTGTTGGGATTTGAACAGATACCATGGTGGGAACCAGCCATGACGAACAAGAGTCTTCCAACTCCAACAAGCAACTTATAGACTCCTTTAAAGCTATGATGGTTGAGAGTATGGCCACTATGAAAGCCGAACTAGAAAGATCCATCAATGATGCTGAACAAGAACGATTTGAGGCTATACTGGCTAAGAGGGTTCATAAGTTGTGTGAAAGATTAACAGCCAGGAACCGACGATTTGAAGAAGTAAATCCACAATGGCATGGTCTCTAAAAGAAAAACCAAGCAGAGAGCCATGGAGAGACTAACCGAGACAACAAAAAGAAGAAGCAGCCTATGACTACTGTAGACCTGATGGTAAATCATCTCATGACAGTCAAAGAAAGCCTAGAAGTGTGAAGGAAGGCAGAAGAGAACACAGATACAAATTTGGAGATACTTCACTAGATGTTGTAGCCAAGATCGAAGCCAACCTTGCAAAAACTAAACTGAAGGTCCCGATCATCAAATCAACCGAGGGAGGACATTTTCTTCGACCAACCATGCATAAAGAAGATTCTGGTCAAGCTAGAATTCCATTTGATGGATCCCAGTTTCAAGTTACTAAAGACATGCCATTTGAAAGTCAAGGAATGACTAAACCGGCAACACAAAAACAAAATCCGGAAGAGACTAAGATAAGTGTTGATTTATTCCAGACCCGTTGTCTAGTGAAGGAAAGGGTTTGTAGTCTAATAATCGATGGGGGTAGCTGCACCAATGTTGCGAGTGAGTCCATGGTTGAAAAACTCGGACTAGCTGTCATTAAGAGAGCTAAGCCTTATAAGCTGCAATGGCTTAATTATGAGGGAGAGCTGGAAGTCAAGAACCAGGTCCTAGTGCCTCTGTCCATAGGGAAATACGAAGATGAAGTATTGTGCGATGTTCTACCTATGGAAACAAGTCATATTCTCCTTGGAAGACCGTGGCAATTAGACAGAAGAGTACAGCATGAAGGCTTCAGAAACCGTTATTTGTTTGAACATCAAGGAAGAAAGATTGTGTTAGTTCCGATGACACCTCAGGCAGTTTATGAAGATCATATTCAGTTGAAGACCAAAGCTGATACCAAAGCCAATAAAGATTGTCAAGATGTCATCAACACCATCTTGAACAAAGAAGAACCACCAGGATCACCACAAGAAGTTAAACTCCAAGAATCACCTAGAGAAGTAACAACACGTGTGTTAAAAGGGTTCACTCAAGCTGAAGCAGTTCTGGTGTACGATCAATTACCTACTGCGGTGTCAACCCATTCACAAGCTTGCCAAGCTGAAATGTTTGGTAACATCTTACAAGGTACTCAGGTAAGTTTAGCTTGCGAGTTTATTCGATATTGGAATAATTTTATTTTCACTCGTAGCTTCAAACAACCTGTTTTGAATGTTGAAATTTCAAGTATAATGCACTTGATTTTTCCCTTAAGTACCAAGAAAGATATAGGTACCTTATATGTGTGCAATGGCTTAGGCGGAATCACATCCACACGGAGCTTAACAATGGATCCATCAGAGAGAGTAACAAGAACTGAACACATCATTGTGATCAAGGAGAAACCACCAGATGCCTCACCACAAATAAAAACCCGAGGTAATTATCTAGACTCTCAAAAACGAATGAAAGCTAACTTGCTCTCTCTTGGCGCAGATTGTACAATGGTGAGTTCAAAACATTTTCAAGAAAAGAAGACTACTCTTGTACCATTACCGGCTCATGAGTTTTACCTTGACAAAATCAAACTCAAAGGGAATCAAGAGCAAGGTAAAGCTAATCTTTTTGCTATGGTTAGTAAGGTTAATGATGCTAAACATTTGGATCATAAAATATTTGTCTCTTTAGATAAATTATCTTGTGTATCTAACCTTGCACCGGTGCTGCCGAGTGAGATGATGTGTCTTTTGCAGAATCATAAGAACGTGTTTCCAGTGGATGACCCCATTGGACTACCACCCATCTGTGATGCATCTCATAACCACAATTGGAGACCTGGACACTATCTAGGACGTTCAAGACTCTTACCCCACGAGATTTGGACCTCTTCACTTCACATGTTCTCCGTAGAACCTAAAATGGATTTTTCATCATTTTGTTCATTCGAAAATTATCAATGGCGACCAGGAGCGTTCTCATTGTGCAAGTTAACCTCTAGAGTGGAAAGCATTCTCAGCAACAATTTTCTGATCAAAGAAGAGCCCCCAGATCCAAGACCGCTTCCATTTATCGAGATAATTTGGAGCACCGAACACTCCAACGATTCTATCCAGGTAAGGATCTCTTTAACTCGATTTGTTTCCCATGATTTAAGGTCTGTGAGTATGAGTTTGTTATCTCCAAAAATCATTGAGAAAAAATTAGATTTATTTAAGGAATATTTGGAATCAAATCATTGTTGTAAAACACAAGTAAAAGAGAAACATGATAAGGATAATTTTTTGACTCAAGCTGAGATATGTTTACTTGTTTATTATGAGTCCATGACTGTGATAACATGCTTGCTCTTTTCCAAAAGTGTTGATAAATTTTCAGGTACAAAAGAGGAGCCACCAGACGTAAATGTTATCTCATTTAATTTCTTTGCAAGGACTGGAATTGGAGATGTTTTTATGAAGGACAAGAAACCCCTTGCTTATTTCCAAATGATCTTTGAAATTGGAGAATCCATGAGAAATTATTGGGGAAAATAATGAGTTCCGGCTGAAGGGAGGTTCAACCCAGCACCAAAGATTGAAGGCCTATTCACAATCATCAAAAGGATCAATGGCGGCAACACCTTTCTCAGAGGTAAGTATAAAGAAATTTTCTTATTCAAAGTTACTTATTCTCTTCTTCCTTTCATTGCAGATTGCTCGGATTTGAGGTCAAATCCTTTTCAAGTGGGAGAGGATGATGTGATCATGCCAAGCACAATGAAGGAGCAGCTTGAACTGGAGCAGCTTGTAGCTAAGGAAGCTAAGAAGAAATGGATTAGCTCCACAATAACGTTTGATCCGGGAATATTAAGAGGATCACTTCAAAAATTCAAGACATCTTTGCAACATCTTCTCAACACTATCCAGGGCAGTTTAGTGTGTGTTAATCCAACCACCTTGGTTGTGATCCAAGCCACCTAGACTTTTATCAAGAGAGGTAATCGGACTTATACTCTTTTTCCCTTGTTGGGTTTTTCCCAATGGGTTTACCAACAAGGTTTTTAATGAGGTAAGGCCCGGTTACTCTACCACAGCCTCTTGATAAAACCAGGCCTAAACTCTATCTTTTATTTCTATGATTTATTCAAACTTGCATTTATTTTTGTTGTGTTCCGAGGAGTGGTTTTTCGAGGCATGTCTTGATGACAACCTCCTCGTCTTCTCCTTCTTCCCCTTTATATTCTGATATAAACTCTACTTTTAATCTTATCAAACATTTTATTCTCAAATTCTCTCTTGTTTGATCGCCTTGTTCTCTGGTTTAAAGGATCATCATCCACACCTTGACAAGTTTGAAATCATTGGATCGCTTCATAATCGTTTGACGTTTCACATCAATCCACCTCTTGTTCTTGCCAAGTTTGGTTTTCACCAATTCGTGGAGCAAGCCCCGAGTGTTCAAAGGCTACTTATCACCTTTGGAATATCACTCATTCAATCCGATTCATCACCTTCACTCCATTTCATCACTTCCGCACTCATATTCGTTCACTCTACTCATCACAACCATTGGAGAACATTCAGGGACGTTGATCCTCATCTAGGATCATATCACTTACGCACGTCTTCCTGCACCTTTTCTCCTCATGCTCTCCAGCCATCATGACACGAGGTCCAACATTCTAGCCATTTGGGGGTGGTGGTAGGTGCTCTCTGGGCCGATCCCCGACATGTTGACCTCCAGCCCTTTGCGAGCAAAACTTCGCAATGTGTCCTGGTCCTCCACACTTGAAACAACTCACATTGGTCAGATTACGAGGGTAATCCTTCTGAAGGTGTCCCATCTGGTTGCACTTGAAACAGGTTGGCGGCGGTCTCACATTCGCTGTATCCCACGTTCTCTTGTGAGAGCATGTCCCTTTTGCAGCTTTTGCTTGAGTTGCCCTTGTCTAGCTCATCTCCTTTTCCAATCCAATCTCCAAGTTTGCAGCCTTCTCCACCAACCCAAAAATATTTTAAGCCATTAAATATTTTAAGCCATTAAATAATCACGTACCTGCGATTGGCTCATTCTCCTCATGCTCTCCAGCCATCATCACACGAGGTCCAACATTCTGGCGTTTTGGGGGTGGTGGTAGGTGCTCTCTGGGGCGATCCCCGACATGTTGACCTCCAGCCCTCAGCGTGCAAAACTTCGCAATGTGTCCTGATCCTCCACACTTGAAACAACTCACATTGATCAGATTACGAGGGCAATCCTTCTGAAGGTGTCCCATCTGGTTGCACTTGAAACAGGTTGGCGGTGGTCTCACATTCGCTGTATCCCACGTCCTCTTGTGAAAGCATGTCCCTTTTGCAGCTTTTGCTTGAGTTGCCCTTGTCTGGCTCATCTCTTTTTCCAATCCAATCTCCAAGTTTGCAGCCTTCTCCACCAACCCAATCATGCTGCGGTCATCGTACATCTCGCAACGATTCTTTAGGTCAATCCTCAGACCCCTCAAAAACCGGTCGATAAGCTCATCTGCAAACCGGCTAAGTCGATCAAACTACTCCTCGTACTCTCTCACCGTCCTGTTCCCCTGACGAAGTTCAATAAACTCGTTCTCCATTCGGTCCATGGCCTCCCTGGGAAAGTACTTCCTAGTGAAGTCTGTCTTAAAATCCTCCCAAGTCAATTCATACCGTCCTTGTACCTGGGCTACCACTTTTTCCCACCACACCAACGCTTCATCTTTCAAGTACTGGACCGCTAAATCCCTGCGGTACTCTTGCGGACACCTAGCATTGTCCAAATTCCTTTCCAACAATTTCTTCCAATTGTCAGCAGCGGTGGGGTCAGAGCGGCCACCAAAGGACTCCATGCCCATGTCCTTCAAATTCCGCATTGCTTCCCAATACGACGACCTTTGGTGGATCTGTAACAAATTCATGGTCAACGTGTTGACTTGCTGTTCCCGCCACAACATTCTTTAATCGCAATTCTGTGGATTAACATTGAAATAACTCCATCCTTAACTAACCTGCAACGGAGGTGGTGGAGGTGGGGGCGGATGGTGAGGCTTGCCTGCCGGATTTGGTGCATCACGTTGTTGTGTAATCACCTCCGGTGTTCCTCCCGCAACTGGTTCCCTCCGCCTGAATTCTTTGAACCGACGGAATTCTTAAAACCTAGCCATCTCGGCTGCAAAGTCATTCACTGGTGCTGCTCTGGCCTGAGCCACATTATCTCCCGCTGCAACCTGGTGCTCAGTATGCACACTCTCATTAGAGGCCACTGGGCTCTCAGCCGTTAGCTGCGGCATAACTCTCGCTCGTCCTCCACGTGCTCTCCTTGGTGGCATCTGAACACAAGAAAAAAGGAGTCAGTTCCGTCCTCAGGACTGCCTCCCGGGTCAGAACCGGTTTGACATAACCTGGCTCTGATACCAAAATTGTAACACCCAGATTCATAAAACTCAAGTAACTTATTTCTTAACCAAAATACTCCATTAACCAATAAACGTCTTCCATTAACGTAAATACGGAAACAAATAACTAAACCAATAAAACCAATAAGGAAGAAATAAAATAAGCAGCTCGATCTCCTAAACTGGAACCAACTTCGACTCTCCGGAACTACTCATCATGATTACCTGCAAGAGAAAGAGAGGGGTGAGTAATCGAGGATTACTCAGCGAAGGTGAGCCTTAGGGCTCACGAAATCTCTATACACAAACACATCTAGACATCACAAAGTCTAAACCTAAGACAAGCAAACAACCATGTGTCCACGACACACACATAACAAATAATTCCGTGAGAACATGGCTCAGCTCCCACGTGTCACACACGTCATCTTGTGCATACCGGATCCCTAGTGCTGAGGCACGTCTTCCTTGCACATCACTTTTTCGTGCATACCAGATCCCTAGTGCTTACACACGTCTTCCTGCACCTTTTTTCGTATGGCTCGTCAGCCAATCCTGGCTTACCCGCAATCCAGCGTCCATAAGCCAACACATTACTACAAGAATCTCCCCTCGCATATAACTTCGCGGTTCACCCGCATTTCCATTTCACAAGCATTTATTTTACCAAGAAAACATGCCATTCACAAAATCACGCAACGCACATTAAAATTTCCGTATTAATTTCCAACCCTAAAATACTAGTTCTTTCTTTATAAAAATATTTATAATTAATATAAATAATAATATACTCATCAATCAAATACGGTCACTTATACTGTAACTCACAGGTATACTCGGCTTAACTTTAAACTAAGTAATTATATAAATATATTTATATATAAAGAAGACACGAACTCGTCCTCACCTTAGCAATTCGGGCTGAACTCTCGGTGTAGAACTAGTGAAAATGGAAGTCCGATGCAGCAACAACTCTCAGTCTACAATGGTTTAAAGAAGCCGATCAAAGATTAAATCCAATTAATAATCTTGATTTAACTACAAATCCAACAAAAAATTCCGAATTCTGATTTAACGGATTAGTGTTGACTCGATAATAATTAATTAAATTAATTAGCTCTGGTTTAATAATTAAATCAATCCGAGCTAATAATTTAATAATTAAACCACGCACAAATTTTCCAAACAACTCACGTTTCAGATAATTGACTTTGGTTTACTGCAATTAAAATAACAAGGCTCGGTTTATCCTTGGTTTGGCTGGTCTAATAATCTAATTAAAACCAACACTTAACTTAGACGTTAATGACGTCACACCACACTATAAACACTCGCGATAAGTCACTTGGTTTGTCAAAATAAATAGACGCATGATTCCTTGGTTTAACTTGGTTTAGACTTGGTACAATAACACAATAATACACACAGCCATTAACGAAGAAGAGTTTCGCCGACTCACCTTCTTCGACAACTCCCGTCACTTTGCTCGGCTGATCAGATGGTGGTGATGGCGGCGGAACAGTGACAGATCTGCATTAATCATGGCCACCTCGATCAAACCTCAAAACCATTCTCCAACGACACATCAAAACGGGAGCCAAAAGGATTATGAGGTTTGCGACTTACCTCTCCGACAAAGGTGATTCTTGTGACAGCACAGATTGAGCTCGACCAAGGTTTCTGATGGCTTGATTGATGCTGCAGCAATTCACACACAAAGGTGGAGTTAGGGTTGAGTTGCATCAATATCAACATAACGACTAAGGGTGAGAGACTTACGGTGGTTGACTGCTCGAGGTTTTTACGTTGAATCTCTGGGTTTGTGTTTTCCTTTTATACACACGAGGAAAAAAATAGGGTTTCGTTCGGTTTAAATCGTTATCGGGCTCGGTTTGGGCCTTTTGCCTTGGTCCAAAAACCGGTCTGTTACACTATTACATAGAGAAGAACGAACTCGGAAAATTTCAGCTCTAATTTGATCACTTGGATAATATATTTCTAACTTACCCCGCACCCTACTACATTCCACCGCAATCCTAATAGTGTAATGAATGGGGTTTGAATCTAATATCTTATTAACGTTCTTCCCGGTAAATCGTGTCATTGGCTTAGCTATACTAGCAAATCCTTCCACAAACTTCCGATAGTAACCAACCCAAAGAAACTACAGACCTCAGTAGCGCTCTTAGGTGTCGGCCAGCCGTTTATCGAGGCTATCTTTTCTGGATCTACCGATACTCCCTCTTCTGAAACAACATGTCCAAGAAACCCAATCTTCCTCTGTCAGAAACTGCACTTACTTATCTTTGCAAACAATTGTTGTTCCCGCAACTTATCCAATACCACCCACAGATGTCCCTCGTGTTCCTCCCGACTCTTCGAGTATACAAGAATGTCATCAATGAATACGATCACACATTTATCCAAGTACTCCCAAAAGATATTATTCATCAGCTTCATGAATGCAGCCGGCGCATTGGTCAATCCGAACGGCATTACCTAGTTCGAAATGCTGTTTTCCTTATATCCTCCTCGGCTATCGAGATCTGATGGTACCCTGAGGTCAAATCAATCTTTGAAAACCATGAAGCTCCCTGCAACTGGTCCAGTAGCTCATCAATCCGTGGCAACGGATACTTATTCTTGATGGTTACCTTATTCAGTCCCCGGTAATCGATACAAAGTCTGAGACTCCCATCTTTCTTCTTCACAAAAGCACCAGTGCTCCCCATGGTGAACTACTCGGCCGAATAAACCCTTTATCCGTAAGATCCTCTAATTGAATTTTTAGTTCTGCCATTTCTGCAGGCGCCAGGCGGTAAGGTTCTCGAGACACATGTGCTGTTCCTGGCTCCAGTTCTATCATGAAGGCATCCTACTTGGTGGCGGTCCTTTTAAAGGTTCAAATACATCCGCATATTCTGCCACAATTGGAGTGTCCTCAACCCCCACTTCCATCTCTTCTCCTGCAATAGAAATAGTTGCGAGAAAAGCATCATTTCCTTTCTTTATCAGCTCTTCTGCTTGCATCATGGATATGATGAAAAACATATCAACGCTTTTTACGCCTTGGAATACCAACTTCCCTTCTGGCCTTGCAAAATGAACACGAGCTCGGTGGCAATCTAATACAGCATGATGCTTCCTTAACCAATTCATTCCAAGAATCACGTCATAATGGTTCACCTCCATCTCTGTAAGGTCTCCCAGCAGTTCTTCTCCATTAATCAAGATCGGCACACCCAAATGAACTCCAGTCGACTATATTTGTTCTTTTCCAACAGTCCCAATACTTTGAGCCTTTGGAACAAATTCTCCATCAAAAGCCCATCTCTTAGTCACTTCCGGCTTTACACAACTGAGTGTAGCACCGGTATCAAACAGCGTATAAGCTGGCCATCCTCCCACTAAAACCGATCCTACACGGTTATACTATCTCTAAGAACAATCACACAACCACAAAATTCTTGAATTCATGTAACACAAAAATATTTTAAGCCATTAAATAATCACGTACCAGCGATTGGCTCATTCTCCTCATGCTCTCCAGCCATCATCACACGAGATCCAACATTCTGGCGTTTTGGGGGTGGTGGTAGGTGCTCTCTGGGGCGATCCCCGACATGTTGACCTCCAGCCCTCTGCGTGCAAAACTTCGCAATGTGTCCTGATCCTCCACACTTGAAACAACTCACATTGGTCAGATTACGAGGGCAATCCTTCTGAAGGTGTCCCATCTGGTTGCACTTGAAACAGGTTGGCGGCGGTCTCACATTCGCTGTATCCCACGTCCTCTTGTGAGAGCATGTCCCTTTTGCAGCTTTTGCTTGAGTTCCTTGTCTGGCTCATCTCTTTTTCCAATCCAATCTCCAAGTTTGCAGCCTTCTCCACCAACCCAATCATGCTGCGGTAATCGTACATCTCGCAACGATTCTTTAGCTCAATCCTCAGACCCCTCAAAAACCGGCGGATAAGCTCATCTTCATCTATGGCTAAGTCGGTCAAACTATTACATATCGGGCTCGGTTTGGGCCTTTTGCCTTGGTCCAAAAACTGGTCATTTACACTATTACATAGAGAAGAACGAACTCGGAAAATTTCAGCTCTAGTTTGATCACTTAGATAATATATTTCTAACTTACCCCGCACCCTACTACATTCCACCGCAATCCTAATAGTGTAATGAATGGGGTTTGAATCTATTATCTTATTTAATAAAAGTATTCTCTCTGTAAGGTTAATGATACCTCAACCAACTCTGCTTTAATTTTCTTTATTGGTCTTAATTTTCTATTTTAGAACTTGATATCATACTTTCTGTTTATTAATTATGTTATTGCTTCATGGTCTTATAACATAGAATCTGATTCATCCAAATTTTTATTTCCAAGAAATTAAACCTAATCATTAAGTACATTTTCTTTTAATGCCAAAATCATCATCGTAATGAAAGTCTAAAACTAGATTAAGTTTATCCAAGCTGTAACACATCCGGTGCAAACGCATTACATATTTTCTACAAGTCGTGCATACCACTTTTCTAATGGTCTGGACAAAGTATGAAACAGTAAACATGACACATTCTCCTTTACAGCTCATAGAATAATGAATAAGCTAGAGAGTTCGGTATAAGAGATCTTTGAATTTTTAACATCACTCTGCTAGCAAAACAAGGCTGTATAATCCTTCAATACTCTAGTTTCCTAATTGATAACCCATTACATCATAAGAACTATGTTGTTCTGCTTAGTTACTTGTTTCGTCGGAAGTGAATTGAGATGTGGCGTTCTCAAAGCGCTAGGCTCATAGAAAATGGAGGCTGAGGTTTTTGTGGTTGAAAATGGAAAGGTTTTCTCATCAAAGTCAACATGCCTAGAGATATACACATGACCGGAGCTGACATATAGACTTAGATAAGCGCTTTGTGTAGTAGAGTAGCCAGTAAATACACACCACTTTGACTTATCATCGAGTTTATCACGTGTGTATGGTCGAAGCCCCTGAAAGCATAGAAAACCAAATACTTTGAGCTTCTCATAGTTTAGTGACATGCCAAATAGTTTCTGTAACGGAGATTAAAGCGAGGCAGCCGGTGTTGGCATTCTATTAGTTAGATACACCACGGTTGATAGAGCATAAGGCCAATACTCCTTTGGAAGTGATGGCTTTGTAAGAAGCGTGAGACTCGTTTCTACGATGTGTGGGTGTTGACGCTCTGAAAGACCATTATGGTCAGGCGCATGAGGAAGAGTTGTAGATGAGAGATGTCATTGGTTGATTAAAATTCCGTAAGGCGATAAATTCTCATCCATTGTCTGAATATAAGCTGCCAATGCTGGTTTGGAAACGGTTTTCAAATAAGAATTTGAAGGCTATGAAGGTTTATTTGACTTAGGATTTTTGTTTAAGGGGATAGATCCAGGTGTAGCGTGTTTGGTGATCAACTATGAAAAGGTAATTATTGACATAAATGATTGATGATGTCCAAACATCCGCAAATACGTACTAAAGAGGGCAAGTTGAATTAATAGAAGAAGTTGAAAATGGAAGTTTGTGGCTTTTATTAAGCATGCATTTAGAACAAGAAACATTTTTTGAACATGAAGACAAAACAAGAAGGAAAAAAATAGAAACAATTGTTTTTAAAATATATAAAGAGGGATGGTCTAAGCGTGAATGCCAAAAGGTGAGGGTTGTATTTGGACGTGAGGATGTAAGGGTGACTGCAAGTTGAGACCCAGTAACTGGCCACTCATATAATCCTTATTTAGTTTTTCCTTGGAGCAATGTGAGCCTCATGTTCAATTTCTTCACATGTTCGACGCATGAAAGAATTTCACAGAAAATTTATTAGTGTTGCATAGACGATATGCAGAGATAAGGTTTTTATGTATATCATGTACACAACACTTTACTGAAAGTGAAATCATGTATAGGAGAAGCAAGAGAGGAAGAACCCATGTAGGTTATATGAAGACCTGAGCCATCCGCGATCATCACATCATCACCACCGTTGTAGAGTTGGTGTACTGAGAGATTTTTTAGATCATAAGTGGTGAGTGGCTCCGCTGTCGAAAAGCCAATTGGTGGCCTTGTATGGAGAACCAACCGCAAGATTACCTAATATGTCCCATATTTATCCTTTCTAACCATTGCAAAAATATTGATTTGGAGTCTTTTCTTGAGTCAAAGAGGATTTTTTTTATCTTTTAGTCTTTTATCGAGCCTTGATAGGTTTTGAGACTTTCTGGAGAAAATTAAGAGTTTGCGGATCATTTTGGATGTAGGATCGCGCATAAGCGTCAGAATTTTGGCCTCCAACGGAAAAAATTTCCAATGTTAGAACTTCCTCATATTTTGAAACAAGCTAGAGGATGTTAGCTCTCATTTAAAAGTGGTTTGAAGGAAATCTAATGGTGAGATCAAAAGTTATGGCTAATTTACTGAAGACATGTCAAAATGGCTTGCAGCTGAAGCAGACTTGAGATGGAGTACCGATCAGCAGTACAACGATTTTCCGTTTAGTTAAACGTTCAGTGAACTGAAGAACACTCAGGATGAAGTACTGATCGGTACAGCTTGACTACTGATCGGTAGTGAGTCCAGACAAAATTTTAGAAGCCCAAACCTAATCGAAACCGACCAAAACCTATATTTTCTTAAATATACTTCTAAAATGTTATATATAAGATTATAAGATTATAAATGAAATAACAAAACCAATTTCATTAAAAAATTTGTAAAATATAGAAACAATAGAAACAAGCTTAATCATAAAATTATCACAATAGAAATACTATATTTATATAGAAAATAACCTAAACTTATTCTGAGGGTTGCCTTTATAATTTGTTTTTTTTTGATAAATACTTCATTACAGTATTAGTGTTGGAAGTTAAACTTGATTTTGGATCATGTTTAATTATTGGGCCAAATTCAAAACATGATCTAAGTTCTAGAGTTTTTCTCTAGAAATATCAACATCTCCACTTCCTTATAAAGTTCTAGAATCATCTAAACATCTCTCCACTTTTAAAATAAATAAAAATGGGGAATTTGGAGATAAAAGGATGTTTTTCATTAGATTTTTCCATCTAAACTATTTTTGAAGGCTTTGTGACATAGGTTTTTATAATATTAAAAACTCTATTATACCATCATAGCTAAAGATTTGGAAAATATGAAAACAATTTTAAAATTAAATAAATAATTACCTGGCTTTGATATTAAAAAGGGAGTTTTGATTTTGTTATTTACTTATTTTCTCATAAAATCTGTTTTAAAAAAATCAAATTGTGAAGAATAATCCTCTTCTTTTGTGGAAACAAAATCAAGAAAAATAACAAAAAAATCGTGGAAAGAAGACAAAAAATAAACTCTGAAAGTAAGAGGAAGAAGATGTCGTGAAAGAAAGAGGAATAACCATTGAAATATTTAGTTTCTAGGGTTAATAATTATTTTTTAATTTTAGAGTTAATAATTTATTTTAATTCTAGGATTACGTAAAAAATCATCTAAAATCTAAGGTTAATAATTGTTTTACAAATATATATATATATATATATATATATATAATCAAGAATATATATATATAATCGAGAGTTTAATAAAAATATTCAAAAAATATTTAGTTTCTTTATTTTTATATTTAATTAAATTTCCAAAAATGTGTATTTTCATCTAACTAGAATACATATGCTAAATATTTTAACATGTACAAGTTAAAATATATTTAGCATAACTAGAATACATATGCTAAATATCAAACTAGAATACATGAACAACCTATAGAATACATATTCTAAATTGTAGACTACATATTTTAATTTTTTTAGAACATCAACAAACCATAGAATACATATTCTGTATTTCCTAGAAGCCGAATTCTAAAATTTTAGAATATGTATTCTAAAATTCTATTCTAAATTTTTCATAACATGTACAAGTTATATAATACATAATCTAAATTTCGTAGAACATGTACAACTATTAGAATACATAATCTGAATATTAGAAAAAGTATTCTAAATTTTTCAGAACGATTTTTCATCAAAAGTTTATTCTTCAAATCTTCTTCATAGTTGTGTATCTGCATACGTATCTAGTCTTTTTTTTTCTTTAAAAAATGATATTAATCTAGTAGTAAGGGTAATTTAGGAAAAATTGACAATTTAAAAAAAAGATTTAGATAGACAAATTTTTTATTAGAGCTCCTTTATTTCAAAATTTCTCAATAAATATCTAGAAAATTACATAGAACTATCTACATAATTATTATAAACTAATCAAGATATTATAGAAGAATAATCTAGAATTTAAGATTATAATTATTTAGATAGATTGTAGTTTGGAGGCTATAAATAACCTCCTGCCCCTTTCATTTGTAACTAAGTTAAGAAGTGAGCTATAAAAACAAGGTTAAGAAATTTGTAACAAGAAAACTTGAGAATAATAAAAGTTTTTCATTTCCTAAATTTCTTCTCTTAAATACTTCAACAGTTTCTCGATTATCTTCTTAAAGGTGTTTTTTCTTTACAACAATTAGAGGAAAACTTATTTGATCCCAAAGAAAAGAAAAAACGAAGAAGCAAAACATGAGGGAGTTAATTTTAAAGTTGTATTTCTCTCAGGATTCCTCTATCGTATGTGTAAGCATGACTATGGTTACAGTTATCATGGTTATAGTTAATTGACCCCCGGTTACCGTTATAATTTTTATTTAACTTTAACTTTAACCATTTTAGATATGGTTAATATGTTTACGGTTAAATATAATTCGATTATTAATTTGATGATAATGATAAAAATAATATTAGTGATGTTTTTATATAAAAACAATTGAAGTTCTATTAAAAAAACTAGATGGTGATATATCAATTAATATTTATTACTACAATTGATTATATGTACATTTTGTTATATTTTTAAAACGGTTACGGTTATAATTTTACGGTTACATCATGCAGTTAACCAATATTTTTTATACAGTTATGATTAATTAATGGTTACGGTTGATAATTTATTGTAACCTTAACTAATATAATTTTACGGTTAACAGTTATGGTAATTAACCATTTAATATGATTACAGTCTAATTACGGTTGAAAACGTCTGAAATACGGTTACAATTAGATTCTGGCCATGCCTACGTATGTGCCTTGTACTAGTAACAATACAACATAATTAGTTTTTATCAACAAATCACCTAAACTGAACTAAACTAATCCCAAATGTGTGGTTATCGGGTTGATTAGCCTTATTCAGTTAACTTGTCCCTCGTAAAAAATGATGTTTTGTAGAACCCTAAAACCCCGAGATCTATATTATTGCGAATCATTTTTGTCTCCGCTCTTCGAGATTCCATTTCATTCCATCTCCTTGGTCTCTCTAAAATTGAATATTTCTGGTGAATTCTGCCAAAGTGAAAGGAAATCTCTGATGATTAACATGAGGCACGAAATGGCCTTATATACAAAAGGTAACCAATACTAAACCCTAGAGAATTGATGACAGAAAATATACAAGCATCTAATCGTATCACACATTATGGAACCAAATCATATCAGATCATATCTCATATCCCAACACTCCCCCTCAAGATGGTACATGAAGATCTTGAATATCCATCTTGGCTAGGAGATATTTGAATTGTTGTTGTGCAATAGGCTTTGTTAGAAGATCTGCCAGCTGTTCTGTTGTCTTCACATGCTTTGTAATGATGGATGCTTGATAAAAATAAGGGTATTTTTACCTGTTTTTACTATTGTTTTCATATGGTTTTATGAAGAGTAAGGTGTGATTTCAAGGCAAAATAGGCTATTATCGAATATTTCTAGTGTCAAAGAGGTTTTAAGAGAAAATGGACCAAAAAGGAGCAAAACCTGTTTTAAGGCAGTTTCAGAGCATCAGAAGTTTGACATTCGTTGAAGCCTTTACCATGGAGAAAATTCAGAGATCTTTATACCCTTGTAAAGCTAGAAGAGTCAAGATTCACCTGGGACAAGAATTAAAGCAAAACATTCAGCCGTTTGGAAGATATGACCCGAAGAGTGAAGCCCTATCAACCTCGGTCACAAGGTCCATGACAAAGGCCATGCCTACTGCCAACCTCGGTGTAATGACCCGTATCCGTACTAGAAACCGGTACAGGAAAATGTTTTCGCGAATTTATCAAAGGATGGATAAAGAAGCTCGAGGAAAAAGGAGAAAGGACAAGCCTAGAAGACGAAGGAGAATTGGTGATCAAGTTAAAGGACAAACTTGGTGACCAAGTTCAGTGCATGAATCGGCATGAATCGTATTGCACAAGAGTGAAGAAGATTGTCAAAGAAGCTGCAAGGAGTGTTGTGTCAAGGAAGCTAACCAAGAAGCTTGTTGGACAAGGCGAATTGGAGGAGTGTTGAAGAAGCTTGTGATGATACTTGGTAACCAAGCAAAAGTATCTTGTCAAGGAAGACAAATAATTTCATAAGCAAAAGTATGAAATTCATCAAGGAAGGAAGATGGAGAATCTAGTAAAATACCTTAGAATTTTTACTAGAAGAAGAGAAGAAGATTTTTGGAAAGTAATATTCATCGCCAGAAGAACTGTTCATCGCCGGCGTTACTGTTCACTAAACACTATTCACCGTGTATTTAGTGTCAAGGAAGATTGTTTGAGTACTGTTTGGATACTGTTTCAAAACACTATTCCGCAACACTATTTAAACCCAAGACTCGTATGTAACACGAGTATTACGGATTGGATGCACGTGCGAGATGGGGCCGTGAAGCATGCATGCAAGCTAAGTGGCGAAGGAAACTTGTTTAGCACATCAACTGCATGGACAAGACTTAAGAACAACTAACGCATGAAGGAGAAGTGGCACACCATGGGGCCGAGGAGCACGCATGACCACAAAGTGGCAAAGGAGACTTGCGGATGTAGTCGGATGCATGTGAAGGAGCTTTGCATGGCTGAGAAGTGTAACAAGAGATGGGTCAGAGTCTGCGCATGAACAACACCACATCACTGATGTGTCGAGTTTTAACCCAATTAAATACTGCAAGTGCACAGAACAATCGCAATAGTATAAAAGGAATCGAATCCACAGAGACCAAGGTTACACTATGAAATTATGAGAATTTATTTAAAGCTAAGACAAAATATTGGTTGGTGTAATTTTCGGAACAAATAAACAACTAAAATAAATCAATGCAAACAATTAATTAAAGGCACTAGGTCAAGGTATTTCGCTGGTGATTAGGAGATAAAACTGAGCAACTATTCAGGGTCAATTAACTACCGGTCTAGAACTCAAACACAAAGGAATGTCGCCCCACTCTCGTGATGTATCGACACCTTTATCTAACAACCTAGAGTCCGAAACTCTCACCCGGATCTAATGAAGACGATAAGCATTAACAAACAAGTTCAATATGTTCACAATCAACCGCAGCAATCAACTCTCGTTGGCTGCGCGTCAATTGCTCACCAATGATTTTTCTAGCAACCTAGAACACTCTCATGAATAAGTTTAACCTAAAAATCATAGGCTAGGTGATCAAACTAACCTAGGCATTACGAACCCCTATTGGCGAAGACATATAAATTCCATTCCTATTTGTGCTCAGCCATTAACAACCTAATTCACCATTGAAAACCCTAACCTAGCTATGGATCTACTCACACATAGCAAGATCAAATACAACAAAGCAAAGAGATGAATTCATGATTTATTGAAAGAATAAGGTTCAGGAAAACTTCTCAAACAAGTTGTGGATTGATCGACAGTAGAGGAACAGAGATCCAAGGCTGAATAATATAAATCCAAATCGAACAAAGGAACAAAGTGTGTAGTCTTGAAAACCAAAAATAAACCTAGAACGAGAACTGAAGTCTGAAAACGAACGTGTTACAAGTCTGAGGCGGCTTGCTTCTATTTATTCTAAAAATAAAATAAAATAAATTAAAAACGTCAGGCGGAAAATCGTCTTTTGGCTCAAATTTGCTCCTTTTGCTCCAATGTCTTCCAACATCTTCAATCCATGCTACAGAGCCTTAGAATACTTGAAAAAACACAAAAAGACTAGAAAAGACTAGCTAAAATGGGACAAAATACTAATATATCAATCACGCACAATCGTAGGAGAGAAGACAATCACATGGACTAATGGAGAAGAAGCCAAAGCCGCATGATCACCAAGTGTTGTGCCGAATGAGGAGCTCAGCGCCTATATAACCAAGGCCATCCTCCCTCATTTTTCATACATCTTCAGCCACATTTTTCTCTTTAAAAACGCCAAGGAGTTCCCTCATCTCTCTCGTGATCTTTGAAGAAGCCGAAGAAGATCAAGAAGATAATGGAGCCATGGTGATCCCATCCGAAGCTGATCAAAGGAGAAGAAGCCGTGAAGATCGAAATCAAACCAAGATTCATCAGTGAAGGTTCAAGTCGGAGAAAAAGAAGCCGAACGAGGAAAAGAAGAAGAAGCCGTGGTGAAGCTGATTCAAAGTGGAAGATGATGGAGCCGTGGTAATCAAATCCGAAGTATATCAAAGGAGGAGAAGTTTTGTGATCATCAAAGAACATGAAGAAGCCAAAGAACACAAAGGAGTCAAAGAAGATCAAGAACGAGATGGAGCCGTGGTGATATTTTCCGAAGCAGAACCAAAAGAAGAAGAAGATGGTGAAACCGTGGTGAATTCAAATCAAAACCAATTCAAAGAAGAAGAAGAAGAAGTTGAGAAGATCAAAACGAAAAGATCTTTTCAAAGAAGGAGTTGAAGCCGTGGAGTTGAAGCCACGGTTAATCTTTAAAGATCAAACCTTAAAAATCAAGGTGATCCATCCAAGGTTAATCCATCAAACACCAAAGATGAACCATGAAGAGGAGAGCCGAGTTCGTGAAGTTTGAGGTCATTATCAAGATCTTTCAAACCGAGTTAATCCAAAGAAGATTCAAGTCCTAAGAAGATCCGTAAACCTCCACGTCCGAGTTATTTCTACGTCACGTTCGAGAAGAAGAAGTGCATGTTCGAGCTAGTCCTAGTCTACAAGTCATCTCTTATCCTTAAACCAAGCCGTAAGCTTGATCCATAGCAAGTGAGGCGTGATCGTGATAGTGGAGAAAGCAGCAGCACCTGATTCTCAAAAATTCTCAAACCGTCTCCGGGCATCCAGTCGGTCATTCTTCACGAGTAGAGTAAGTGCTGGGTATTTTTATTTTATTGTGTAAGTGCTTGGTACTTTTATTTATTGCGTAAGTGCTTGGTATTTTTTTGTGTTGCATAATTGCATGGGTATTATTTATGTTTTATTGAGTGATTTATTGCTTGTTTATTGCTTGTCGTGTCTTCCGGGAATAGACTCGGAAGATTCTTGTGTGTAGTGTTAGGGTAGTTTAGGTTTAGGTGACCGGTGGATAATTAATTCTGGGTGAGTTAATTATTCATGTCGGTTTTAGAGGGGTAGTTTTAGGGGGATTTAGTTTTGGATTTTTAGGTGACTGGTGGATAATTAATTCTAGGTGAGTTAATTATTTATGTCGGTTTTAGAGAGTCTAGAGTTTAGGATGGGTAGATTAGGATTAGGGGGCATGGTGTGGATCCTCTTATGATCTTCAGATTTCTTGAGAGGTGGATGAAACATGCCGAAGATACGGAGGCATAACCATGTGGGGGTAATCACATATAGCTGCCGGGTTTGCAACCCCTTGGAACCGGAGTGTGTCCTTGTGGAAGTACATTCGCCGGGGTACGGAGGAACAACCAGTGAGTTGTCACATATTTATGCCGACACCGACTGTAGTGCCTAGGTCGACATGTGAGTCTTTGACTGAAAGGTGGTCGAGGAGGTGGTGTTAGACATGTACCATTTTCTTTGTGATCTTGGACGACGTAATGGAGTGTGGAGTTTAGGTTTAGGTTAGATAGAGTCTTAGTGTAGAGTAGAGTTTAAGGTGTTGAGGTCGAGCAGGGAGTTGAGGTTGTGTTGAGGTTTGAGGTTGAGTAGTGTCACTTGGGATTGAGCCTGAGTGATACTTTTGTGTGTTGATTATCGAGTCTCTCGAGAATAGCTCGGGAGATTCTTGTGTGTAGATTGTTTGAGTCGTGTCTCTTGGGATTTAGCTCAGGTGATACTTGTGTGTGTTTGATTGTCGTGTCTTTCGAGAATAGCTCGGGAGATTCTTGAGTGCAGATTGTGTGTTTACTTTTAGCTTCCGCTTGTGTGCTTTGATTATGGAATGACTAATGTTTGCTTTGCAGGTTTAGTTTATTATATGATTATTTGTTTACTTGTGTGTCCAGCCTTACGAGTTTCATTAGGATTCTCATAACTGTTTGTTCGTTTTGCAGGATTAGTTAGTTAGGGGTTGGAGCACTAGGAACCAGATTTGTTTTCGTTGCATTTAAAAGTAGTATTTTGAAAATAGGATCCGAACTATATCCGTATTTTCTATTAGTTTGAAGTATTATACTAAGTAATAAAGTGAAGGGATTCATTTTTCTTTAAAAAGCGTTCAAGCAAGGCTCGGGTTAATTAGTCTTGTCTGGACCAACACAACGGGCGACTACGGATGGATGGTTGTAAAGCCGAAACTCGTGTCGAATGGTAAGGGATGATCGAGTAAAAGTATGTAAACGATCCTTGGTCGTTCCTGTAGCCATCTTCTCGGAACGCTCTGTGGCTTGTCCGGCTGTAGAGCTGTCCAGGGGCGCTACACTTGGTCACAAGACCCATGACCGAGGCCAATTTCCATGCCTTCCCACTTACCAAAACGCTGAGTTTAGCGTCTAAAACCCTAAAACCGACTTTTTGGACATAAAGCCTATAAATATTTAACCTTATGAACTAGGGTTTTGTGTGCAAAAACAGTGTGTCTTCAATTGCCAAGGCATGCCTCACTATAGAAACCTTAGACGACCAAAAGGAGCGGCACCAGCCTTCCTAATTATTGATGTTCTTGAAGATCACCATCTCTTTTCTCTTAATACTTTGTAATCTCTAAACCTTATTATTTTATGTATGCAATCTATGAATTACTTTAGCCTTGCTTTGATGATTTCCTTAAGCATGATTGAGTGATTTACTTGTTGGGTTTAAAGGGTTAATCAAAGCGGGAGATGATCTATATAGTTTAAGTGGCGAGTTCATCGTCTTTGCATCATCGTTTACATTGTTCTTTCGTTCTGATCTTTCTCTGAAAGCATGTAGCTAGCGTCATGAACTAGCCACTGATTTCAGGCATCTAGGTTTCATTATCCACTTGCTTAGTTTGCTAGATCCTAGGTTGGATGAATATTGCGTCATAACAAGCACATACTACTTAGTTATGGAGTTTTATGGGCAATAATTGAACTTGATTTGAATGGTTTGATATATGTGTTGTTCCCTGCGTAAGTTGAGTACCAGGACATATTGATCTCAACCGGTTTTCTCTATGGTAATAGGTTAATCGACCTTTTGTGTTTCATAGTCCGAGACTTAGGAGTAGACATGCATTTACATGAATTTATCTTGAATTAATTAATCATTGAACCTCTATGATCCCTTAAATGCCCAACGCATGCTTTTTATTGATTTACATCTTGTTTTATTGCTTTGATTTCATTTGCTTGCAACCGTGACACCAACAAACCCCTTTTTATATTTTTCGTTCTAGCCTTACTGGTTCCTCTAGACTTGCAAAACTACTTCTCTCTCTGTGGGACTCGATACCTTAAGTGCTACAATTGATTCGCTGTGCATTTTCAGCTTATTAGTTGTGTTTGAGGGAAACTTGACTTTGACAAACGCATCACAAACAAACATGACACGCCATCAAGTTTTTGGCACCGTTGCCAGGGAAAGATTGTTTGTTTACAAGTCTAAGAACTAGAGTAACGTCTAGGAAAATTTGCTTTTGATTTTATTTTTGGTTTTTACTGTTTCAGGAGACCTTGAGGATGAACCTCGATGCTCTACTTAAGGAGTTTCAGAACCTTACTCTTGCGCAACTCATGGCATACCACTTCAACACCATGGACAGAGATCCTTCCGAACTATCGATTAGCTCAAGCGATGGAGCTCACCACAGCCACTGTAGGCCATCTCGTGGTACATCGTTGATGAGACACTCTGGATGTCCATCACTATCTCAATCCTCTGGAGATCGACTAATGAGACAAGCTCATCACAATGGAGCGAATCATTCACTTACACCGCACTCAGACAGATTCTATTTTCCTATGGATCAAGACTTTGATTCAAGGGAAGTTATGAGGATTGATACCTATGAAAACTATGTAGCACCACGCTCAGATGCTTTTATTGAAAGGATGATGAAAACTATGCAACAACTTGCCAAGGAGCAGCATAAGTACCATGAAGAACTAGGAGCTATGTTCTCAAAGATGAAGACAGATTTTGATTCAAAGCTTTCTACTCTCACCAGCCACATCCAGCGTGTGGAAGACCAAGTCAAGGAGATCCAAGAACAGCTGTATTATCAAGGAGGAGACATCAAGAAGCATGGATCAAAACTTCACAACATGGTACACCATCTACCAAGTAGAAGACAATCCAGAGTGGAAGATAGAAGCTTTGCAACAAGGATTCAAAGATCCCATTGACTATGACAAGTGGAAGGATGATCAAGCTTACATAGCTTATGATCAAGACGAAGAAGAAAGAGCTCTAGGAGAGAACCTCACTACCCTAACCAAGCCATTAGAGGAGACTCAACAAAAAGACTATCAAACCGATGAAGAAGAAGCTTACTTTGAAGAACAAGCCATTGAAAGCCAATTTAGAGATTAGACATGAAAGGATGTTGAGTTTAATGATCTATCTACTGGAGAAGATGAGGAAGAAGACGACCTAGGAGAGTTCTATTGTTGCATAACCACTCGGATCCCTTATGAAGAAATTCCCGAAAACCAAAATTTTCACCAATTTCGAAACTAAGGAGAAGCTATCCACCGAGCTAACTTCAGACAACCTCCAGCACCTTACCACGTCTATGAAGATTGGAGACCTGCCCCACGCCATCTCCAAATTCATTTTCCACATCCTTACTTAAGGAAGACCGAAGACTTTCAAAACCGGTTTCTGCGAAACCATCTTTCTAAGCGCCTTCCACACCATCTTTTCCAAGATCATGCTAATTCTTATTCACAACAAAAGAGTCTAGAGGAAAGAATTGAGGGCTTATTGAAGTAGTGCTTACATCAACATGAGGTAAGTACAAGAAAACTTCATGAGAGGATTGATATGATTAAAGGAAGTATATAGGGACTAGCTAGCCGGATTACTAGGCTTGAATGGGAGAGTGAAGATGGAGAGCTAGCCATGGAAGACACATCTAGGAAACAAGGAGAATTTTAATGTGATGAGGACACTGAATCATTGCCTCATGTCCCATGTAACAAGGTTACAACTCACAAAGAAGCACAACCTTTGCGAGAACTCGAAGAAGGTGAGATTCTTCAAGAAGAAGATGAGAATCTTAGGAGAACAAGACTCCACCGTAACCCACATGGTCTCAACCTTCTAAAGAACTGATGGTACCCTCACATCATAGGCATAAGAGAACTCGGGGACTTCAAACGAGCTGTTGGAAAGCTACCACGAGGTACATTTTTTGCAAAAGCTTGTTCCATTTATCATATTGATCGTTTCTTTCTCGAGAGTTCTAAGACAAAGACAGAGATGAGAGAGCTTTATGAGCAAGCTTTACACTACCCAAGACCATTCAGAACTTTACATGAAGTGGTCAGCCCCGGAAGATTCCTTATATCTTGTTCTATAAGAGGAGTTGAATTCAAGGACGCATTGTGTGATTCTGGTTCATGCATCAACCTTATGTCTACGAGAGCTGCTGAGAAGATTGGTTTAAGAACTCTGCAACCTTCAGGGATTCGCATAGGACTTGGAAACTCTTCATCCACAACTCCCGAAGGTATGATTACGGACATTCATGTGAGAATTTGGAAATGCAATGTTCCAACGGACTTTCATGATATAAGAATCGAGTTGCACAAGTCTTTGAACCCGGATCTGAAGTGGAAACGAAGTTAGCTCGAAGCTCCTCCTCCGTTACAGCTCACAAAGACCGGTGTGGAAGGCTAGACAAGCAGCTCGAAGCTCCTCTTGTGAAACCTGATGGATGGGGTCGTGATGGTGGATCGATAAGCACCACAGGGAGTGTGAAAGGCTCCTTGATACAGCTTAAGAATCGTGGCTTTGTGAATCACACACAAAGACAAGATCTGAGACAAAAGTTTCAGCAACTTTCAAGCTAGAAGAAATTCGGTTCTTTATTGATGTAGGGTAAATAAAAAGATACACGGCCGGGGATCTTATAGTTTGATCTCACGGCTACAACCTCTAGGGTTGCGACTCAAAGCAAAAACAACAGGACTTGGAAGAAAATGAAAGAACACGCCACACTCTCAATGGAAACAACATGCTGTTTCCTTATATGGAAAGTGTAGCTACAGACACAAAATAAAAAGAAATAAAATAAAAGACTCTACTGGGACTCAAACTAGACTCATTGTGGGCTTACTAGAGCCACTAGGCCGAGGCCATATCACCTGCAAGGAAACAGAAATAATTAAACACAAATCGTACCTGACTTGGACGAGAAGTCATCGCAGATAGGTCTATGGTTGGTCCGTTGTCCGGGACATCTTCAGCTGTGTCGAGTAGAGCTTGTATGGATACGTTGAATTCTTCTCTTAGTTTATCCCTCCTAGCTCTTGTGATAGGTCCAGCTACTTCTGGAATCTTGATGACATGGTCATCCTCCACTTGATGCACTTGGTCCGCTACTTGCTTGTTGTGTGATCCTATATTCAACTCCTTGGCTTTTGCTCGGGTTATTGGACCTTCTGGAATCTTCTCTTGAATATTTGTCACTTCAGTATCGCTCCACGTGTGTCCTCGTCAGATAGTTCAGTTACCAAATCGATGTCCGCGATCAGACTCTCCCTCTTGAGAAAGTTTTGTCCTCAAAACTTGTTCATCTGAGACATAAGGTGAAAGGTCAGCAACATTAAAGCTATGTGAAATGTTGAACTCACCTGGAAGCTCCAGCTTGTAGGCGTTGTCGTTGATTTTCTCAAGTACTTTGAACGGTCCATCGCCTCGAGGTGATAGTTTGGAACTTCTCTTCCGAGGGAACCTCTCCGGTCGCATGTGAATCCATACCCATTCTCCCGGCTCAAAGATGACTCGCTTGCGTCCTTTGTCCCTTTGGGCTTTGATCTTTTCATTCTTCTTGAGAATCTTATCTCGTACTTGTTCATGTAGTTTCTTGATGTATTCGCCTCGGTTCTTGCCATCGACATTGATTTGTTCGGTGTGTGGTATAGGAGTTAAATCAATCGGTGTTAAGGGCCTGAAACCATAGACAATCTCAAAGGGAGAAAGATTAGTAGTAGAGTGCCTGGCATGATTATAGGCGAACTCAACAAATGGTAGACAATGAACCCATGTTTTTAAGTTCTTTCCGAGTGTGGCTCTAAGTAAAGTGGAAAGGGTTCGGTTTACCACTTCCGTTTGTTCATCCGTTTGTGGATGACAAGTAGTTGAGAACAAGAGCTTTGTCCCCATCTTTCTCCACAAGGTTCTCCAAAAGTGTCCTAAGAATTTGACATCACGGTCAGAGACAATAGTTCTAGGAATACCATGTAATTTTACCACTTCTTTGAAGAACAGATCGGCGATTTGGGAGGCATCATTGGTCTTGTTGCATGGTATGAAATGTGCCATCTTCGAGAATCTATCAACCACCACGAAGATTGAATCCTTGTGCTGAACCTGTGGTAACCCTAAGACAAAATCCATGGAAATATCTTCCCAAGGAGCGTTAGGGACAGGCAAAGGTAAGTATAATCCGTGAGGATGGGACCTGGATTTGGCTTTGTGGCAAGTCACACATTTGGCACAAGTCTTCTCGACGTCCTTCTTGATATGAGGCCAATAGAAATGATCCGTCACTACAGCCAACGTCTTGTCAACGCTAAAATGACCCATAAGACCACCTCCGTGAGCCTCCTTGAGCAACAAGTCACGCATGGATCCTCTTGGTATGCATAGTCTTTTATCCCTGAAAAGAAATCCATCATGCAAATAGTAGGAATGGAATTCACCCTTACCACAGGCTTCATAAGCCTCGGAAAAATCAGGATCCGTGGCATAGTGATCCTTGAGATGCTCAAACCCCATGATCTTGGCTTCTAGCGTGGTGATTAGTATGTATCGTCGGGATAAGGCATCAGCTACCACATTTTCCGCGCCCTTCTTGTACTTAATGACGTAAGGAAACGTTTCTATGAACTCCAGCCATCTTGCATGTCGCCTCTTGAGTGTTGTTTGTCCTCGGAGATGCTTGAGAGTTTCATGATCGGTGTGGATGATGAACTCCTTGGACAGTAGGTAGTGCTGCCAGGTTTGTAAGGCTCAGACTAGGGCGTACAACTCTTTGTCATATGTCGGGTAGTTGAGTGCAGCTCCGTTGAGTTTCTCACTAAAGAATGCCACGGGCTTCTTGTTCTGGTGTAGCACGGCTCCAATTCCTAGACCTGAAGCATCACATTCAATCTCGAAGATAAGGTCAAAGTTAGGTAAAGAAAGAACCAGTGCTTGTGTTAGCTTCTCCTTCAAAGTATTGAAGGCTTGTTCTTGAGCAACTCCCCACTTAAATGGCTGATTCTTCTTGATCACGGCTGTGAGTGGTGCAGCTACTGTGCTAAAATCCTTGACTTAATCGCCTATAGAAGCTAGCTAGTCCGTGGAAACTCCGAACATGTCCGATGGTAGTGGGAGTGGGCCAATCTCGGATAGCTTTTATCTTCTCTTCATCCACCTGTATTCCTTGTTCACTAATAACAAAACCTAAGAACACAAGTTTGTTAGTACAAAAGACACACTTCTTTAGGTTAGCATATAAGCTTTCCTTCCGAAGTGATTTAAATACAAGTTCTAGGTGTGCTAAATGATCCTTAAGATTTTTGCTGTAGATTAATATGTCATCAAAATAAACTACTACAAATTTTCCAATATAAGAACGAAGAACCTGGTTCATCAAGCGCATGAAGGTGCTGGGGGCGTTAGTGAGACCAAAGGGCATGACAAGCCACTCAGATAGCCCCTGTTTTGTTTTGAAAGCAGTTTTCCATTAAAAGCCGCCAAGATTCGTACTTGATGATATCCACTTTTAAGATCCACCTTTGAGAAGAGTGTGGAACCGCAGAGCTCGTCTAACATGTCGTCGAGAGCGTGGGATAGGGTGCCGTACTTGATGGTTATGTTGTTGATGGCACGACAGTCTACACACATTCTCCAAGTGCCTCCTTTCTTTGGTACTGAGCAGAACGGGCACAGCACATGGACTAAGACTTTCTCGGATGTAACCTTGGTCTAATAAGTCACTGATTTGTTTCTCCAATTCCTTGCTTTCCTCCGGATTCGTCCTATAAGCGGGTTTGTTTGGCAGAGCTGTTCCCGGAACCAAATCGATTTGATGTTCTATACCTCTAATTGGTGGTAGTCCGGGTGGTAGTTCTTCGGGAAATACGTCCAAGTAACTCTGGAGTAAGGGTTGGACTTCCTCCGGAATTTCTAGGTCACCTGTATCTGTACTTAGACATTCTTGGTAGAACATTAGTAGTAGGGCGCCCTTGGCACCAAGGGACTTACCAACTGATCCGTAGCTTACGTAAAGGTTCGATGTACTTACCTCTCCGTCCTTAGCCATTTTTGCGTGAAGTGCATGAACTTGAGAGGGACTGAGGGGTGCAAGAGTGAACTTACGGTTTTGGTGTGTCACCGAGTATTGGTTAGTACGTCCGTCATGTTGAGTTTCTCGGTCAAATTGCCAGGGTCTCCCTAAGAGGAGGTGGCCAGCTTGCATGGGCACTACATCACAAGTAACTTGATCAACATACTTACCAATGCTAAATGGAACCGTTACCTGTTCGGAGACCTTCATCTCGGCCTTGTCATTGAGCCACCGAAGCTTGTATGGGCGTGGATGCTTGGTTTTCACGAGACCTAATTTCTCAACAAGAAGCTTGCTGGCCACGTTAGTACAAGAACCACCATCTATAATTAAATTGCAAACCTTGCCATTGATGGTGCACCGTGTATGAAATAGATTTTTCTCTTTGTGCGGTCTCCTCAGGTCCTACTTGGACATTTAGAACCCGTCTTATCATGAGTGATTCCCCAGTGTCCGGATACTCGATGTCTTCCCCGTGTTCTTCGGACTCGTCTACAGCCTCATCTTGTGACTCGTAATCTCCCGTGTTGATGACGATCATTACTCTTCGGTTTGGGCAGTCTCTTGATATATGCCCTCTTCCCTGGCACTTAAAACAAGTAATGTCACGAGTTCGATTATATTGGTTAGAAGACTTACCTTGTTCGTCACGGAAACTCCTTTGCGGTTCGGATGCCCTTGATTTGAACCTGGAACCTATCTCAACAGCTTTTCCTTTGTCTTGTACTTTGGACACATCATTCTTCCATGTTTGTGGAACATTTCTGGCACGATTGTTGCTGTTATTCTTGTGCTTAATCTGCTGCTCTATCTGGACCGATAGGTGTAGTAGTTCATGTAAACTCTTGTACTTGGCACGCTCAACTTTTCTTTGAATCCTATCTTGTAATCCATCGATGAATTGAGCCATCATAGCCTCCTCGGATTCTTCCAACTCCAGCGAGTTCATTAACTTTTCAAACTCCTCAAAATAATCCTCTACGCTTCTTGTTCCCTGTGTTAACTTACGGAAACGCTTTTGTAAGTCTCGATGAAAATGCTCTGGGACATACCTTAACCTCATTAGGTACTTCATGTCGGGCCAATTGTTGACAGCTCCAAAGTGAAGTCGTCTCCGTTCAGCTACCATTCTGTCCCACCATGCTAGGGCATTTCCTGTGAGTTGTGCCGCAGCTACAGCCACCCTTTTGTTCTCTCGGTATCCATAACACTCAAAGATGTACTCCAGCCTTCTTTCCCAATCCAAGTAAGCTTCAGGATCTGTTTTACCTGCAAAAGATGGTGGAGTTAGCTTTATATCGTGATTAGTTTCTCTAGGTTCTACTTCTCTTTGGCGGTGTCTCCGAAGAGGATCAACTCGACGTTGTTGTCGAGCTAGGGTGTCGAGTGAGTCTCCATCGGATTCTGAAAGAACTTCCTCTTCAAGTTCAGGGCGAGGCAGGTGCTGTTGGATTCCTGGGGCTCGTAAGTTGGGTCCTTCTGGGTGTTGTTGAGGTCGTTCCAAGTTGTTGAGGCGATTGCCAAGCTCTTGGTGATTTTCAGCAATGCGTTGGTTCATAGTTCTCATGTCGGCTCTCATTGCTTGTAAAAGTTCCATCATATCTTGTTGACGTTCAAGACCTCCGTCAGCCATACTGTACTCCAATACGAGTTGAATTCAAAGTGCTAAGGATAATGTAAATTTTCCTAGCAAAAAGAATCAACACAAGAATCAAATCTTCTCAAACAAACAGTTAAACAGCAAAGGAAATCGCAGTTTAGGTTTCGATATGGGAAAAATACGAAACGATGTCCAAAAATCAAAATAACAATTTTTATATTTTCTGAAGAGTTTAAAGAAGCAAAAACAAAAGACGAAATATTTTTATGAATTTTTTTGGAGTTTATAAAATTGAAATACTGAAGCAGACGAAATTGAAAAACTAAGAAACAGAAAATTTCTGCAGCTTAAGTTTTGATGAACGAAAAATACTAAATGAACTCCTGATTTGAAAACGACAATTTTTATGATTTTTTGTATGTTTTAAGAAGCTAAAACAAAAGACGAAATATTTTTTTGAGTTTTTGTTGATTTTATAAAAATCGGACAAGACAGATGTAAAAGCTGGAAAATCTAGAAACCGAACAAAAAAGAAACTAAGATTGAAAAAGAAACAACCTGGGATAGGAGCTGGTTAGGCTCTGATACCAATGATATAAGACTCGAGTTGCACAAGTCTTGAACCCGGATCTGAAGTGGAAACGAAGTTAGCTCGAAGCTCCTCCTCCGTTACAGCTCACAAAGACCGGTGTGGAAGGCTAGACAAGCAGCTCGAAGCTCCTCTTGTGAAACCTGATGGATGGGGTCGTGATGGTGGATCGATAAGCACCACAGGGAGTGTGAAAGGCTCCTTGATACAGCTTAAGAATCGTGGCTTTGTGAATCACACACAAAGACAAGATCTGAGACAAAAGTTTCAGCAACTTTCAAGCTAGAAGAAATTCGGTTCTTTATTGATGTAGGGTAAATAAAAAGATACACGGCCGGGGATCTTATAGTTTGATCTCACGGCTACAACCTCTAGGGTTGCGACTCAAAGCAAAAACAACAGGACTTGTACGAAAATAAAAGAAAACGACACACACTCTCAATGGAAACAACATGCTGTTTCCTTATATGGAAAGTGTAGCTACAGACACAAAATAAAAAGAAATAAAATAAAAGACTCTACTGGGACTCAAACTAGACTCATTGTGGGCTTACTAGAGCCACTAGGCCGAGGCCATATCACCTGCAAGGAAACAGAAATAATTAAACACAAATCGTACCTGACTTGGACGAGAAGTCATCGCAGATAGGTCTATGGTTGGTCCGTTGTCCGGGACATCTTCAACTGTGTCGAGTAGAGCTTGTATGGATACGTTGAATTTTTCTCTTAGTTTATCCCTCCTAGCTCTTGTGATAGGTCCAGCTACTTCTGGAATCTTGATGACATGGTCATCCTCCACTTGATGCACTTGGTCCGCTACTTGCTTGTTGTGTGATCCTATATTCAACTCCTTGGCTTTTGCTCGGGTTATTGGACCTTCTGGAATCTTCTCTTGAATATTTGTCACTTCAGTATGCGCCTCACGTGTGTCCTCGTCAGATAGTTCAGTTACCAAATCGATGTCCGCATCATTTCAGGTGATCAATGTCGAGAAAGTGATACCTTCACAACTCATCTTAGGAGGATCCTTTCTTGCAACAACTGGAGCTATCATTGATTGGCAGAACAGAAGGATATATTTCTCCAACATTGACCGAGAAGTTTTCTACGAAGCCGTACCTTTTGTTCCAGCATCTCAACGTCCAAGGAGAAGGAACAATGGTCCACCAAGGAAGCCACAGGAGTTGGAAAAGACCAAGAAATTTTGTCTAAGGACAGAAGATTCATCTCATTTTTCATGAGGAGCGAACCAACCATTGAGCCAACGACGTTAAACAAACGCGCTTAGTGGGAGGCAACCCACTTGTAAGTTTTCTTTTCAGTTTTTAGTTTTAATTTCCTTTTTCTTTTGATGTTTTCATTGTTTTATTTCAGTTTTTCATAAAAATACAAAAAGAAAATAGAAAAGAAGAAAAAAAAAAAGAAGACAAAGAAGAGTCGACCTAGGTCACAGAGGCCGTGACCGAGGTCAACAGAAGGGACGACCCCGGTCACAGAGCCCGTGACCAAGGTCATGAGGAAGGATGACCTAGGTCATGAGGCTTGTGACCGAGGTCAGTCCAGAAGTTCAAGATTTTGTTGTTTCAACCATTCTTTTAATTCATGGAGCCTTCTCGAAGCTGTATTAACACTCCCCTATGGTAAGAAGACTTGCAATAAGTGGCAAATACAACCCCAAGACCGGTCAACCCCTTGACCAAAGTATGCAGAAGGCAACAGATCGATTGTATCACATGTTATCGATGCTGAAAGTCCCCACCAAGTCAACCTTGTTTCCAAGAGCATGAACACCTCCAGTGACCGGTACCAAGTCCAGTTCCATGACCACACCATTTTGTGACTGTATCATGCCACAACCAAGCCATGCCTCGACCATACCATTCCATGACCATGAATCCTAAGTCATTTTGCCCCAAATCGGATCCACCCGATCAAAGGATCTATGATTGAAATTTCACCATCTAATGGAGTATTTAAGGAGTAATGATCAAAAATATTTTGAGAAAAAAGACTTGGAATCACAAAATTTGTAACTTTCAAAACCGCAGTCGTAGTCGCAGCTATTCTACGACCGATAATTCCAAAAAGAAGTGTGACAATTCAAATTTTTCTGATCATATGAGCTAGAATCGAATATTCAACCGCAAATTGGGTATTTTAGGAGTCATGATCGAAGTGATTTTGAAAGAAGAAGTCTGAGCTAGAAGATTTTCTGCTTTTGAGCATCACGACTGTTCCGCGACCACAGATTTCACAAGGAGTTGCAACAAATAAAATTTGTCCAATAAATGATCAATGATCAATTATTCAACAATAAGTTGGGTATTTTGGGAGTAATGATCGAAGAAATTTTGAAAAAAGAAAGCTTGGGTTAAAATATTTGCGACCTTGAAGAAGTCAAGCCGTTCTGTGGACTGTACCAGAACCAGTCCCAACCCGCGACATGATCTGTGATCCATACCACGACAAGTAAACCATAGCCACCAGTCCCATACCACACCCGATCCATGCTGATCCGAGATCCGAGATCCATCTCGATCCATGACCGTATCTCCATCCTTCCACGATAGTAGATAACATTAAGATGTGCGGTGATTGAAATTTGTTTAGTCAAATGATCTACAATTGGATATCTAATGATATGAGGACATTCCAAGAGTGATGATTGGAGAGATTTCAACAAGAAGTGATTGGATTAGCAAAATTCGCAGCATGCAATTGTCACCACGACAAAGATCTCAACTGTTGCCGATTCGACAATCAACGAGACATCGACCACCACCACCATTTTATCCTTTAGTTTACTTTTGTTTTTCTTTATTTACCAAGATTATTGATGGTTTATCATCATTTCTCAGGAAAGATGCAATTAGAGATTTATCATCAAAAATTCAATGAACTAAAACTTAGTTCATTCGATGTCAAGCAACAAAAAAGAAAGAAACACCGGTTAGTCATCAACAATCTAATTCGAGGTGCCATTCTTCTTAAACTCAACTCTTTCTTTATGATTTTTCATCCTCGTGTCTTTCTTATTTTCCCACCTAGTACGGTGTGATTTAAGTCTTGGGAGAAGGATGTTCCATCCTTTACTAATGCTATTTTCTATTTTGTTGACTTGAGACCTTTTCCCACTTTTTACATCGATAATTTTGCTGATTTTATACCTTTTTACCGAGTCAAAATTTTCTATTCGTTTTATTAAGTCAAAATAGTTAGGGAATTATGAATTTGTTTCGACAGATTATCTGAATTGGATTAACACTCTTATGACTCAACATTCCTGAAAGACTATGGGTTGACTCAACATTCCTGAAAGTCTCTTGATATTGGAAAATAGGTTAAACGAACGTTGTGTCTAAATCCTATCAAAACCTAACCTGAGTTTTAATTTCTTATTCAGGGGGTTTGGTATTCATTGGACAAGACCTATTCAAAGCAGTATAAGACATTGCACTTCTTCACCAATATGCTTCTCTTCTCCTTCCCCTTCGTAACTCAACAAAGAAAAAATGCAAACAAAACAAAGCAAAAGTGGCAAGTGGATGTGACCGTGGGATTTTTTGCGTAAACCCATGCATGTTTTGGAGCCTCGTGGAAACTTGTTGCCAAGGGAAACTACATAGTCAAAGTGAACCGAAGGATTTTGTGCATAAACCCGTACATCTTTTGTGACCTCATGAAGACTCATCCCACCAGAATCAATAACAAAAACCAACATCGTCAAAGTGAACCGAGGGATTTTGTGCATAGACCCGTGCATCTTTCGTGACCTCATGGAGACTTGTCAAACGAGCAAGCTGCCACCAGAAAAAATACAATAAACCCTAGAAAAGTAGGAAAAAGACGGATGTCTTGGAAATGAGAAGAGGGAGAGGAAAGTATACGAAGAAAGTCTTGGCTAAGAAGAAAGTCGACATCCTTGGATCGATTTTCCTTTGGTAAGACCACCATTTTTTTATTTTTATTTAATCAATGTAAAGAGATGACAATCGGTAGACCAAAAGTTCTTTGGATCGTGGACTTAGAGTAAGGGTTTTGATGCCTTCTATGGGCAAGTACTAAAGTAAGTTCTAACGCCACAACAAGGAGGAGTGCGAAGACGAGACTCCAAAGAGATAAATGAGTTCCGGTGATTTCTAAAACCTCTTTTCCATGACTTTACTTTCTTATTTTCTTGAGGACAAGCAAAGTCTAAGTCTGGGGGAGTTGATATGGTTTTACTATTGTTTTCATATGGTTTTATGAAGATTATGGTGTGATTTCAAGGCTAAATAGGCTATTATCAAATATTTCTAGTGTCAAAGAGGTTTTGTAGGTTTTAAGGGGAAATAGACCAAAAAGGAGCAAAACCCGTTTTAAGGCAGTTTCAGAGCACCAGAAGTTTGACATTCATTGAAGACCTTCCCGTGGAGCAAATTCAAAGATCTTTATATTGTGGAAAGCTAGAAGAGTCAAGATTCACCTTGAATGCCCAACGACTATTTTTTATTGATTTACATCTTGTTTTATTGCTTTGATTTCATTTGCTTGCAACTGTGACACCAACAAATCCCTTTTTATATTTTCGTTCTAGCCTTACTTGTTACTCTAGACTTGCAAAACAACTTCTTTCTCTGTGGGATTCGATACCTTAAGTGTTACAATTGATTCGATGTGCACTTGCAGCTTATTAGTTATTTTTGAGTAAAACTTGACTTTGACAAATGCAGCACAAACAAACACGACATGACATCAATCCTTCTTGTACCGCATCCCGAATGTAATGGCAGTCGGCTTCTATATGTTTTGTACGTTCATGAAAAATAGGGTTCCTGCAATATGAAGAGCTGCTTTGTTGTCACATAATAGCGACATAGGACACATTTGAGGATATCCAAGGCTTGTGAGTAATGCCTTTGTCCATGTGATTTCTTGATATGTCATTACCATGGCGCGGTACTCCGATTCTGCAGAAGACCGAGAGACTGTATACTGCTTTTTAGTTTCCCAAGAGACGAGAGAATGTCCTAACATAACAATGTAGCCAGTAAGAGAACGGCGTGTGAGTTTGCAAGCTGCCCAGTCTGCATCATAGTATGCAGTAAAAGTGAGTTCATTGTTTGAACTAAGAATAATTCCTTGTCCCGAAGATTTCTTTAGATAGCGAACAAGACGCAACGCAGCATCCCAATGCTTTACACGAAGAGCCTTTAGAAACTGAGCAAGAATATGAACGACGTAGCTTAGCTCAGGTTTAGTGACTGACAAGTAAAACAATCTGCCAACAAGTCGACGATACTGATCAGATTCTTCAAAATAAAGCCCATCATCCTGTGAGAGATTATGATTTTGTTCTATCGGAGTGTCAACAGGTTTTTATCCAAGCAAGTCACACTCTGAAATGATGTCCAAAGCATATTTTCTCTGTGACAAATAAATCCATTCTTTCCCACGTGAGACTTCGATACCCAAAAAATATTTCAGAACACCAAGATCCTTCATATTGAAACAACGACCAAGATACTCCTTAAAACCCGAGATAAGTGTTGAATCATTACCTTCAATTATTAAGTCGTCTACATAGATGAGAACATAGACTGAAGAACTTTCACAGTTCAAAGTAAAGAGAGAATAGTCTGATTGATTTTGTATAAAATCAAATTCCTCTAGCGCCTTGGACAACTTCGAGAACAAGCAACGAGGTGCTTCTTTAAGCCCATATAAAGCTTTCCTCAACTTGCAAACTTTAGACTTGTCGGAATGAGCAAAGCCCGGGGAAAGTTTCATGTAAACTTCTTCATCCAAGTCACCATGTAAAAACACATTGTGGACGTCCATTTGATGTAGTTCCCAATTCTTTGCAGCTGAGACACCAAGAAGAATTCCTACCGTTGTCATCTTTACAACTGGTGTGAAAGTTTCTTTATAGTCAACTCCCTCTTGTTGGCGATTACCAAGCGCAACAAGTCTTGCTTTATATCGCTCTATTGTACCGTCAGAATGAAATTTTATACGGAAAACCCATTTGCATCCAATCGCCACTTTCCCTTTAGGTAAATCTGTGATGTCCCATGTTTTATTTCTCTCAAGTGCATCTATCTCAATTCCCATCACATCAGACCATTACTTATATTTGACAGCATCTTTGAAAAATTTAGGCTCGACAGCTTCCGTAATGGTGGCGAGAAAATCCTGTTGAGTTGGTGAGAGACGATGATTAGAAACATAGTTAGCAATGGGATATAAGCACGTACTCGATGACTGTGAATCTGTGGTTTGAGCAGTGATAGTAACATATGGTTTTAATAAAACCAAAGGAAATTTGGACTGCTTTCCTTTGCCAAGTTCGACATCACCCGGTTCATTAGACGAGGTAACAGGCTCAGTAGATGATAAATTTGCTCCCCCTGATGGAGTGACCTCTACTTCAATATCAAGCGTACTCCTTGTCGGAGAAATGTCAGCCGGTCGAGGTTGAATCACTACAGGATCTAAAGAAACTGTTGGTGTTGGAGGAACTACTTGAACCTGTGTAGGTACAGGTAATGGAGAAATCACAGGAATAGAAAAAGTAACATCAGGTGCTAGAGTAACTGGAGGAGTAACGTCAGGTGCTGGAATAACGGGAGGAGTAACGTCAGGTGCTGGAGGAACTTCAGGTGACTGAATAACTTCAGATGTGACTATGTCTTCAAAGGGAGACACAGGTGTAACCGGGGCTTGTGTGACAAGTTGTTGAGGAGAGGGAACCTCTTCAACATATGGAAACTGATCCTCATGAAAGACAACATCCCGAGAAACAATATATTTTTCCTTTTGAAGATAGAAAACTAACCATCCTTTCTTTCCAATTGGATAACCAATAAATATGCAGTGAATACTTCTCTCACTGAATTTGTCTTTGACTCGTGAGATTTGGCGCGCGTAACACAATGAACCAAACGTGTGTAAGTGATCGTAAGAAGGAGGTTCCGCAAATAAAATCTCATGTGGCATCTTGTTCTCCAAAACAGACGATGGCGTACGATTAATCAAATACGTTGCAGCCAAAACACTTTGACCCCAAAATTTGATTGGTAAATTTTCCTAAAACAACAAAGCCTTTGCCATGTTGAGTATATGACGATGTTTCCTCTCTACACGTCCATTTTGCTAGGTGTTTCAATACATGACGTTTGATGAATTACTTCTCGTTCCACGAAAAATGTTTTCAAGCAGACAAATTCCATGCCATTGTCACTGCAGATTGTAAGGATTTTGATATTGAACTGATTCTCGACAAATGCAAAGAAAATTTTTAACGCAGTTGGAGCTTCTTTCTTTTCAAGGAGAAGTATTGTCCAGACCACCCTAGAACAATTGTCTACAATGGTTAGAAAAGAACGAGCTTCATAGAACGATGGCGTTTTATATGGTCCCCAAAGATCACAATGTATCAAAGAGAAACAACTTTCAGCTTTATTAAGACTTTTTGAAAATGGATCACGGGTGTGTTTTGCCCTTACACAAATGTCACACAACTTCTCAAAATCCATAGAATTATTAGAAAAACAACCAACATGCGATAAAACAGAAAGTATCTTAGAGGACGGATGCCCCAAATGACGATGCCATAACTCTCGAGCTTGTAATCTACCAGCGGAATCAGCTTGAACAACAACTTCTCCCGTATAGTGGTAGACCCCGGCCTGCTCTTTACTCACACCAATCAAAGTCTTCGAAGCTAGGTCCTGAATCACACAAAACTGCTTTGTAAACAGAACAAATTCAGCAACATCTTGTAACAATTGAGCAACTGAGATTAATGTGATGGATAAGTTTGGAGCATAAAAAATACGATGTAACACAAGACATTTTCGAAGTTTCAAACAACCATGTTTCGTAGCCCATGTAAGCTGGCCATTTGGTAGTGTGATAGGACAAGGCTCAATAGATTCAAGGTCTGTTAATAATGAGATATCCCCGATCACATGATGAGAGGCTCCTAAATCTATAATAATGTCGTAGCGACTATATTTACCACAGAGAAGGAGATTGTCTTGCTTACCCGAGAGCTTATCTGGATTGGTTTGTTTCTGAGTATTCAGAAAATTTGCCAAGGAAGCCCACTGATCTGCAGAATAATTTGGTATACCAGGTACCTTTGAATCATCAGTTAGAGTGGCTCCATCACCAATCTGAATGTTATTAGCACAAAAACCGAGCCTCTGGCTCCACGACCATGACCTGAGTTATCAAATCCGCGACCACGAGCTCCTCTATCACTGCCACAGCCACCTGAACCCTTGCCTTTATCATTACACCAATCAGGAAAACCAATTACTTGGAAACAGTTGGTCGATTCATGACCAGTTTTTCAGCAATGAGTGCAGACGACAGTGGGGCGTTAGAAATGATCAGCTGCTGCAGTAACTTCTGACGTAGCTGAAAATCCAACATGAGGAACACGCTCGTTGGTGCTCCTCATCACATTCAAATGACACTCTTCTTGGATGATTTGCGAGTACACATCATCAAGATTCAAATCAGTTCCTCTGCTTAGAAGATTTGATCTTGCTGTACCAAATCGTGTGGTGTCAAGTCCATGAGAAACTGATGGATTCTGATCTTCTCCAGATGCTTCTCATATTTGACCATGGAGTCGCAATCTCCACTACCACAGCAACAGGAAAAACCTTTCTCCAAATCTGCAAGATCATCCCACATTACCTTCAATTTTCCAAAATAAATATTCACTGTTTCACCCTCTTGCTTACATGTGGTAATATCGGCATGTAACTGGTGAGTGCGAGTATCATCACTCGCAGAGAACCGGCGTTGAAGACTTGCCCACATGGCCTTGGCGCTATCAACCAAAGAGATGGAGGGACGAAGTTTTGGTTCAACACTGCTGTAAATCGAGCCAATAATCATAGAATTGACCATGTCCCATTGTTCTGCTTTATCAGCATCATCGGACAGTCGTTTCAGGGATCCATCAATGAATCCTAACTTCCTCTTCATACGGAGCGAATCCAACATCAACTTCGCTCATTGTTCATATTGACTCCATTCAACAAGATCGGGGTTTGAACCTGTCCAGTGCTATCGGACGGATTCAAGTAATAGGGAGACATCAAAGGATTTGTGTTAGCGACGACAGCAGGAGGAGGTGCGGTAGACATGCTTAACAAAACAGAGAGAAAAAGAAAAAAAAATTAGAGATAAGAGAACGTTGATGGCTCTGATACCATGCCAAAGTGAAAGGAAATCTCTGATGATTAACATGAGGAACGAAATGGCCTTATATACAAAAGGTAAGCAATATTAAACCCTAGAGAATTGATGACAGAAAATATACAAGCATCTAATCGAAGCAAATCATATCAGATCATATCTCATAGCATAACAAATTCAAATAACAAACCGCACAACAGATTTCACCGGAGTCTTACAATGGATAACTGTATTCAAGAGGTGATTTTGCGTACACACTTTTGAATTGTCCTTTGATATGCAATGGATGTTTTTATTGTAAGATTTTGGAATTTTACTTTAGCGTAATTGGATTTGTATTTGTCATGGCATTGGCTACGTCATGGGCTCACTAGTTATTTTTATTTTTTGGTTCAACCGGACCACTAGTTATTTCTGTCTTAAATCACTCAAAACCAATAATAATAAATACATATCAAACCGAGAAACCAGAACCACATAGTGAAAAAGAGTTATGGAAAGATAAGTTGCCAATAATATTAGCCTTGGCAAGCAAGGAAATTTATTCATCTTTGTTAATGGAGGTAATATTTTTACCACATTTCTTCAATTAGGATTTTGTATCGACCAAGAACACTATGAGATCTCTGCTCTGTCTTAGAAGAAAATCAGCTCAGTTCATAGTTGTAAGCTTCTCTTCTATCCTATTATCTCTGTAATTGTTCTGTAATATACTTCTGATGCTTGGGTTACTTGGCAGAGAAACCTCAGTGGTGCTCGGTTCTTGTCGGGAACCCCTCTCTGTCACATCGTAGGCGCTAAACGTTGTGGATCTTATTCGAGGGATGGGGACATTGGTAAACAGTGATTGGCAATTTCAGTGCTTCTCCTTGTGGGACTAAGGTTTTCGAGAAAAGGCAAGAGCCTGAGGATTTTATTGCTCCTGGCTTTGGGAAAGAGATTTTGGAGAAGACGATGCCTATGGATTTGATGACAGAAACGGGAACCATAGGAGCATCTATTGGCTGGGTAGCTACTTTGAAAGATGGCGTAGTGTGCCTCCAAGATGACCTAAACCCGAGTGCTTCCGATTCAGACCCTAAACGAATCTCACTGCCTCCTCTCGTAACTCTGCCTCACTGCCAAACTCAGTTGGTAACCAACTTCGCCATGTCCTCCTCTTCTCCCGAGGATGACGACTGCATCGTTGCCGTCAAGTTCTTGGGACCTCAGCTTAGGTTATGTAGGCCTGCTCGGAAAGACAGCTCCGAATGGCTCAACATCCGAATCAAAAACTCATCCTTCTCCTCCTCCCGAGTCATGTATTCAAAGAGAAATGAGATGTTCTCTTTACTGGCTTCTGGAGGCACAAACACAAGATCTTGGGATCTCGAAAAGCACATATCGCACGACTTGGATTTTCCAATCTATCCCGCGTTTGAGCATGCAGAGTGGGACCGGTTGCTTCAATGTCGTAGAAGTGAACACTTGGTGGAGTCAGGACCCACAGGAGAAACTTTTATTGTTAAGATGTACACACTATCCTCCTCAGATGACATTACGGCGGTTCAGATGTGTTTGGTGGTGTTCAAGATACTAGAAAACCAAGTGGCAATGTATACTAAAGACATTGGAGATCTCTGTATTTTTCTTTCCGACAAAGGTGAACCTTTCTGTCTCCAGGCTAGCTTGTATGGCCTTTCCCCAAACTACGTCTATCACTTGCGCACAAATGGCTTCAAAAAAATCAATATCCGCGATAAAGAACAATCAATGGGCAGACATGGATCTTCCATTAATTACCCAGCCCCTTACATCATTCCACCTCAATCCTAATTCCACTTGTATTTGTATTTTATTCTCATTCTTCTATAAGGAGTGCTCTTTTCATATATTTTTTTCTGCTTTGTATTGCGTCATAATGGAAATTTAATAGTTTACTTATCAGTACTGTTTATGGAGTTTGAGCCTCACAATTCACAATGATACAACAACTCTTTCGTTGTTTGATTGAGATTATTATTTACTAAGAGACCTGTGTGGAAATGTTCTCATTAATTATAGTTGATATGTGTCATAATCTCGTCAATTATAATTTTGACATCTATTGAGTTATGGTGAGTGCAACCCATATTTATATAATAAAATAAGATACCCCAACAAACCAAAGTATTTTAAAATGTATATACAAAATTAATTGAAATACCCAAAATATCCAAAATACCTGAAAACTCCAAATATTTTGGGCAATTGGGTTATTATAAGTATAAATATTACTAATATATTATTAGCATGCACTTATATTTCGAGTATATTCGGGTTCGGGTTCGGATCGGGTTTGGATTCAGATTTTTAGATTTTGAAGTTTAGAACCTGTTCATATATTTTAAGATTTCAGATTCGGTTGGGATCGGATATTTAGGTTCTGTTTTGGTTCAGATTTCGTTTTTTTATCCACCCCTAAATTATTAAGAGTGCGCAAAAAGTAAACAAAAACCCTAAATAATCAAAGCCAGGCGACACTTGTTCCTTGAGAAACACAATGGCGATGTCGAACCTTCCAAAAGATTTATTAGAGGATACTTTGTCGTGTTCCGCCCAGATCTCTAAAGTGAAAGCACAAAGATGTTGGATCAACCAGGATGGACTGTGTGACACACAGGACTGTCGGACATGTGAAACAGCAAGTCAAGAATAAAGATGATGTGGCGAGCTGCGATTGGAGGAATGGAGTTTCCTTGGTGTACCAGTCAAGATATTGCAGAATCAAGAATATAAGATTCGAAGATATCTAGATTTAGGAAAGTTAGGTCAAACAGCGAGTGTGCTGCTGGCCTATATACACAATGCTTGGACATTAAGTTTGTTCAGCCGTCAAGTGCATAGATTCACAAGTTCTAAAGCAAAAAGTTTGTTAGGGTTCTTGGTGAGTGAACAAAGAGTGAAGCACAACTGTTGTTGTGTAAGTGAGTTTAGGTAGTTAGGAATTGGTCAGTGATGAGTCGTGTGACTGCGTATAAAACTGATTAAACAGATATGTTAGAATTGTTTAAAAGATTCCTAGTTAGGAATTGGTCAGTGACGAGTCATGTTGACTGCGTGTAAAACTGATTAAACATATTTGTTAGATTGTTTAAGAGATACCTAATAAAGAAAAGAAGTGTATGGATGGTTGTTGAAGAAGGTTGGGAAACGCCCTGTGAGACAACTGACACAGGTGCAAAAATTCCTAAACCAAAGGCAAGATGGACGACTGATGAGAAGAACCTATCAAAATTTAATGCACGAGCTCTCAATATTATTTTTGGTGTTGTGAATGACGACGGCTTTAAGGTGATCCTAGGGTGTGCATCAGCCAGACAAGCGTGGGATGTGCTGCAGAAGTCCAACGAAGAAAATTCAAGTGTTAAGAGAACAAGATTGGATTATTTAGCAACATGGTTTGAAAATCTGAGAATAGAGCCAAATGAATCTTTATCACAATTGAGTGCAAAAGTATGTGCTATTGCTAATGAAGCAAAAAATCTTGGCAAAATATACAAGGGTCACAAACTTGTTAAGAAGCTACTCAGATGTCTACCTTCTAAGTATGCGGCACACAAAGCTGTCATGACAGTCGGTGGTAACACAGACACACTAAAATTTGAAGATTTAGTTGGTATGTTTAAATCTGAAGAAATGGAGGTGGCTAAAGATCTGAGAATTTTAGATAATGGAGGAGTCTTGAAAATTGATGAAGTGAAGAACGATCAACTTCAAGAAATTCGAGACAATATTGCTTTAATGGCTAGAAACTTTGGAAACGATTTAAAACATGTAGAAAAAGAGAGAAGCAGAGACTCCAGTTGGTGGAACAGAGGTGACACAGAGAAGCCGTGCAACATGTTTCAAAAATGTGAGAAGGACAAATCTGATAGAAAACGCGAAGTTCAGTATTGTGAATATGGTGGTTCTGGTCACTATAAGACTGCGTATCATGTGGCCAAACGGAAGGAGATGAAGTGCCCTGAGTGCAAAGATGTTGGACACTCGAAGTTAGAGTGTCCCAGTGCTCAAAAAGGTAATAAGTCCTTCTTAAGCTTTAATGATTCTGAGTCTGACAGTGATGAAGAAGAAGAGATGTTGAACCTTGCTGCATTCAATGCTAAAGATGATAATGCTAAGAATGATAGTAGTTCATAAGACTCAGATTCTGATTCTGATGAAGAAAAATTTGATCCTTTGGAAAGCTATCGGGTTCTGTACAACAGCTGTGTTCTTGAGCAATGACAAATTACAGCTTACGAAAGACAAGCTGATGTTGGAAGCCCAGATCAGTATGCTGAAAGAAGAAAACAAGGAAGAAAAAATTGATGAAAAGCTACCACCATCTGAAAAGGAATGGTTTGAAAGAAAGCTGAAAGATCTTCAGGAGGAATTCAAGAAAGAAAAGGAAAAAGCAAAAACGATGGAGAAAGAACTGAATGAAAATCATAAGAAGATCAGGATGTTGAACAATGGTGGAAAGAATTTGGATGAAATTCTGTCAATGGAAATTACAGGTTCTCAACATTATGGTTTGGGTTATCAACCAAGAGTGTCAACTGTGGCACAAGGACATGATGATAGCTTCAACTTTGTGAAGAGTAACCTGAATCACGAAGCAGAGTTAAACAAGCTCACCACTGTCACACGGAAAGAAAAATCCATTCACAAAAGTGTATTGGTTTCACAGAAGGAAGTTGATGAAAAGAAAACTTGGACACAATCCAAGCGAGGCAGAAGAGTCTATGAGAGTTTTCACTGTGGAAAGACAGGACATACCAGATCAAGGTGTTACAGGTTTAAGAACAAAATCAGACAGCTATGGCAAGCTCAAAAATGCTTCATTGCACCTTCAAGATTCTGTCAATATGGATTGCTAAGAAAGACCTATACAACAAACAACAAGAAATGGATGAGAAGAAATATTGTGAGAGTCAAACAGAGACTGAAAAAGTTAATCTAATTTGCAATCTAACAATCGTCTAACTGGATGGAGATGAAGAGGATGATAATATTTTGGCAAATGTGGCACACACCTCTACAAGTGAAGAAGTCAACAATCCTTGGTATTTTTACAGTGGTTGCTCAAGACACATGACATGTGATTTCAAATCTTTATCAACATATGATAATGTAGTTGGTGGAAATGTAGAATTTAGAGATGGTAGAAAATGTGTCATCAAAGGGAAAGAATGCATCAACATTGATGATCAACCTCCATTACAAAAAGTTTACTATGTGGAAGGCTTGAACGCAAATCTGATCAGCATTAGTCAATTGTGCGATGATGGTTTCAAAGTAATCTTCAAAAAAACATAATGTCAAGCCGTTGATGAGAATGGAAACACATTTCTGTATGGTGTACGATCAGAAAATAACTGTTACATGTGGAAGGCGTCTAACACATGTTTGTCAGCTGCTGGTTTAGAACTTGAGCTGTGGAACAAACGTCTTGGTCACATGAATGCCAAAAATCTGGTTAGCAGATTTGAGATGTAGATAAGTAAGATAGCACCCACCCTTAGGAGCACTTTATATAAACCAGCCAAAGATGAGTCAGGAGAAGTTGTTGATCCTACACTCTACAGAGCTATGATAGGGAGTTTACTGTGTCTTACAGCCACAAGACAGGATCTGTGTCACAGTATTGGTGTTTGTGCTCGTTAACAAGCCAGTCCTTGGATGTCACCTCTTGCAGCTTTGAAATGTATCATCAAATACGTCAAAGGTACGATTGATCAAGGTTTGTATTTCATGAAACAAATTAACCAGAATCTTGCAGGCTTTTGTGATACAGATTGGACAGAAAATCTGGATGATCATCGTAGTACAACCGAATCAGAATATATTACCGTTGGGAGTTGTTGCACACATCTATTATGGATGAAACAGATGCTTGCAGACTATGGTATGACTTCTAAAACCTTGTTAGTGCATTGTGATAATACTAGTGCAATCAATATCATTAAAAACCATGTTTAACACTCTCGCACTAAACACATTGACATTCGGCACCATTTCATATGTGAGTTAGTTGAAGGGAAACTTGTTGAGATCCATCATGTTGCATCTGAGAAACAATTGGCTGATATCTTTACAAAACCACTTGATTTAGTTTGCTTCATTAACTTACAAAAGTCACTTGGTATTTGTGAATACTAACTTGATTATGATGTTAAGGGATTGGTGTTACATTTATTACTGCACAGAGTCACAATAGCTTTTAATCCCTTGGTTACTTATACAGTAGTTAGACAGCTCGTTCAAAACCTCTCATTGGCAACTTGACTTTGGAAAAGAGCTGCTCTTCATGCCCTTCATAGGATCGTTTCAAAAAATGATGAGTTATTTACAAAAGAAAACGAAAAAAAAAGGAAAAGGGTGAAGAATGGATGTGTCAGCATATAAGGGGTCTCACTACACAAATCCCCATCATTTCACAGCAAACACATATGTTGATCAGACCATCCTTCTTCACTCTATCTCAAACATAACTCATTATAAGGAATATTGCATGTTGGGTATGGTGATGCGAAGACTATCATTAAAAGAGCAGTGAGTCTGAAAGCTCCTCCCTTGAGAAATAGCTACCTCACTGAGCTGGTGGGTTGAGTCCCCTTCAAAATCTACGTGCTGTGGCTCTGGGTATATTTTTGTTACACCATGAATTTGATTGGTAGAGGTATGTTTGTGTTTGCATTTACTGAGTAACATCTTAATCTATCTAGTTCATTATATGTTGTTTCTCAGTGTGGCTCATGTGGATTTAGACTTGGTTCTTTCATTATCTCTCTACATAAAGTGGTTGCAGTTCTATCGTGTGCATTAGATGACAGAGATGTGTTACACAGAACAGTCATCTTAAAAATGAAAATCGGTTGTTGATTGCCTCATTTTGTCCGGTTTACACCGGTTTGCGGCACTAATATGGTTTGCAGTGTGTAACAGACCACAACGATGTGTTACCTTAAATATTTGTGGCGTGATTTTCTTGTTTAGGATGCTTTAAAATGCTCATGTGGTTTGCAGTGTAGAACAGAGATGCACACCTGACACAACGATGAGTTGGAATTTTAAACTACCAGTTTAATTTGGTCTATTTTAAATTTCCAGTTTAAATTGATTTTATTTGTTCTAATGTCGGTCTGAGCTAGTTTTGGTTAAGAGATTTCAGGGTCAGCGACATAATTACTCGCTTCCACCGCTATCATCCTTAATTCTAAGTCCGTCGCCTTCTTTGACCCAAGATAAATCTCTGACCAGATCCACCGCAGCTGCCACCGTTATTGATCTTGCTGAGTTCAACGTCGTCGTTTGTGGTTTTGGATCTCTATATTGATTTCACGAGCCGCCATTAGTTCCCTCGTCGAAACCTTCGCACCTACTTCCATCGCAAATAGTTGCTCATGAGATCGAGCTATCATCAATCTGTCAAAGTCCTTGATGCTCCTCTTACCTTTGCCTTGAACTCTAAAAATAGCAAGAAAGCTGAGACTACTCCAGCAAAGAAACCTGAGGTTCGATTTGCTGATGATATTGGTGATGTAATCAGGCTGCTTCAGAGCTTTCTGCTCCGGATTCAGGTAAGTTTTCGCTTTGTAATCCATGTGTTGATCTCAGTTATGTTTGGGTTTTTATATGAGTGTATACTCAAACAGGGGGAGAATACAATGATTTTAGTTGTTGATGATATGAGTGAAACGTTCTAAACGTTCTAGGGTCTGTTAGATAGGAGAGCAAACTGTTGTGTTCTTTCTAGAATCAGTTAGACATGGGGAGCAAGATGTTGTGGTCTTGGTTGTTTTTGGTTTTGAAACTCAACGTTTACCTTGCAACTTGCTTAAAACCTTCAGAGTTGTTTTGGTTCTGGAGTCATTGGTCTTTTGGCTTTTATGGTTATTCACTCTTTGATGTGTGATACTTTCTTAAAAACCATGTCTCGTTTTAATGTCATTGAAAATAGGTGTTAAAGCTTGTGTTATCTATTTATATATATATTGTGTGTTATGTGTTTGGAGAACTAAGATTGACATGAAACACTTGGAGCTTGAGGTGTCACACTCAGATAAAAAGGGGGAGATTGAAAGCACAAAGATGTTGGATCTCTAAGTATGAACGAATGAATATATTGTTGTTATAGAATATTCTAGATTAGATTAGAATATGTCGTATCTTTGTATTATAAATACCCATCTCTAATAATTATTGGCGATTGTTTTCGCTTTTGAGAAGTTCAGGTCATATCTCGTTGGGTCGAAGGTAATTGTTCACACTGATCACGCTGCCCTGAAGTATTTGCTGACAAAGAAGGATGCCAAGCCCAGACTATTGAGGTGGATCCTTTTGTTGCAAGAGTTTGACTTAGAAATCAAGGACAAGAAAGGGTCCGAAAATGGGGTTGCAGATCACTTGAGCAGGTTGCAGATTGAGGAGGAGACCCCGATGGAGGATAGCCTACCAGATGAACAGATATATTCTATCAGCACTTGCGAAATTTTCTGAGCACCCGACCGAGCACCCGAGGGAGCACATGCTCCGCCTGCTGGAGCACCTGCTCCCGAAAATTTTTGTGGATCAATTCAGACCGGTCAGTCCTCTAGTTTCCCATGGTTTGGAGAGATTGCAAACTTCTTGGCTGCTGATAAGGTTCCTGAGAACCTAGCGGGAAGCAAAAGGAAGAAGTTTTTCAGCGATATTAGGCGGTATTTTTGGGATGAGCCGTTTTTATACAAGCAGTGTTCGGATGGGGTATATAGGAGATGCGTGTCTGAGGCAGAGATCCCTGGGATTCTACAACATTGTCACAGTTTGTCATATGCTGGGCACTTTGCCACATTTAAGACGGTTTCAAAGGCTTTACAAGCCAGTTATTGGTGGCCGACGATGTTCCGTGATGCAAACAGATTTGTTTCTAGGTGTGATGCGTGTCAAAGGCAAGGGAACATCAGTAAGCGTAATGAGATGCCCCAGAATTTTATTCTGGAAGTTGAGGTTTTCGACGTATGGGGTATAGACTTCATGGGACCGTTTCCATCCTCCTACGGTAATGAGTACATTCTAGTGGCTGTTGACTATGTTTCTAAATGGGTTGAAGCGCTGGCTAGCCCAACTAATGATGCTAGAGTGGTTATCAAGATGTTCAAGAGTGTCATCTTTCCGAGGTTTGGAGTCCCTAGAGTGGTGATTTGCGATGGAGGCTCACACTTCATAAATAAGGTTTTTGAGAACTTGTTGAAGAAGAATGGTGTTACGCATAAGGTAGCTTCTCCTTATCACCCTCAAACTAGTGGTCAGGTCGAGATCTCCAACAGGGAGATAAAGAGTATCCTACAGAAGACAGTGAGCATCACGCGTAAGGATTGGTCTAAGAAGTTGGATGACGCTCTATGGGCGTATAGGACCGCATATAAGACTCCGTTGGGGACAACGCCTTTTCATTTGGTGTATGGGAAGGCATGCCACCTTCCGGTGGAACTAGAGTATAAAGCGGCCTGGGCTATTAAACTTCTCAACTTCGACATCTTACCAGCATTTGAAAGGAGATCCATACAGCTGCACGAGTTGGAGGAAATTAGGCATCTCGCCTATTCCAACTCACGGATTTATAAGGAGCGGAACAAAGCCTACCATGACAAGAGGATCATCCCCAGGAGTTTTTCTCCCAACGATCAGGTATTATTGTTCAACTCTCGTCTCAGATTATTCCCAGGTAAGCTGAAGTCCAGATGGTCTGGCCCTTTCATGATCAAGGAGGTTAGACCACATGGAGCTATAGTGTTGCTAAACGCTAAAGGAGACGAATTCGTGGTGAATGGCCAGAGGATCAAGCCATATCTTGCTGATACACACATTGGAGAAGGTGACACTGTCGCCTTAGGTGATGTTTCTCACGCCTAAACAGTCTACAAAGTCGAGCTAACGACTTAAAACAAGCGCTCGGTGGAAGGCAACCCACCGGTAAGGTTTGTTGTACATAATTCGTTTTAAATTTCTTTCGATACTAACTTTTTATTTGTGATTTCAGTTTTTAATCATATTAAAAAAACAAAAGGGGAAATTGATCGAGCACCCCTGAACTGGCCCGAGCACCTGCTCCGCCAGGGTGCTCGCCGAGTCAACACAAACAAAAGGTAAAATACAAATTTTCCTTTTCCCAATCCCACTAATTTCCCCTTTATCTGTTTTGTAGGCCCATGCACTGGTCCACCACTACCATCCAATTTCTGAAAACCCTGCTCCCCTCCACTTTAAATCTCGAGCCAAGCGACTACACCTTCCTACATCGCCATATCTCTCTCTTCTATCACACTCACCATTGCTCAAGTCCAACTTTCTCGATCTCTCCACAAAACCGCCGCTGCTTTCATTACCTCCGCTCCCAAATCGTGAAGCCTCGCTCTCCGCGAAACTCCACCGCATCTTTCCTTCACTTCTCACGTTTCGACACCAGATCCGTGACTCCGAGCTCTCCGCTCAGCCGTTCTCCTTCGTCTCTCGGCTTGTTTTTCGTGAGACTCCTCCTCCATCTTCCATCTCTATCACCGAACCCCCAATCCCGCCGAACTCGTTGCGCTCTGTCACATCTCGCGTTCCGCCTCACCGCAAGTCGCTTTTGACTTTTCTCGCTCGGCCAAGCTACCGCAGTCTCCAAGCTTTCCGCCTCATCATGCCTCCAAAGCAGTACTTCACGGCCAACAAAGGAAAAGTCAAAGCTAGCACCTCCACACGGTCCGCCCCCACCGAAAGACTCGCCACGCACCCGTGGCCCCGAGCCGAAAACACTCCCTTTGATCTCGGTATCAAGGAGCTTCCGCCACTCTCACTGGATTCGTGGGACACACGCGACGCCTACTACTACAATCAGCTCCTCGGGCTGAAGCTGGAGCCTACAAGGTATATGTGCGAGACTACGCTACAGCAATTGGGTCTCCAAGACCAAGTTCGGCGAGTCCTAAGCCACGCGCATTGCATGTCCTTCGCGCTAGAGGAAGACGTGCTTTACCCGGACCTTGTGAGGCAATGCCTTGCCACCGCCACTCTCACTTACAAATATCCAGACTCCCCAACACTTGATGAGGGTACGTTTTCGTTCTTTGTTGGAGGAACAAAATATGATATAGCTATGTGGGATTTTTGCATCTTGTATGGTTTTCGCGAGTCAGTCACCAATCTGGATTCCCCGAAGACGTTCTCACAGTCCAAAGCTTTCCGGAGCCACATCGCCTCGGGACCATACTCGTCCAACTCTGCGAGTCATAACCGCCTCCGTCATCCCGCTCTTCACATTTGTGCGAGAATATTCAGCAACTTGTTGTTTGCCCGGGCTGTAGGTAACAAGGTCCATATTGATGAGTTGTTGCTTTTATTCTTGGGATGTGGTCATATTGTAGGGAATGGAAACACGGAACAGTTTGAGGTGTACCATTCTAACTTAGGCGTCCGCTTTGCCGAGGTGATTTGCGGAATCAAAGACAGTCCAAACGAGAACAACAAAAGGCAAAGAGTTGAGCGAATAGGGAGTCTCCTAACTCCATTATTTCGCCATCACCGAGTAGATCTCTCAGCTGCTTCATGTGTCACCGAGCTATCACGGTGGATATGAAGCACCTGCTCGCATCCAAGATCATCCTCGCACCGTGCAACTACCAGTTCATTACTGCGACCGGGGAGTCTAACATCATCAAGCTTCCGAACCCGGTCGTGACTGAGATCTACACCATGGAAGATCTTGCGTTCCACCCACCTCCACAGTACCTCATCGCCATCCCGAGCCGATCATCATCAGCTAGGCCGAGCACATCTCATCGAAGCACATCTCGTCATGCCACCGACGATGACACCACTCCAGTCCCGCACCTCGCACTTCCTTATCATGCCGCCTCTACTTAAGGTGAGTTTGATCTTCCACCCATCTCTGATAATGCTGAGACTGCCGAGTACAGGAGGTGGATGATCGAGTCAATGAAACGAAACAACAGCCTCATGCAGAGGATCATGCAAACATTGGCACGAGGATGTTGCCATACCACCGCCGCAGCAGCTGCCTCACCCCAGCCTTCAAACTCAACCTCAGGCTCCGGGCAGCCATTGCACCGTAGGAAGAGGCGAGCACTTGCTCCACCAGGGTGCTCCATGGGCGACGACTATGACACCGCCACTACTCAGTGATATGCCCCTATACCCTTTATCATCATTGTATTATCGGTGTGTGTTTTTATTTTTATTTGTCGCCAATCTCTCGTTCTTTTTCACACCCGAGACGGTGTGATTTAAAACCGGGGGAGCGGTTAGTTATTTTATTTTTCTATTGAGTCTTGTTGTTGTGTCAGTCCCAAGAGTCTTAGATTTTTAGTGAATCAGGTCCTGCTGCTTGGTTTACTTTTATAACTACTTTATCGAGTCTGTTTTGGTGTTTTATTGAGTCAAAAGTTTGTTTGGGAATTATGACCTTGATCTATTGGATTATTTGGACTATGAATTACTTGTAATGACTCACAGATGGGCGGAGGTTTTGTTTAGGAAGATCATGGGCGGATTAATCACTCCCCAAAGCTCATTTTCATTGGGAAATAGGTTGAACCAAAGTTATCTCTAAATCTTATTGAACCCTAACCTGATCTTCAATTTCTTTCTCAGGGGTTTGATGTTCATTACGAAAGACCTATTCGAGCCAAACAAGACCACACAACTCTTCACAAAGTATGATATTCCTCTTTCACTCCCCTTCATTACACAGAGAAAAAGAAAGAAAAGAAGAGAAAAAGAAAATAAAAAGGAGAAGTTCAAAGCAACAAGCCAAAGTGAACCAAGGGATGATGCGTAGACCCGTGTATCTTTTGTGACCTCATGGAGATTCGTCCCATAAAATAAAGAAGAAGCATCAGAAAAGTGATGGCTGTGATAAAGGGTGAAGCATCGGCAAATGAAAACCGATGGCTGTAAAGAATAAACAGAAAGATGGTGGCGTGGAAAGAGGGAAAGAGGGGAGAGGAAAGTTATATGGGAGAGGGTCTTTGGTTAGAAGAAGTTGGCACCTTTTGGATCTATTACTCCTGGTAAGACCACTGCACTTCCATTTCACTAATCTATGTAAAGAGATAACAGAGGGGATTCCGAAAATTCCTTTGGTCTGTGAGCAACTAAAGGTTGGTGATGATGTTCATGGTTGAACAGAGCAAATTCCAACGCCCAGTGACGAGCGGTATGAAGTTCAAAATTTTTCCAACAAGCAAGTGAGTTCCCGTGATTTTCAAACCTCTTCTCAGTTCTTGATCTTGTTTTGTTTGAGGACAAACAAAGGTCTAAGTCCAGGGGAGTTGATATGTTAGGAATTTGTCCCATATTAACTAGTCTTTTCGTGTTGTTTTCGAGTCTTTTCTAGTTCTTTTGTGTCTTTTCAGGTATTTTGAGGCTCTGGAGCATGGATTAAAGATATTGGAAGACATTGGAGCAAAAGAAGCAATTTTGAGCCAAAAGTCGATTTTCCGCCTGCGCGAGCACCTGCTCGGACTTAGCGAGCACCTGCTCCTTCCTATTTTACCTAGACACATTTTTTATTTAATTTTTAGAATAAAAAGAAGCCAGCCACCTCAGACTTGGATGACGTTCTTTTTCAGACTTCAGTTTTTCGTTCTAGGTTATTTTTTGGTTCTAAGACACCACCACTTTGTTCTTCTACCTTTTCGATTTGGATTTGTATTACTCAGCTTTGGATCTCTATTCTCCTATCGTCGATCATTCCACAACTCTGTTTGAGAAGTTTTCCTGAACCTTATTATTTTTAATAAATCATGAATTCATCTTATTGCCTTGTTGTGTTTGATTTCGCTATGTGTGAGTAGATCCCTAGCTAGGTTAAGGTTTTCAATGGTGATTTAGGTTGTTAATGGCTGAGCACAAATAGGATTGGAATTTATATGTCTTTGCCAATAGGGGTTCGTAATGCTTAGATTAGTTTGATCACCTAGTCTATGATTTTAGGTTAAACTTATTCACAAGAGTGCTCAAGGTTGCTAGATAAATCATTGGTGAGCAATTGGTGCGTAGCCAATGAGAGTTGATTGCTGCGATTGATTGTGAACATATTGAACCCGCTTGTTAATGCTTATCGTCTTCGCTAGGTCCAGACGAGAGTTTCGATATCTAGGTTGTTAGATAAAGTTGTCGATAGGTCCAGACGAAAGTTTCGATATCTATGAACATTGAAGATTCTTTGGCTACTTTCCCATGATCCTGGTTTGTTAATTTAAGCTGTAAGAATGCAGGATCTCCTACATCAAAAGGAAACAGTTTAGGCACAAAGAAAAATATTGAATAGATAATCATGTAGTTGTTGTCAAAATAGAGTTTTGGAATGAAGCATCCTTGGGTGATTGAAGTTGTTTTCCTCAGGTACTTCCAGGTCCAAATTCCAAATTGATAAGTATTTTGCTGGCATATATCTGGTGGATCCTCTTTGATTTGAATGAAATGCGTGAGTTCTTCTCTAGCTCCACGAAGGGATTGAGGTTGATGCAAGTCTGGTGGCTTTTCTTTGATTGTCAATTCTCTCAAGTACTTATATTGTCCATGGCTCTTGTTCCTTTTTCGACACTCATGGGACAGAACAAGTGCATTATACTTGAAATAGAAAATTCTAAAACATGATTGTTCACAGTTGGTTTATAAAGCACATTGAACAAATTTGAATCACACAACTCGTTTTTAATCACATGTTTCAATTCAGAAAAAGTTTTAACCAATGCATTTTCAGTTTTCGTTCTAAACAGCTCAAATGTATCACTACACAAAGAAACTTTCAAAGAAGAGTCAAATTCACAAAATTCTTCAAATATAAAACAATTTAGCTCAAAGAACTTTTCAAGCGTGAATGTTTCAAAAGTTGGAATTATTTTGTTAAAAACGGATTTTGAAACACAAAACTCTTTCACATTTTCCAAACCAAAATGTTTTTCATCTTGAGCAGAAACCATAACAAACAAATTAGGTTCTGTCCTAACCAAATCAATTTCCTTACCATGCTTTCTTGGGTAGTCAAAAGGAAATGGCATAAGGACATGTTTTGGTACAAGGCTGGTTGGCTGCTCCGATTCATTAATCAGTGGTAAACTCCTTTGCATTGTTTTTGGTGATTCTTCTTCTAAGATCTGTGAAAAACAAACAATACTACTCGGATACACCGGTTCTAAACTGGTTAGTTTTTCAAGCACAGAATCAGATTGGATAGAAGAAAGAATACACTTAGCTTCCAAAGACTTTTTGAAATAGGGAAATTGCTCCACTGTTTTGCTTTCAGTTTGCTCTTTCAAGAAGGTGTTGCTGACTTCTGTACTTCTTTTATTTGCTAGAGAACACGTCATGAGCTCTGAGTTTGATGGCATGTCTTTGCACACATCTATGGTTCCTGTATCTTCCTTGGCACTTAAGGATAAAATCAAGCGTATTATACTAGAAACTTCAACATTCAAAACAGGTTGCTTGAAACTACGAGTGAAGGTGGAAGCATTCCAGTAATGAATAAACTCGCAATCTAAACTTACTTGAGTACCACGCAAGATGTTTGGTAACATTTCAGCTTTGAAGATGGTGATATTTGAAACATAGTGAGCTCGACAAGCTTGTGAAGTGGTTGACATCAACTGTGGATTTTTCTCCTTTGTGCTTCCTTCAGCTTTGTCATTCTCATGCTCCATAGTATGACCTGAATCAACATCCTTTGACAAGACCAAGTGCATCATACAAGAACTGGAAGTTTCTACACCTTGATTAACTACTTCACTACTTGAGTTTTGTGAGCTCAGTTTTGATCCTAATGAAGTGATATTCAGCTCGTATTTTTCAGGGCAAGTGGCAGCAAAATTTCCTTTCTTAGGAGAGTCATAACAAGTAACTTCCTTGGATTTTGAAAGATTAGAGGACTTACATTGCTTTGGTTCACCGCTTGAGTCAAGTGATGGATTTAGGCTTTGCTTGTGAACCACGACTTGTTCAGTGGCCTTCTTGGGTTAAGATGTTAACTTAGCCTCCATTTGCTCATTTAGAGCGGTCTTGGACACTTCTTTTGGCTGAGGGATGTAAGCTTCTTTTCGTACTAAAATATTTCGTGCATACTTATTCCTCATTAGTTCCTTGTAATTCCAGCGATCATCAACCTCTTGCACCCACCATTTATAGGCGTCTCCAGTGAGTTGTCCAATTGCATGAGCTAATCTCTTTTCTTTGAGGATGCGGCTGTAGTGAAACCAATCGTCCATGTTTCTTTCCCACTCTAGGTAGTTTCTTTTTCCTGAAAATCTAAAGAGTTGAAGTTCATTAGCATATTGATAATCAGAACTGACATAAAACGTAGATTTTGGAGCGTGAGAGGTTTTCTGTGAGCTGCTCCATGTTGAGCTCGATGTGTTTTCTGGTGGCTTGGGCTTAATCTCTTGTTCCCTCCTTTGTCGGTCATTGATGGATTTTTCTAATTCAGCTCTCATGGTTGCCATACTTTCTTCCATTATGGCTCTTAAGGAATCAAGGAGTTCTTTGTTGGAGTTTGACGATTCCTCTTCACCATTGCTGGTTCCCACCATGGTACCTGTTCAGATTCAAACAAGTAACAAGTAAAAATGCCCAAAGAAACACAACAAAGAAAACTCAGAAACTTTTCTAAAATCCTAAACGACTGTTTGACTTGATCGAACAGAATAAAATATCAAATCACGTTCAACAATTCCAGAGTCAATTTTAACAAATACTAGACTCAATCAAGGTTTCAATGCAACAGGTTTCACGATTTTAGGGTTAACCAATGATTTTAAACAATTCTAGCAAGTTAACACGAAAATAACTTTTCAAAGTCCGAGAACCTCTAGTTGCGACTGTTCGACGAAATCAACCTCAAAAAATTATCAAAACATATTCAAAAATTCGAGAATCAATTTTACTAGAAACTAGACTCTTTCTAGGTTCAGACACAACAAATTTCGAATTTTTATCACACGCCAATATGTTATGAAAATTCAAGCAAAATGTGTGACAGACAGTGATTCCGGATTCGACACTAGCAGTTGAACAGTCACAAAAGAAATATCAAAACGTGCCGAAAAATTCCAGAAACAATTTTATCAATTACTATACTCAAACTAGGTTCAGATTCGATTGATTTCACGATTTTATCTGACACTAAACAATTATGAAAATTCTAGCAATCAACAGACAAATCGATTCAGATGATCTGCAGAATATGAAAGGGTAAAACGTTTTGAATCGACACAACCTGGGTTGGAACAAGCTCTGATACCACTTGATATGATCCTAGATGAGGATAAAGTCCCTGAATGCTCTCCAAGAGGTTGTGATGGTCGGAGTGATGATGAGTGATGCGGAAGTAATGAAATGATGTGAATCGGCGAGTATGGTCGGATGGGTTTTATGGATCGATGCGAAACTTCCAAAGGTTGTGAAAGACCTTTAGACTTTCAGACTTGTTCTATACGTGGGTGAAGACCCTAGACATGATGAACAAGAGGTGGATCGGAGTGAAACTTCTTAGGAGTTGTGACAGACTCTAAGACTATTGGCTTGCTCGGTTTGAAGGAATGAAGACCCGACACTTTGAGCAAGAATTGATCAAACAAGTTAAAAAGAGTATTGAGAATAAAAGTTTGATAATCTGAAAAGAAGAGAACAAGGGAATACATATAGAGTTCAAAGATGCATAGAAAATAGAAAATAACCCCTTGGAATTCTACAAAGCATTAAACATAAACTTTGAATCATTCTTGAGTGTCTCTTTGGCTCCATTTCGTGGCTGAGAGTAGAGTTTGGGCCTGACTTTATCAAGAGGCCTTGTGAAAGAGTAATAAGGCTTGCCTCATTAAAAACCTTGTTTGGAAAACCCACTGGGACAAAACCAAACGAAGGGAAAAAGAGTGCAAGTCTTATCACCTCTCTTGATAAATGTCTAGGTGGCTTGGATCACAACTAGGGTAGTTGGATTAGCACACACTAAACTGCCCGGAATGGTGTTGAGAAGATTTTGCAAAGTGGTCTTGAGCTTCTCTTGTTTAGACAGAGTGATAGGACCCGGAGAAATGCATAAGTCTTCATGTCCTTGTAGCTCCGGTTCAAGCTGTTCCAATGCATCCTTTGCTCCTTGTTGGATTTCCTCATCTTCATAAGCTTCCATTTCCTCTTCCAGCTTCTTAGTGCTTCCTAGGATCACATCAACAAGTTCCTTGATAGGATCTCTATCAGTAACAGTCCAACCCATTGTTTCCCGAGCAACAACCTCGCACAAGATATGGGAAATCATTCACAGCACTTACGGCAAACCATCAAGGGGGCACATCAAGCAAGTGAAGCAACAGATCAAAGAAATCAGAAAAGGAAACAAGTCCATCCATGACTACATGTGCACCATTATTGACAAAACTGATCAGCTTGCTCTTCTTGGTGCTCCAATGGAACATGAGGATCTACTAGATGTCATCACTGACGGTCTAGGCGAAGAATACAGACCGATAATTGAGATGTTTAATGGCAAAGATACTCTAATCTCTCTAGACGAACTTCACGAGAAACTAATCAATCGTGAAAACAATCTCAATGTTACTGCTGCTCCGGCCAATAACCTACCAGCTACAGCGAATGCAGCTCAGTACAATGGCCAACAACCTCAATCTTGATCATACAACAACAACAACAACGTCCGTGGTGGTTACCCTGGGTCTCGTGGTGGTAGACAGCCCCGTCCATACCTTGGCAAATGCCAAATCTGTGGTGTGCAAGTACATGGAGCAAGACAGTGTCCACAATATCAATCACCCTCTGCTCCATCGTATACAGCACCGCAGCCGTATCCTCAATACCGTGGCTTCTCACCATCACTAGCTCCACATCTTTTGCTCCCGCCGCCACAATGGCAAACTCAGGCGTATCATACAACCACAAGCTCGCATGACATGTCTCCATGGCTCCTTGACAGTGGTGCCTCCCATCACATAGCAAGTGATCTCAACAACATGGCGCTTCATTCTCCATACGCTGGAGGTGAAAGTGTCTTGATTGGAAATGGCGCTGGTCTACCAATCTCTCACACGGGTTCAACCTTTTTTCCCTCTAACTCTCGCAATCTCAAACTCACAAATATCCTTTGTGTACCCGACATGAAGAAAAATCTTATTTCTGTAAACAAGTTGTGTCGTACTAACAATGTTATGGTTCAATTATGTCCTTATAATTTTCAGGTGAAGGATCTCAACACGGAGACAACACTTCTCAACGGCAAGGCCAATGAGGGTGTGTACGAATGGCCAATTCTCTCCACAAATCCTAAATTTATCTCCGCCTATTCATGCTCAGCATCTTCTCTCATGGACTGGCACTCTCGCCTAGGCCATCCCAACTCTCAAACGCTTCGCATTATGATTTCTCGGTTTTCTTTACTATTAGCTTCTCGTTTGTATTCGTACTCTTTAATTTGCAACTCTTGCTCTACTAATAAAAGTCACAAACTACCATTTTCTACTTCTATTTTATCATCTTCCGGCCCACTTGATATTATGTTTTCTGACGTATGGACCTCTCCGGTTATCTCTGTTGATCACTACAAGTATTATGTTATATTTGTCATTCATTATACAAGATGAATCCCTTGAAAAATAAATCTCAGGTTGCTCAAATCTTTCCAACGTTCAAAAATCTAGTGGAAAACTGATTCAAACGGAAAATCATCATCCTATACTCGGATAATGGCGGTGAGTACATTGCACTCAAACAGTTCCTTGCAATGCACGACATCACTCATCATACGTCTCCACCTCACACTCCTGAACACAAATGGGATCTCGGAGAGGAAACACCAACACATAGTGAAACAGGGTTGGCGTTACTCACACATGCAAACATTCCTACAACATACTGGACGTACTCATTCTCGGCGGCCGTCTATCTCATAAACCGCCTCACCACACGAAATCTATCCAACACATCTCCGTACCAGCTTCTATATCAAGAGGAACCAAACTATCTCAAGCTACGGGCATTCGGGTGCCTCTGCTACCCGTGGCTCAGACCGTATGGCCAAAACAAGTTCAGCCCAAGATCAAAGCCGTGTTTATTCCTAGGATACTCACTCACACAGAGTGCATTCATTTGCCTTGACGTGTCCACTGCTTGAGTATACATATCTCGCCATGTTGATTTCGTTGAATCGGTTTTCCCTTTTCATAAACTTTCTACTTCTCAGTCCGCTCACTTAAATTTCTCTCCATCTGAGTCTATAACAGTTTCTGTCTTGCCTAATTCTATTCGGCCATTGTCCCCGTATGAAGCTTCTTTACCTGTTACTAAGGAGATCATTGGCACCACAACAGCGTTACCTACACCAGCCATCACTGAGAGCAATACACCACCACCGGAGCCAGCTCTGGCGCCTGCTCCACCAGCTTCTACCACACAAACAGAAACTCCAACAGCTCTTCAACAAGAAAATCCACCAGTGCCTGCTCCAGCTAATCAGCACTCGATGCAGACTCGGTCCAAGGATGGAATCTTCAAGCCCAACCCAAAATATGGGCTTACAGCCATTCTTTCTGAAGTTGAACTGGAGACGTACACACAAGCCTTAAAAGATGAAAAATGGCGACGAGCTATGGGTGATGAGGCAGATGCTTTCATACGAAATGACACATTTGATCTAGTTGATCGATCTGAGGTGAAGAACATTGTGGATATTTCATATAAAACGGTTACCTAATGGCTCTATTGACAGGTACAAAGCTTGGCTGGTCACCAAGGGGTTTCATCAACGCCCATGAGTAGACTTTCATGATACCTTCAGTCCAGTCATCAAGCATGCAACAATTCGATTGGTTCTTGGCACTGTAGTAGCAAAGGACTGGCCTCTCCAACAACTTGATGTCAACAACGCCTTTCTCCAAGGACCACTTCAAGAGGAAGTGTACATGCTACAACCACCAGGCCTTGAAGACAAAGACAGATGATACACAATGTTTTAACCCAATTAAAATACTGCAAGTGCACAGAACAATCGCAGTAGCATAAAAGGAATTGAATCCACAGAGACCAAAGTTACACTATCATTTTATGAGATTTATAAATAAAGCTAAGACAAAATATGCAGTTGTTTAAGTGACAAGTAACGAGCAAATAAGAACGACGTAAATTCAATGAAATAAAGGCACTAGACTAGGGTATTTCGCCGGTAATCCAGAGATGAAATTTGAGAAACTATTCAGGATATAATTGAGCACAGGTCCATAACTCAAACATAAATATAAGACCGACCCACTGTCGTGGTGTCGAAAACTTTATCTAGCAACCTAAATACCTAAACTGTCGTTTGGACCTAGAGATGCAGACAAGCATTATCGAATGGGTTCAATATGTTCACACTCAGCCGTAGCATCAACTGTCGTTGGCTAGGGACTGATTGATCACCAATGTTTCTTCTAGCAACCTAAAGCACTTTTGATGAATAGGTTAACCTAAAATCATAGAATAAGTGATCAGTTTAATCTATGCATTAAGCTTAACAATTGGCGAAGACAACATGTATATGGGTGCTATCTATGCTCAACTTATCAACTCATGAATACCATTGAAAACCCTAATCTAGTTAAAGGAACTAGTCAGCCATAGAAACGAAAATCACAGCGATAAGAGATGAAATACTCATGAAATAAATCTGTAAAAATAAAGGGTTTAGAGTTCTTCTCAATGTTGAAGTCGAGATCTCTTTTCCTTCAATCTTACAAGCAAAAACTCTTTCTCTATGTGATATGTTCTTAGCAAAAGCGTCTCTCCCTAAAAAAATAGAAGAAAAAATGATATATGCAGGTCTGGAGGCAGCTGGGTGAAGATTAGGGCGTCCTTGGCAAAAAATTAGGAAAGTTGGGATTTTTCCTTATTTGCTCCGTCAGGTCGTCTGAGCAGGTGCTCAGGGCTAAGCAGGTGCTCAGCGGGTGAATTTTTGACTTTTCTCCATTTTCTGCTAAATTCCTCCCAAAAGCTCCAATCTTCATCCTTAGCCATCTTTTGACCTGTAATGACTCAAAATAAAACTAAAAGACTCGATAAAGACTCGAAAACAACTGTTAGAATGCGCCAAAATGCAACACATCAATTCCCCCAGACTTAGATCCTTGTTTGTCCTCAAACAAAACTCAGAACTAAACATAAGGGAAAGGTTTGAAAAATACGGAGACTCACCTGTTCTTGCAACACTGCAATGACCCTTTTGAATTAGTACTCCACATATCACATAGCCAGCTCCAAATCTAACCACCATGTACTTCTCCGTAGACCTTCGCAGCTCACTATACTCCACACATGAATTCGCAAGCTTATCCATCAAAGCCTTCATCGCCAGTTTCATCTCTGCAGTCAATTACCAAGGACCTTCTAGACTCTTTCACATACAATATCTTGACAAGAACCACTTAAATTTCACACACGTTTTGGTATTTTTTCTCTTTCCCCAGACTTATTTCTAAACTAGCTCATTTTATTATTATTATTATTTTTACTAAGGTCCGAGACGCGAGTATTGATGGTGTTTGCCACCGAGTCCCCTGTTCATTCCTTACTGCATATATCAAGTTTTGAGACGCGAGTACTGATGGTGTTTGCCACCGAGTCCCCGGTTCATCCCTATCAATATAAAGCATGTACATATCAAGGTTCCGAGATGCGAGTATTGATGGTGTTTGCCACCGAATCCCCGGTTCATCCCCTCTCTATGCAACTCACATACGTAACCTTATTGCTAGCTAAACTTCTAATAGGGGGAAGGAGTACTATTACTTTCTACTAGTGGATTCATATGTCAGATACGAATGATGAGTCCAGCCCTATGGAAATTAATCACATCGACGAAGTGCAAAAATTTGGCTTAGGCTCGGATGAACTCCGCTGGAAACATGGTGTCCTATAGTTAGTTGGTCAGCCTTTGGATTTTTCATTAGTCTGATCTAGAGCTGGTTCTATAACAATGGTCAGTTTGAAGCAAGGTTAGAAAAATATATTCAAGAAATAGATCATAATCTCCAACAAGTTTTGACTCAATAAATAAACTGACTCAATGAAAACATGAAAATGACTCAAAGAAAGCAAAAGAACTAAAACAAAAGAAAGAAAAATGGATTAGTAGTAACACCCTCCCCCAGACTTACTTCACACCGTCTCGGTGTGAAAATAAATTGAGAAAATAAAATAAATAAATAAAAACCATTTTAGAAAAGAAAACTTACCTGTTTCCGGAAAAATATCTCCTTCTTATCGTAGACGGTGCTTAGTCCTGAGCAGGCACTTCGTCTTTTCCTGAGCGAGAGTTGTTCGTTTTTTTTTTCTCTTTTTTTTTTTATATATATGAAATCCAAAAGTTAGTAACAAAAGAACTTTAATAGAGAGGATATATACACTTACCGGTGGGTTGCCTCCCACCAAGCGCTTGGTTTAAGTCACTAGCTTGACTTGGTTAGCCATTTAACCTTAAGGAGCATCGCCTAAGGGGACAGATTTTCCTTTTGCGATGGCTGATTCAGCGAGATACAGCTTTAGGCGCTGACCATTAACAACAATGTCAGTCCCAGTAGCATCCAGCAACACTACAGATCCGTAGGGGCAAACTTCTTTTATTACAAAAGGGCCGGACCACCTTGATCTTAATTTACCGGGAAACAACTTCAATCGGGAGTTGTACAGCAGCACTTGATCATTCGGTGCAAAGTTCTTGGTGATGATCCTTTTGTCATGATATGCTTTATCCGCTCTTTGTAGATTTTTAAATTTTCATAGGCCATGTGCCTAATTTCTTTTAACTCGTGAAGTTGCATGGTCCTCCTATCAAAAGCCGATTTGGCATCAAAGTTCAGTTGCTTCACAGCCCACGCCACCTTGTACTCTAGCTCCACAGGTAGGTGGCATGCTTTTCCATACACCAAGTGAAACGGTGTTGTACCCAAAGGCGTCTTGTACGCTGTTCTGTACGCCCAAAGACCGTCATCTAACTTTGCAGCCCAATCTTTCATTGTAGTGCTCACGGTCTTTTGCAAGATACTCTTGATCTCCCTATTTGAAATCTCCACCTGCCCACTCGTTTGGGGATGATAGGGCGTCGCGACCTTGTGCTTAACACCATTCTTCTTCAAGAGATTGTCAAAGACCTTGTTGATGAAATGGGAACCTCCATCACTTATCACCACACGAGGCACACCGAATCTGGGGAATATCACCGATTTGAACATCTTCACCATGACTCTAGCATCGTTTGTGGGAGTACCCAGCACCTCAACCCACTTAGACACGTAGTCAACTACCACCAAGATATATTGGTTTCCATAAGACGACGGAAATGGACCCATAAAGTCGATCCCCCATACATCAAAAACCTCCACTTCTAATATGAAGTTCTGTGGCATTTCGTTCCGTCTTGAGATGTTTCCTTGTCTTTGGCATGTGTCACACTTAGAGATAAAAGTGTGTGCATCTTTGAACATTATGGGCCACCAAAAACCCGCTTGTAAGACCTTAGATACAGTCTTAAAGGTGGCGAAGTGCCCAGCGTAACTCGATCCGTGACAGTGAAACAAAACCCCAGGGATTTCCTCATTAGAAACACATTGCTTGAAAATTCCATCCGAGCAATGCTTGTAAAGATACGGCTCATCCCAAAAATATCGCCTTATTTCGCGCAAAAACTTCCTTTTCTTATTTCCGAAGAAATGCTCAGGTTCTTTCTCAGCAGCCAGGTAGTTGGCTATCTCTCCAAACCACGGAAAGTTGTGTTTCCCCTTGTAGAAACCAAACCGCAAAGTCGACATGAAGTAGGTGCTTCGGTGTCGAGCAGGTGCTCCGCGCTGAACAGTTGCTCCTGCTCCGATGTGAGCGGGTGCTCAAACACTTCACAAGAATAAACTGAGTAAACATGTTCATCCGGAAGGCTATCATCTAGAGATACCTCATCATCAACCTTCATTCTTGAAAAATGATCTGCAACTCCATTTTCGATCCCTTTCTTGTCCTTGATTTCCAAATCAAACTCTTGTAGCAAAAGTATCCATCTCAAGAGCCTTGTTTTGCATCTTTTTCGTGAGCAAGTACTTCAGTGCAGCGTGATCTGTATGAACAATTACCTTTGACCCAACAAAATAGGATCGGAACTTCTCAAAGGCGAAAACAACCACAAGCAACTCCTTTTCCGTTGTGGCATATCGGCATTGAGCTTTATCAAGGGTGCGGCTGGCGTAGTAAATCACATGTAGGTTCTTGTCCTTTCTTTGACCCAGTACCGCTCCCACAGCATAGTCACTAGCATCAGTCATCACTTCAAAAGGTAAACTCCAATCCGGTGGTTGCACGATTGGAGCACTAATCAAGGCACCTTTGATTGTATGGAACGCCTCCAAGCAAGCACTATCAAACTCAAACTTGACCTCTTTACACAGCAATCTCGTAAGAGGCCTAGCAATCTTACAAAAATCCTTGATGAAACGACGGTAGAATCCAGCATGTCCCAGAAAACTGTGGATCCCCTTAACCAAATTAGGCGATTGCAAACTCATCATGACTTCTATCTTAGCCTTGTCAACTTCAATACCCTTCTCAGATACCTTGTGCCCAAGCACTATCCCATCTCGGACCATGAAGTGACACTTCTCCCAGTTGAGAACAAGATGCTTCTCCTCGCACCTTTGCAATACCCTGCATAGATTAGACAAACAAATAGAAAACGAACTCCCATACACAGAGAAATCGTCCATAAATACTTCCATAATATCCTCAATAAGGTCAGTAAATATAGACATCATACAATGTTGAAACATTGCTGGAGCATTACATAAACCGAAGGGCATGCGGCGGTACGCGAAAGTGCCATAAGGGCATGTGACTGTCGTCTTCTCCTTATCGTCCGGGTGGATAGGAATCTGGAAAAATCCTGAAAAACCATCTAAGAAACAATAATATGGATGGTTAGCTAGACGCTCTAGCAACTGATCAATAAATGGTAACGGAAAATGATCCTTGCGCGTAGCAGCATTCAATTTCCGATAATCTATACACATCCTATGTCCGGTTACTGTCCTAGTCGGTATCAGTTCGCTCTTATCATTTCTAATCACTGTGATACCTCCTTTCTTAGGAACTACATGCATAGGCTTGACCCATTTACTGTCAGATATCGCATAGATAACACCAGCCTCTAGAAGTTTCATTATCACTTTCTTGACGACATCCTTGAGATTCGGGTGTAACCGTCTCTGATGCTCGATAGAAGTCATAGATTCATCCTCTAGGTGTATTCTGTGCATGCATAAGTCAGGAGATATACCAGTTATATCATCTAGTGAATATCCTAGAGCCTTCCTATACTTCCTCAAAGGAAGGTAATCTCTACATTATTCAAATTCGCATTCACTATAATGGGATATGTGGAGTTCGGACCAAGAAAAACGTACCAGAGCCCTGTTGGAAGGGTCTTCAACTCAAGCTTTGGAGCTTTCAGCTCGCTCCAAGAACAACCGAAAATTGAACTTTCTGGAGCAGGTACTAGGCGCTGGCAGGGGTGCTCGCTGGGGTGCTCCCTGGACCTCAATTTTCGTGTCTTCTCCCAGACTCAGAAAATCATCTTCTTCCTCCACTCTGATGTTAGAATCCAGAAACTTAGCAAATCCATGGGTGTCTTCACTCAGAAAACCGTGCTCACCCTCGGGTTTAGTCAAAGCAACTTCTAGAGGATCACTTGCTAAGATCTCTTCAACCACATCCTCGGACATATCTGATCCATCATGGATCACAAAGGTCTGTCTATCAATCATCGGTTTCTTGAGAAGCTTGCTCATCTCAAACCGAACTAACATATCTCCAAGACGGAGATCCACTATGTCTTCTTAGACAACAATAATAGCACAAGCCGTGCATAAGAAAGCTCTGCCCATTATCAGTGGGTCCTTGGGTTCTTCATCAAGTTCCAGAACCACAAAATCAGTTGGGATAAGTGTATCCCCAATCCGGACGTGCAAATCTTTGATAACACCCATGGGAAGCTTTGTAGACATATCCGCAAAAACTAATGAAATCTTTGTAGGCTTGAACTTGGTGAAACCCAGACGCTTGGCCACATAATATGGCATCAGATTCACGCGGGAACCTAAATCACACAAAGAACAAGCAAACGTGCAAGGTCCTATCTTCACGGAGATAACAAACCTCTCGGGATCTTCTTTCTTTGTCAACACCTTACTCTGAAGTATGGCGCTGCACTCCTTAGAAACAATCATCTTATTTTCTTCCTCAACAACCTTTCCAGCAACTAACTCTTTCATGTACCTCTTAAGGGAAGGCATCATTTGTACGACATCAACCAATGGAAGCTTCACCGTCAAATCCTTTAGCATCTCCTTGCACTTAGCATCCTCCAAATCTTTGCGAGATTTCTTAGGGGGTACTGGGTAAAGAACCCTGGGTACATAAACTCGTTCTGGGCGAATTTCTGGAATTTTTGGAATATTCACGGGAGCACCCTATCGGAGCACGTGCTTCAGAGCAGAATTGGGGTGCTCGCTGGATTTTTCTTCAACCCCGTTTGGAACAGTTTCCAGAGGTGTCCCTGAGCTTGAACCAATGTCTACATGTCCATCTTTTAAGGCGAAATCGCTTCCTTGAGCCTGATGCTCGGAAATTTTCTCCTTAGCCTTTTCGTGAAAACTTGTCATCGTAGGTGGTGCCAGCAACTTTCCACTCCTCAACTCTACAGCATTCACATGATATTCATTCCTGGGCAGTTCACCTTTACCTGGAAGAGCTCCAGCTGGTATCTTGATAGCCTCGGCGGTTTGACCCACTTGTATATCTAGCTTTTTCACATGCGCGGTAACAGCCTCATACTTCGTATTCAAGTCAGTGTACATGTGATCTACCTTGGCATTAATCCCAGTACACGCCTTCTGTTGGTTAACCATCAGTTGCTGCATAAGACTCTTCAGCTCATCTTGAGATGTAGGCGCGGAGACAGCTTGTGGTGGTGTAGCAAATTGGACATTTTGTTGTTGGTTTCCTCCTTGGAACCGATTCTGATTCTGATTAGGGATATACTGCTTCCCCTGAGTGCTGCTGGAGTAAAAATTCTGGAAACCCTAAGCTTGTGGCAACTGATTCATACCTCCTTGTTGCGGATAAACTTGGTCTTGTGGGTTCTCGACATTGGTGCTACGGTAGGAATGGTTAGGGTGGCTCGGATAATTTTGATTGAACCCACGGTTCTGGACATATCCCTCACCACTCACGTAGTTAACCTCATGTACTCCAGCATCATCATCTTCTTCAAACTCTTGAGAAATAGACGCAGCCCCATTCTCTTCCACAAATTTAACCGGTCTATGACTCTCGCGTAGGAGTAGGTTTACCTTTGCTGTCAGCTCATAAATCTTCTGAGTGTCCACACTATTGACTTTCCTGGATCTATCATACTCAGGAGACCTGTTGCTAGAGCTTGAAGCAAGGTTCTCAATCAGCTCAAAAGCACCATCTCTAGTCTTGGTCATAAAAGACCCATTACTCGCGGCATTCAAGGTGTTGCGGTAATCCCATTCAACTCCATCATAAAATATCCCCAGAATCTGTTCATCTTTAAAACCGTGATGAGGCCATTCCCTACGGTATTCCTTTAGTCTTTCCCAAGCTTCACAAAAAGCTTTCCCAGAATGTTGTTGGAAAGAAGATATCTTGTTTCATAGAGCGGCTGTCTTGGATTTAGTGTAGAAGTGGTCCAAGAAAGCGGCTCTAACTTCATCCCACGTCCTCAAAGAACCAGCTGGCAATGACTTCAACCATCTCTGAGCCTTATCAGCAAGTGAAAAAGGAAACAGCTTGCACTTAAGAAACTCACTCGAAACCCCATTCGAACCGGTAGTGCTGCAGATTTCTTCGAAGTTTTCAATGTGATCCATCGGTATCTCAGCTGGTAGTCCGTGAAAGAGGTGTTGTTTCACCAATGAGATCATCTGAGGTTTGATCTCAAAGTCTTGTCTCTGAATTGTTGGAGAAACAATAGCTGAACGGTTGATCTCTTCTCAGTTGAGCAATCTGATCCCTTAGCAACTGTAACTGAGCAGCCATACCATTTTCCTGTTCAACCATAATGACCGGAGCAGCTGTAATTCTCTTTTGACGGTTTTGACGTTCAAGGCAAGCTAACTCTTCGTTGGTGTGGATGACTAAATCTTCGGTGCAATTTATTCTTGTTCTTCTACTGGTCATGCACCTGACACATAGCAGAAACAAATAAAAATTAAGCTTAGTAGTTTCTTAGACTGAATTTAAAATAAAAAATCAAAGGTAACGCGATTGGTCCCCGACAACGGCGCCAAAAACTTGATGCACAATGTTTTAACCCAATTAAAATACTGCAAGTGCACAGAACAATCGCAGTAGCATAAAAAGAATCGAATCCACAGAGACCAAGGTTACACTATGATTTTATGAGATTTATAAATAAAGCTAAGACAAAATATGCGGTTGTTTACTTGACAAGTAACGAGCAAATAAGAACGACGTAAATTCAATGAAATAAAGGCACTAGACTAGGGTATTTCGCCGATAATCCAGAGATGAAACTTGAGCAACTATTCAGGATATAATTCAGCACAGGTCCAGAACTCAAACATAAATATAAGACCGACCCACTGTCTGGTGTCGAAAACTTTATCTAGCAACCTAAATACCTAAACTGTCGTTTGGACCTAGAGATGCAGACAAGCATTATCGAATGGGTTCAATATGTTCACACTCAGCCGTAGCATCAACTGTCGTTGGCTAGGGACTGATTGCTCACCAATGTTTCTTCTAGCAACCTAAAGCACTTTTGATGAATAGGTTAACCTAAAATCATAGATTAAGTGATCAGTTTAATCTATGCATTAAGCTTAACAATTGGCGAAGATAACATGTATATGGATCCTATCTGTGCTCAACTTATCAACTCATGAATACCATTGAAAACCCTAATCTAGTTAAAGGAACTACTCAGCCATAGAAACGAAAATCACAGCGATAAGAGATGAAATACTCATGAAATAAATCTGTAAAAATAAAGGGTTTAGAGTTCTTCTCAATGTTGAAGTCGAGATCTCTTTTCCTTCAATCTTACAAGCAAAAACTCTTTCTCTATGTGATATGTTCTTAGCAAAAGCGTCTCTCCCTAAGAAAATACAAGAAAAAATGATATATGCAGGTTTGGAGGCAGCTGGGTGAAGATTAGGGCGTCCTTAGCGAAAAATTAGGAAAGTTGGGGTTTTCCCTTATTTGCTCCGTCAGGTCGTCTGAGCGGGTGCTCAGCGGGTGAATTTTTGACTTTTCTCCAATTTCTGCTAAGTTCCTCCCAGAAGCTCCAATCTTCATCTTTAGCCATCTTTTGACTTGTAATGACTCAAAATAAAACTAAAAGACTCGATAAAGACTCGAAAACAACTGTTAGAATGCGCCAAAAACGCAACACATCAACAGACCTCACCATGTTTGTCGTCTCAAAAAGGCAGTCTATGGACTGAATCAAGCACCGAGGGCATGGTACAATGCTCTCGAAGATTTTCTGGTTAGTATTGGTTTCAAAAACTCGGTGTCCAATGTCTCTCTCTTTATTTTATGTGCTGGTCACAAATTTGTGTACATCCTCATCTACGTCGATGACATCATCATCACGGGAGATTCTTCAATGGAGATATGTCGCGTCTTGGAACTCTTAGCGGCTAAATTCTCTCTCAAGGACCTTGGTGAACTCTCCTACTTTCTTGGCATGGAGGCACATAGAACTTCTGCAGGCCTTCTCCTAACACAGACAAAGTACGTGACCGACCTACTTCAAAAGACAAAAATTGCGCAAGCTAAACCAGTAACAACACCAATTTGCTCCTCCAATACATCCTTTGCTCCTTGTTGGATCTCCTTATCTTCATAAGCTTCCATTTTCACTTCCAGCTCCTTAGTGCTTCCTAGGATCGCATCAGAGTACCAAGCCACAGTTGGAAGTCTTCAATACCTTGGTCTCACTAGGCCTGATATTGCCTTTGTCGTTAACCGCTTATCACAGTTCATGCACAAACCAACGGATCTCCATTGGGAAGCCGTCAAAAGGGTTTTACGATACTTGGTGGGTACAGCCAATAAAGGTATCTTCTTCTCAGCCAAGACACCTCTCACTTTACATGCGTACTATGATGCTGATTGGGGAGGGAATCCAGATGATTACTCATCGACAGGAGCTTATATCATCTACTTAGGGAAGCAACCAATTTCTTGGGCATCCCGCAAGCAAAAAGGCGTGTCCCGATCTTCCACAGAGGCCGAATACCGAGCGCTTACAGGGACAGCCTCCGAGGTTAAGTGGTGATGAGGACATCGAACCAGCAACCCAAATCATCCAAGCACCACTTGTGCCAAGTGGTCCCGTTACTAGAACTAGGAGCAGAGCCATAGAAAAGAAGTTCAACATGTTCATGGACCAGCTGGGAGGAAAAGGTTTCTTCAGAATGGAAACTAGGCCGCTAGGCCCATCCGAGAGCTCTTGTTGGGTCGACTCTTCAAAACCATTTCCACATATGTTCCAGGGCGATCCAGAAGGCAATCCACATATGGATTTAAGGCTCTGTGAGTCTAGTTTCGAGAACTCTAAAGATCATTCCGAGACTCCTCACCAATCAGACCAGAATGCCCCGAGACTGAAGGAATGTCGGCTGGACCCTTTTCTAGCCGATAACACTAAGTGGCCACTCATCAAGCCCAAGCTCGTGGCTCACTTATCCATGTTCTTTTTCAACTCATCAGAGACGACTTAGGCCCAAGGAGGTCATTAGTTGGGTTTGTGAATTGTTTGTGTGCTCTTTTTCCACTCTTCGTTTTTGTCCCAATGGATTTTGCGAAGATGGGTTTTTAACGAGGCCAAACCTTTTGCAATGTCATTGACCCATCTAATGACTCTCTGCAAGCCCAACAGACCTAGCTCAGGCCCTTTTTCTCCTCAGTTATTTTCGGACTTGTCTTTACAAAAGGCCCATTTGTTTTAAGGGTTTAATTCTTTGTTGTTTCCTTTAAATACCTTGTGGCTTTGGCCTGAATACTCACGTTGCTTTTGAATAAAAATTCTTGTTGGTTTTTGTTTCACAAAACCCTCAGCCTCTCTTCTATTTTTGTGAGCTAAGTCCGATCTAGAGAGAATCCCTTGAAGTATCGATAGGCTTTCACACCTATTGTGGTTCACCTCGATCCATCCTCACTCCACCCTATCCCGCTGAAGACAAGGAGAGACCTTAGTCCAATTGTCACAGCACACCGGTCTAGATCTCACCCATTGTGGATCAAGTCTTGATCGGATCTGTCCCTCCACGCCAGGCTTGTATCATTTTTGGTATCAGAGCTTCAAAAGCTCCTATATCTGAGGTGTACTCGTTCCTCTCTCTTTGTTTTAAATTTTTGGAACCAGTTTAGTCTTGTTTAGGTTGTTAGATCGAGTCTTGCTTAAGTTGTTCGAGTTTTGTTGCTTAGTTTGCTTGAAATCCTTGCTTCGGTTGCATCTCCTAGTTGTCGAGTTTAGGACTGAAATTTTTAGGGTTTTAGAAGCTTGATTTCGTGGCTACTAGGTTGTTAAAGTCAAAAAAAGAAAGAAAGGAAAATTAGGGTTTTGTGTTTATCGTTGTCTGTTTCCATTTTTATTTGCGTCTGTTTTGTCCGAATTTTATAAAAATCCAAAAATCTTCAAAAAAATATTTTCTTTTTGTTTCTGCTTTCTTAGAGTCTTTAAAACCTATAAAAATTTTATACCAGAATTTAGAAGTCCGTTTGGTATTTATTTGAGAATTAAATCTCAGACATATCAAAAACCGCTTCTGGATTTTGACCTGTTTTGTTTGAATTTTATCAAATTAGAAAAATTCCAAAAAAAAAAAAATTTTCTTTTGATTTCGTTAGTTTAATCTCTTAAGAAATTTTATCAAGTGGAATTTCGAATTTTGGAGTCCGTTTGATATTTGTTTCAAAAATTTTCACTTCTGTCGGTCTGTATATGCTGGAAGTCCATTGATGCTCTTTTCAACTTGTTGTGCAAGGAATAATGGAGAATACAGAGACTCGCCAAGATCCCACTACCCCCCTCATGCAAGCTATCACAGCCATTAAACAACAACTCCAAAGAGTAGTACAGCGGCTCGACCACATAGAGCAACCTCCAGTCGATCCCCGGCAAGCACCACCTCCACGAGCTAATGGCCACGGTGACGATTTCGACCGTTACCCAGAAGAAGAACAACAGCGTGTAAGAAGAAGAGGTCCGCGACAAGATGATTTTAGAGATGCAGAAGGTGACTTTCCATGACACAATCACTCTCAAGACATGAAGCTCAAGGCACCTACCTTTGCTGGACGAGTTGATCCCGAAGCATTCTTGGAATGGGAACAGCGCATGGAGCACATTTTCGCATACTACGACTACAATGAACAAAAGAGGCTAGCTTTGGCAGCAGCTCAACTCACGGACCATGCCCTCTCATGGTGGGATCGTGAAGTTTCTGACAGAAGAAGAATGCAAGCCCCTCAGGTCCGTACTTGGCGAGAGATGAGACAACTCATGAAGAAGAGATATGTTCCGACATACTATCACCGAGAGCTTCAGAAAAAATTCTAAAAATTAGCACAAGGGACGAGGAGTGTAGAGGAATATTTTGAGGAGTTTGAACACTTAAGAAACCGTTTGGAACTAGAAGAAGACAATGAGACCCTCATGGCACAGTTCGTGGATGGATTAAGCGAGCGGCTCAGTCACAAAGTGGAGCAACTTCCATATCATGACTTGAAAGATATCTTACACCATGCCATCCAAGCTGAGCAACACATCAAGAAGAGTCCTATGCTACTGGAAAGAACCAGAGTAATCAGACATGGGACCAGAACCGAGCCAAACACCAGACCCCAACAACTTTCCCACCTAAGGCTACCGACAAAGGCAAAGCGGTCGCTGTTGACACTAGGTTCAACTCTAAGGCATCCGAGCCTAACCAAGGTAAGTTTTCTAACACCAGTGTCTCTAGAACTAGTGATATAACCTGTTTCAAGTACAAGGGCAGAGGACATATGGCGAGAGAATGCTCAAACCCCCGCGTGATGATCATGTTAGAATCGGGTGAGTACGAATCCCAAGATGAGGCCGATACAGAGATGATCGAGACATCTACTAAAGAAGTGGTTTGCGAAGCTGAATATGGTGAGTCCTTGGTCATAAGACGAGTCTTGAACCTCACAGTTCATCCGGACGAAACATGCAAAAGAGACAACATTTTTCATACAAGATGTTCCATCCGAGGCAAGGTATGTAATCTAGTAATCAATGGAGGGTCATGTACCAATGTAACCAGTGACTACATGGTCACTAAACTCGGCCTAGATAGGACTAGACATCCTCACCCTTATAAGTTAAGATGGTTAAATGACAAAGCTGAATTACACGTAACGGATCAAATGCTTGTACCATTCAATGTGGGTAAGTACTCGGATGAGGTTATGTGTGATGTCATTCCGATGCAAGCTGGCCATCTTCTTCTTGGTAGACCTTGGTAGTTTGATAAGGACGCCCTTCACCATGGCCGAAGTAACATGTATACCTTTATCCATCATAAAAAGAAATTTAATTTGCCACCTCTCACGTCATCTCAAGTACATGAGTTGCAAGTTAAAATGTTAAAAGAAAAGGGTACTTCGAACAAGAACAATTTGATAATTAAACCAAGTTATGTTTCTAAGGCAATTACTTGTAAAGAACCGGTATTACTAATGATCTTTAAGGAGACTTTGAGTGCAGAATCTAGTGCGATGGAGCAACAACTTCCTCTCGAAGTTACTCAGCTATTGGACCAATTTTCTGATGTTTTTCCTGAAGAGTTACCCCCTGGTGTACCGCCCATAAGAGGAATAGAGCACCAGATCGATTATGTTCCCGGAGCCCCGTTACCCAACCGAGCTGCATACCGTGTGAACCCGGAGGAAGCCAAGGAATTGGAAAAGCAAGTGCGAGAACTTATGAAGAAAGGATATGTTCGTGAGAGTCTTAGTCCCTGTGCCGTCCCAGTCCTATTAGTGCCAAAGAAAGATGGAATTTGGAGGATGTGTGTGGACTGCCGCACCATTAACAACATAACGATCAAATACCGTCATCCAATCCCGAGGTTAGATGATATGCTTGATGAGCTTTCTAGTTCTCACTTGTTTTCTAAGATTGATCTCAGGAGCAGATACCATCAAGTAAGGATGAAAGAAGATGACGAATGGAAGACAGCCTTCAAGACCAAGCAAGGTCTCTACGAGTGGTTGGTTATGCCCTTCGGGCTAACTAACGTGCCAAGCACCTTTATGCGGCTTATGAATGAGGTTTTAAGACCCTACATCAGTAAGTTTATAGTGGTATATTTCGATGATATTCTCATTTATAGTCGAAACCTAGCTGAACACTGAACTCATTTAGATCAAGTACTTAAGACACTTCAACGAGAAGGCCTTTTCGCCAACTTGAAGAAGTGCACATTTTGCGCTGATGAGCTTGTGTTTTTAGGCTTTATTGTGAGTTCACAGGGGCTTAGATTGGATCAAGAGAAGATCTGAGCCATCCAAGAATGGCCCACGCCCACCAACATTAGCCTAGTTCGGAGCTTTCACGGATTGACTAGCTTTTACCGACGATTCGTTAAGGACTTTAGCACCCTTGCTGCTCCTCTCACAGCCATTATCAAGAATGATGTGATATTTAAGTAGGAAGACGCTCAGGAGGAGGCCTTCAAAGGCCTAAAAGATCGCTTGACCAATGCTCTGATTTTCTCTTTACCCGATTTTGCTAAAACGTTTGAAATTGAGTGTGATGCATCAGGTTTAGGTATCGGTGTTGTGCTTACTCAAGGAGGCAAACCTGTTGCTTACTTCAGTGAGAAGCTCAGTGGTGCCACACTCAACTATCCTACATATGACAAAGAGCTCTACGCCTTAGTCCGTGCCATGGAAACGTGGCAGCATTACTTGCTAGCAAAGGAATGCATCATCCACACGGATCGTGAGACATTGAAGGATCTAAGGGGGCAGACGAATCTCAAGAGAAGACATGCTAAGTGTCTGGAGTTCATCGAGACTTTTCCATATGTTATAAAATACAAGAAAGGAAAGGATAACATTGTCGCTGATGCACTATCTCGGAGACACCCGCTTATCTCCACCATGGAAGCTCAGGTTCTAGGTTTTGAAATGATTATTCCATTATATGAAACTGACCTTGACTTTGCAGAAACATACAAGACCCCAGGAAAGGGAGCTTACGCTTCTTACTATGTCCACAACGGATACCTCTTCAAGGGCAAGCGGCTGTGCATTCCACAATGTTCGGTACTGGAGCTTGTTGTCCGAGAAGCGCATGGAGGAGGCCTAATGGGTCATTTTGGTGTAGACAAGACTCTTGTCATGCTTAAGGAGCATTTCTTTTGGCCCCACCTCAAGAAATCGGTTGAAACTTTCTGTGCAAGATGTATCACTTGCAAGAAAGCCAAGTCTTGGGTTCACCCGCACTGTTTGTATCTACCTTTACCGATTTCTACTTCCCCATGGATTGATATTTCTATGGATTTTGTGCTAGGTTTTCCTAAGATCAGACACAAGGATACTATCTTTGTCGTGGTGGATCGGTTCTCCAAGATGGCGCACTTCATTCCTTGTGCCAAAACGAACGATGCTACACAAACCGCAGATCTTTTTTCAAGGAGATAGTCCGACTTTATGGGATACCTAGGACGATCGTCTCGGATCGGGACACAAAATTCTTGAGCCACTTTTGGAGAACCCTCTGGAAGAAATTAGGCACCAAACTGCTCTTCTCCATGACCTGCCACTCACAAACTGACGGCCAAACCAAAGTGGTCAACCGGACACTTGGAACACTACTTCGAGCGACTATAGGGAGAAATCTTAAAACTTGGCTTGAGGCCTTACCTTTTGTTGAATTTTCTTATAACAGGGGTGTCCATAGTCCTACTCACTTGTCTCCCTTTCAGGTGGCATATGGATTCAATGCCCAGACGCCACTGGATCTTACGCCTCTACCTCAAACCGAGTTCTTAAATCTCGAAGGAGCAAAGAGAGCCGAGGAAGTAAAGAAGCTCCATCAATCGGTGAAGGAGCAGCTTGAGAGGACCAACGTCCAACGTGTGAAGGCTGCCAAGAAAGGCAGGAATCAAGTGACCTTTGAAGTGGGAGATTGGGTGTGGTTACACATGAAGCCGGAGAGGTTCCCAGAACAATGCAAATCGAAGCTATCGCCCCGCGGAGACGGCCCATTCAAGATCTTAGAAAAGATCAATGATAATGCCTACAAGCTTGAGCTTCTAGGTGAGTTTAAAGTGTCAAATACATTTAATGTATCTGACTTAGCTCGTTTTGATGCAGGTCAAGACGTTTTGGGGTCAAAACCTTTTGAAGAGGGAGGGAGTGATGAGGACGTCGAACCAGCAACCCAAATCATCCAAGCACCACTTATGCCAAGTGGTCCCATTACTAGAATCAGGAGCAGAGCCATAGAAAATAAGTTCAACATTTTCATGGACCAGCTAGGAGGAAAAGGTTTCTTCAGAATGGATACTAGGCCGCTAGGCCCATCCGAGAGCTCTTGTTGGGTCGACTCTTCAAAACCGTTTCCACATATGTTCCAGGGCGATCCACAAGGCGATCCACATATGGATTTGAAGCTCTGTGAGTCTAGTTTTGAGAAATCTAAAGATCATTCCGAGACTCCACACCAATCAGACCAAAATGGCCCGACACTGAAGGTATGTCGGCTGGACCCTTTTCTAGCCGATAACACTAAGTGGCCACTCATCAAGCCCAAGCTCGTGGCTCACTTATCCATGTTCGTTTTCAACTCATCAGAGATGACTTAGGCCCAAGGAGGTCATTAGTTGGGTTTATGAATTGTTTGTGTGCTCTTTTCCCACTCTTCGTTTTTGTCCCAATGGGTTTTGCGAAGATGGGTTTTTAACGAGGCCAAACCTTTTGCAATGTCATTGACCCATCTAATGACTCTCTGCAAGCCCAGCAGACCTAGCTCAGGCCCTTTTTCTCCTCAGTTATTTTCGGACTTGTCTTTACAAAAGGCCCATTTGTTTTAAGGGTTTAATTCTTTGTTGTTTCCTTTAAATACCTTGTGGCTTTGGTCTGAATACTCACATTGCTTTTGAATAAAAATTCTTGTTGGTTTTTGTTTCACAAAACCCTCAGCCTCTCTTCTATTTTCGTGAGCTAAGTCTGATCTAGAGAGAATCCCTTGAAGTATCAATAGGCTTTCACACCTATTGTGGTTCACCTCGATCCATCCTCACTCCACCCTATCCCGCTGAAGACAAGGAGAGACCTTAGTCCAATTGTCACAGCACACCGGTCTAGATCTCACCCATTGTGGATCAAGTCTTGATCGGATCTGTCGACCCTCCACGCCAGGCTTGTATCAAGTGGCTTCTATCTCTCATGTTTAAACTTGGGATTCACTCCACCACTCAACCAACTATCTTCTGTGACAACATTGGAGCAACCTATCTCTCGGCTAATCCGGTCTTTCACTCGAGAATGAAGCACCTAGCTATAAATTATCACTTTGTTCGTGAACTAGTCCAAGCAAAGCTTCTTCGTGTCTCACATATCAGCTCTCACGACCAGCTAGGCGACGCCTTGACTAAGCCTCTTCCACGCACTTGGTTCCTTAGTCTCTCGGATAAGATTGGTCTCTCTACTAGACGTCCATCTTGAGGGGGCATATAAGTATATACGAATGAATATATTGTTGTTATAGAATATTCTAGATTAGATTAGAATATGTCATATCTTTGTATTATAAATATCCATCTCTAATAATCAATAAAGTATCAGTTCACAATAAGATCTACAGGATCAACAAGGATGGACTGTGTGACAAACAGGATCGTCGAATGTGTGAAGTAGCAAGTCAAGAATAAAGATGATGTGGCGAGCTGCGATTGGAGGAATGTAGTTTCCTTGGTGTTAGAAGATTCGAAGATATCTAGATTTAGGAAAGTTAGGTCAAACAGCTAGTGTGGTGCTGGCCTATATATACAATGTTTGGACATTAGGTTTGTTCAGCCGTCAAGAGCATAGATTCACAAGTTCTAAAGCAAAAAGTTTGTTAGAGTTCTTGGTGAGTGAACAAAGAGTGAAGCACATCTGTTGTTGTGTAAGTGAGTTTGGGTAGTTAGGAGTTGGTCAGTGACGAGTCGTGTGACTGCGTATAAAACTGATTAAACAGATATGTTAGAACTGTTTAAGAGATTTTTAGCTAGGAATTGGTCAGTGACGAGTCATGTTGACTGCGTGTAAAACTGATTAAACATATTTGTTAGATTGTTTAAGAGATACCTAATAAAGAAAAAAAGTGTATTTTCGGTATTGTTGTGTTCTAATTATTTCATAAAGCAGTTATGATCTACTTGCAAACAATGGAATAGTTTATCCAAGAATGAGAGATTTACAAGAAAACACTTCCATAAAGCCGCAAAGCAGTTTCTGATTCTTATGGTGAAGGAGTTTATGGTTTGTTCGATGAGCGTTAATCTCCATGGAAATCAACATGTAGAGGTCACATGTGACCTTAGACTAATCGACCCTCGTTCTAGTTTTGATCAGTTTGAGATTACCCAAGTCTCTCACTGCGATGGATTATAACTATTCTCCCACGAAGACCACAACAGAATCATGGTTTGGAACCCGTGTACCGGTCAAACCAGGTGGATCCAGTCCAAAAATCACAGGGACAACTATGCTCTTGGATCCTACCGAGAGAAGAAATCCGACGGTAATAGCTACAAAATATTGAGCTATAAGGGTTTAGGTTTCAAGACAAGGAAGAACTTGCAATCTATGAGATCAACTCTAATTCATGGAGGATTCTTGATGTCACTTGTGACTGCCGCCGAGAATATAATGAATACCATGTCTTTGAATGGAAATACTTATTGGGTAGCGTCAGATGAAAAAGAGAAACAGCTCGGCATATTCTTACTCAGTTTTGATTACACAACTGAAAGATTTGGACGTCGTCTACATCTCCCGTATCAGTGTCGTTGTTATAAATACGTGTCTCTATCCGTTGTAAGAGAAGAGAAGCTTTCCGTGTTATTACAACGCGAAGATACATCAAGCACAGAGATATGGGTGACAAATAAGATTGGTGAGACCAAAGTGGCGTCCTGGAACAAGGTATTAACTTTTAATTTCCCGCCTGAACTTGTTATTTGGTCTGAGATTAGTTTCTTAGTCGATGAGGAGAAAAAAGTCGTCGTGTGTTGTGATAAATACATGATAAATGAATTAAACGGCAAAATTTTGGTCCATATTGTTGGAGAGGATAGCAAAGTCAAACAAGTTGATTTTGGACTAGTAGGCGAATGTTGGCCATGTTTGATTAATTATGTTCCAAGTTTGACTCAAATCCAGCAAGTTGTAGCTAGGGGGCCAAAGAGAAAGAGATGAACAATTAAGGCTACAGGCAAACCTTTCGTTTTTGTTTTTGTTTTTTTTTTTTTTTTTCTCTTAATTTGTTTTTTCCAGTGTTATCTTGGTCACATACTTCGTTAACTCAAAAGTGACTCGAAAGTCCATCAAGTCCATGGGAGAAACCATCGAGCATCCTTGAAATGCATGTTAACAATTACATGTAGATTGGAGCAAGAATATAGTACTAGGAACCAGTTACAGGAGTTAGCAAGGAATCGAGTTCCTGAGAAGTGTCTTTTTGTGCTGTAAATTCTGTCTTTTTTTTCTGGATTGTACAGCACGCAACCATCATCTTCCCCTAGAAACAGAATCAGCCATGGAGATGATTCGATTTTCAGGGGACTGTGTTTGTTTCTAAAACCAATATTCATGATGATCGTTGTTTTGCAGCGGGAGCCTTTTCTTCTAAGAGAAAACATCCACCTAAGAATGCAAAACGCAGAACGAAAGCGTCTTATTCTAAGACAAGAGAGCCTACACCGGAATGGCTTATGCGGCTGATGAGAAGCAAGAATGGTAGAGACAACGAAGACGATTCGAAGAAAATCATAGATAAAGAATTGACCGCAACCGATCTCCATCCTAACAACAATCGTCTCTCGATACCTCTCAGCCAGATCGTGGAATTGAAATTCTTGAGCACTGAGGAAGAAAGTGTTAAGAGAAATAGTCGAATTTTATTTCACTCAACAGAGATTACAAATCAATCACAGCTGAAAATCAACACTATGATTAATCCAATCGAAACTCAAGAACACTCTCTTGATGAATCGCCTAAGGTTGCAGAGAAAGAACTCTAACAAACTTCCCAAAGATCCAATTCATAAAAGGATGAGAAACTATTTTCAAACGAATTACAATATATCTATTTTCGTATACTCTCTTCAGTCTTCTTTAGCTGACCTCCACCTCAGCATCCTTACTTACTCTCATTCCAGCTCGTCATTTTCTGCTGCCACGTCATTCTTCTTCTTCTTCTTGATATAAGCTCTTAATGGCTTATCAATACCCCGTTCGCTCAGACGAAGCTTGTCCTCAAGCTTCAGATGTGGAAACTGATGAATCAAGGTTGTCACTTTCTCCCAAGATCGCTCATGATCCGGTAGACCAGTCCATTTGATCAATGCTTCCAAATGACCATCCTTGTCATAACGAGTATCCAACATATGTTCTGGTTCAATGACCAGCTCATCTTGGGATGACAATGTAGCTGGTAATTCTGTAATGATATGATTCTGCCCCAGAACTGGTTTTAACTGAGAGACATGAAAGACATTATGAATCTTTGAGAGTGAAGGCAATTTTAGTCTATAAGCGACAGCTCCCACACGATCAATCACTTCAAAGGGTCCATAATAACGTGCAGCCAACTTCTGACACATACGTCTCGATACTGTTTGCTGTCTATAAGGGCGTAGCTTCAAAAACACCTTATCCCCAACATTAAACACCAACTCTCTGCGTTTTTTATCAGCATTATTTTTCATTCTATCTTGAGCTAGAATAAGATGATTCTTGATCTGAACCAGCATTGAATCCCTCTGCTTGAGCATTGTCTCCAACTCAAAATTTGTTGTTGAACCCTCCTCAAACTTCAACAAACTTGGAGGAGCTCTGCCATACACGATATGAAAGGGTGTTGTCCCTAAAGATGTATGATAGTTGGTGTTAAACCAAAGCTCAGCCCAAACTAAAAACAGAGCCCACGACTTTGGATGAGAAGAAGAAAAACATCTGAGATAAGTTTCCAAACACCGATTTAATACTTCAGTCTGCCCATCCGTTTGTGGATGGTAAGATGTACTATATTTGAGTTTTGTCCCTGACTGTTTGAATAACTCCCTCCAGAATGAACTCAAAAATATTTTGTCTCTATCTGAAATAATAGAAGCAGGAAATCCATGGAGCTTAACAACTTCTTGGACAAATTTATCTGCAACATCTTTTGCGGTATAAGGATGTTTGAGACCTATGAAATGAGCATACTTACTCAAACGATCCACCACCACCATAATCACATTAACTCCCCTTGATAATGGCAATCCTTCTATAAAATCCATTGAAAGATCCTCCCAAATCTGTGAAGGAATTGGTAAAGGCTGAAGTAAACCTGCTGGTGATAGAGTTGAATACTTGTGTTTCTGACAAACACTACACTCAGCTACATACTTCTGAACATCAACATTCATTTTTTTCCAAAAGAAAACCTGTTGTACCCGGCGCAGTGTCTTAAGAACTCCTGAATGTCCTCCAATTAACTCATCATGATAAACTTGTAATATTGTTGGAATATGTTTTGATTTTCGAGATAACATCAGCCTCCCTTTGTGCAACAGCCGCCCATTCACTACTGTTAAATCCAACGGTGCACTCTGGTTTGATAAAACTTGCTGTTTCAAAGCACTTAACTCATCATCATTGTCAATCTCCTCCAATATATCTTGTAGTTGTAAGCTTGTAGGTACTGTCAAAGCTAAAAACATCGCAGAACTTGTAATTATAGGTTCAGCAATGATTCTGGATAATCCATCTGCAACTTTATTATCAACCCCAGGCTTGTAAATGATATCAAAATCGTATCCCAACAGTTTAGAAAGCCAACGTTGATAGTCCATTGATACATCCCTCTGTTCCAGTAAAAATTTGAGGCTCTTTTGATCTGTATGTACCACAAATTTGCGTCCAATCAAGTAATGCCTCCACTTTTGAATAGCTAAGACAATGGCCATAAGCTCCCTTTCATAAATGGGTTTGATTTGTTCCCTATCCGAGAGACCAGAACTAAAATATGCAATGGGTTGATTACTCTGCATCAATACAGCTCCCACTCCATAACCAGACGCATCAGATTCTACTATAAATGGCTGTGTAAAGTCTGGTAAAGCCAATACCGGTGCAGTCATCATTGTTTCTTTTAGTTGCTCAAAAGCTCCCTGAGTCTTATTAGTCCATTCGAACTGATCTTTTTTAAGTAACTCTGTTAATGGTCGAGCAATAGAGCCATATCCTTTTACAAAACGCCTATAGTAACCAGTTAGTCCCAAAAAACTTCGAAGTTCTTTAACTGTTTTTGGGACTGGCCATAGTTTCATGGCTTTTGTCTTTGCCGGATCTGTAGCAACCCCTTCACTGGATATCACATGGCCTAAATATTCTACATGAGTCTGGCCAAACAGACACTTCTTCTTATTTGCAAACAATTGTTGAACCACAAAGACATTCAACACTTGAGCTAAATGCTGAATATGTTCCTCCATAGTAGAACTGAAGACCAATATGTCATCGAAGAATACTAACACAAATCTTCCCAAAAATGGTCTGAATAACTCATTCATAAGTGATTGAAACGTTGCAGGCGCATTGCTTAGACCAAATGGCATAACCAAAAATTCATAATGGCCATTAGTAGATCGAAATGCAGTCTTCTCTATATCTCTATCTTCCATGCGTATTTGATGATATCCAGCTCTTAAATCCAACTTTGAAAACAACTTGGCACCATGCAATTCATCCAACAACTGGTCAATCATAGGTATTGGGAACTTATCTGGGATTGTGATCTTGTTTAGAGCTCTATAATCAACACAAAATCTCCAGCTGTTATCTTTTTTCTTGACCAGCAAAACAGGACTTGAATAAGGACTTTTACTCGGTCTAATGATACCATCTGTCAACATCTTTGTTACTAATTTCTCCATTTCCTCCTTATATGCATGAGGATACCTATAAGGACGAACATTTATTGGGCCAGCTCCAGCCACTAAATTAATGGCATGTTCAAAACCTCGTTTAGGTGGGAGCTGAGTCGGCTCTGCAAAAACATTCAAATGCCTACCCAATAATAGTTCCACTGATGCATTAATCTGTTGAATCTCCTCCAATGGTTCAGTATTACTCAATTCCAGTTGCACATCAGGTGAATAACGGAGAGTTCTTAAGGAAATTCTGGTGCTGTGTAAAGTAGGATCTCCAATGAGGTTCACAATCGCTCCTCCATGATTGAATGACAGCTCATGAGTCTCCCAATTCATCGCACACTTCCCTAATGTTCTCAACCACTGCACTCCCAAAATGATATCAACATTGCCTAACTCCAATACAATGAAGTCTGCTGTTGATTGATGTTCTTGAATTGTAAAAAGAACTTTTGGACACACTCCAGATCCATGAACTGTAATGCCAGTTCCTAAACGCACTCTCATATTGGTGTTAGTTAATGGTTGCAACTTTGCCTTAGATATGATGGTCGGATCCACAAAGTTGTGTGTGGCACCACTATCTAACATTATGACAACCTTAGTTTTTCCAATTGTTCCCCACATTTTTGTAGTACTTGGCGAGTCAACTCCCAAATAAGACAATATTGACAATTCTACTAATTCTGTCACTCTGCCATTTTCATCTTCGAAGGTATCAATCCATTCTTCTTCTAAAATCTCAACTTCCTCCCCATTAATCACTGTCATCACTTGTAAACCCGCCTGTTGACACTTGTGATTTTTAGACCACTTTCCTTTGCATTTATAACACAGACCTAGCCTCCTTAATTCCTCAAATTCAGCCTGTGAAATCTTTTTCACCCCAACTGCAGAATTAGTAGATTTCAAGTTTTGGTTCTCCTGATTGTGCTGAGTTGTTTTATCATTCTGCGACCCAAAATACTTATTAGTATCCCTGGAATTTTCATGACTAGATGGCTGTGACCACGATCTTGAAGCATTGTAATTAGTGGAAGACTTTAACGGTATATAGGTAGTTCTGCGAGGAGTAAAATGACCAGATGCTGCTGCTACAGAACTACAAAAAGCACTATCAGCCATCCTCATTACAGAGTTAAAATGCTCTGTCAGTCCGTGAGGCTCTTTTATCTTAATAACCTCTTGCATTTCTTGTTTTAATCCCAAGTAGAAAATATGTTCAAGGTTAGCTTCATCGATCCCTGTAACTATCGCAGAAAGTTCCTCAAACTCATTCACATACTCTGCAATAGGACCTGTTTGTTTCAAACTGAATAATCGTTTGCTTTGGATTCTCTTCAAGCTTTTGACTAAATCTCGCAATCAGTCGGCGCGTAAACTGAGACCAATCTTTAAACTCTTCTCGCTGAATCTCTCGATTAAACCAATTGAGAACTGGACCTTGTAAGCTTACTGACATCAAATCCAACTTATCCACATCACTATACTTCCCCAAACGAAAGAATCGTTCAGCTTGTGTAATCCAACCATAAGGACGTAATCCATCACAAGGCGGAAGCTCAATTTTCTTCAACATTCCATCTCGATTTTCTAACACATTGTGAATTCCCCGATAACCTAACGTTGTTTCACCAGGATCTACTGATCGATCATCTATAGGAGTTTCAGATTGTACCTGATGTGAAGGACCAGCATCGATCGTCTTCCCCGGATGTTGCGTCGCGAACTGATTAGCTTCTATACGAGCTAGGATATTAGTAATCGAATTCAGATTCGTATCTATCGTTTCGATTCTCCGATCCACCTTTGTTAGGCGATCTTCGATTCGCAACACTCGATTTGACACGTCTGTGTTTGATTCCGTTAACCTCTTCCATCCGCCGCGTAATATCTCAACTTCGGCGGTTAATTCTTCCACCGATCCTTGTAATTCTGCCGTAATCTGCTCTGAATTTTCCATCTCCGTCGTCGCTATGAATCGCGATGCTCACCGCACCAATTGTTAAGAGAAATAGTCGAATTTTATTTCACTCAACAGAGATTACAAATCAATCACAGCTGAAAATCAACACTATGATTAATCCAATCGAAACTCAAGAACACTCTCTTGATGAATCGCCTAAGGTTGCAGAGAAAGAACTCTAACAAACTTCCCAAAGATCCAATTCATAAAAGGATGAGAAACTATTTTCAAACGAATTACAATATATCTATTTTCGTATACTCTCTTCAGTCTTCTTTAGCTGACCTCCACCTCAGCATCCTTACTTACTCTCATTCCAGCTCGTCATTTTCTGCTGCCACGTCATTCTTCTTCTTCTTCTTGATATAAGCTCTTAATGGCTTATCAGAAAGGAACATAGAAAAAGATGCCAATAAGGTTCACAAAGTAGAAGTAGACGCTATTCTAGTGGCTTCTGATTTAAGGGAATTTGATGTGAATTTGAGATTGTAGATAAAACAAGGCAGTGAATCGAATTCTCTTTCAAATCACAACACCAAGATCTCGCCTAACTCAACAAAGAAACGTGTTTGATTTTGTGTAAGTGAGAAAACAAGAAAGTAAAGTGCAGAAAAAATACGAACACAGAGAGTTTTTACGTGTTCAGCCTCCACTATTGATATGATAGCAGCCTACTCACGCCGGGATCGTTCCCGGAATCCACTAACTCCAACGAAGAATTTAAACAGATTACAAAGCTCACTTTCTCTCTATTTTTATATCTCTCTCTTTCTTTAAGATAACCGATAAAAAGAAATAGAAAACAATCACTCATATTTATAGAGGATCAAGAACTAGCTAAGATCAAATCAGATTCAGCTGAGAACAAATCTGATTCTGTTTCTCCGATCTTATCAGCTCAGACTTGATATCAGAGACTCGTCGGTGAGGCAGGAAGATCGATCACGATGTCGTCAGCAAAGTTGGAAGTCGGGAAATTCAACGGAACCGGTGATTACATGCTATGGAAAGAAAAATTGATTGCGCATCTGGAGTTACTGGGCCTCTCAGATGCTCTAACTACATATACTGAACAACCAAAAACTAAAGACGAGAAGAAGACAGGAGTCGAGGATGCAAACGTCGATGGTCAATCTGCTGCAGCCAAGAATCTTCTTGAAATTCAAAGAAAGGCAAGGAGCACGGTCATCCTCAGTGTATCTCATGTCTTGCGGAAAATCATCAAGGAGAAGACTGCAGTTGCGATGTTTAAGGTACTAGACGATCTCTATATTTCTCGAACCCTTACTAGTAGAATTCATCTTGAGCAGAAGCTCTTTGGCTATGTGATGCATCCAAGTCTGTCCATTGAGAAGAATGTCGATGAATTTCTGAAAATTATTGCTGATCTTGAGAATGCGGATATCATAATCTCGGATGAAGATCAAGCAGTCATGTTGTTAATGGCTTTGCCTCGTCAGTTTGATGTGCTGAAGGATACTCTGAGATACAGCAAGAATTCCTTAACATTACAAGAAGTGAATTCTGCAGTCAAGTCAAAAGAGCTTGAAACTGGTTCCTACGCTAAAGAATCAAAACATGTTGCAGAAGGCTTGTTTGTTAAAGGAAAATCAGGTTCAAACTGGTCCAAACCTGATGGCAAAAATCAACAACATGGTTCAAAGATAGATAAGGGAAAGGGTAAGGCTAAGTCGAAGAAGGGTTGTTGGGTATGCGGTGAGCTAGGACACATGAAGATGCAGTGTCCAGCAATGGATAATGGTTCCAAAACAGGAAAGCTACAGCAAGGAGAATCCTCTTTGGTAAATCAAGATGATAAAGTGGATATGCTGTTTGTTGATGGAGCATTAAATGTCACGGAAACTGAGCTTGAGTCAAAATGGGTTATTGACACTGGTTGCTCGTATCACATGACATGGAGAAAGGATATATTCACGGGTTTAAATGAGACTGCAACAGGAGCTGTAAGGATGGGAAATGACACAATGTCATCTGTTAAGGGTATTGGTTCGATCAAGATTGTTAATGAGGATGATTCAGTGGTGATACTAACCAATGTCAGGTACATACCTGAAATGAGAAGAAATTTGATTTCTCCTGGTACTCTTGAATCACAGGGCTGCATTTTCAGATCAAAGAATGGATGTATGGAGATATTAAGGAATGAGAGAGTGCTGCTGCGTGGTCAGAGACAAGGCACACTGTATTTCTTAAGAGAAAAACAAACTGGTTTTGCAATGGAAGTTCAACCAACCAAAAGCAAGACTGATGATACTCACATGTGGCACAGCAAACTGTGTCATATGAGTCAGAAGGGGATGGACACACTGGTGCAGAAGGGCTTGTTGTACAAAACTAAGGTATCATCTCTGAGCTTTTGTGAAGACTGCGTATTTGGTACGACTCATAAGCTTAAGTTCAATGCTGGTAAACATACATCTGAAAATCCTCTGGATTATTTACATCGGATCTTTGGGGCTCCTCATATGTCCCAAAGTCTTTGGGTAACTGTCAGTATTTTCTGAGTATCATTGATGATTTCAGTAGGAAGGTATGGATACATTTTCTCAGGACCAAAGATGAAGCATTCACCAGGTTTGATGAATAGAGAGTCATGATATATTGATTCCTAACTAAGGTAATACAAAATATATTGACATTAACTCGTGATTGATCTTGATTGCTCACAAGTTCTGTAATCTTCAGTTTGATTCTATGTGCAAAGAAAATGGGATTGTGAGACACAAGACAGTTGCTTTTACTCCACAGCAAAATGGAGTGGCTGAGCGCATGAATAGAACAATTATGGAGAAGGTATGCAGTATGTTAAGTGAGTCTGGGCTACTAAAGACGTTTTGGACTGAAGCAGCATCAACAGTTGTTCATGCAATCAACAAGTCGCCATCCTCAGCAATCAACTTTGAAATACCAGATAAGAAATGGTATAAAACTGATCTAGACTACTCTTATAAGAAAAGATTTGGTTGTATTGCTTACATGCACACAGATGATGGAAAGTTGAGTCCTCGAGCAAAGAAAGGAGTATTCATGGGTTATCCAGCTGGAGTCAAAGGCTACAAAATTTGGCTGTTGGATGACAAGAAGTGTGTGGTGAGCAGAAACATAATTTTCAAAGAAGAAGTGTTGTATAACGATGTTGAGAAAGCATCATCAAATGATGATGGAAAACATGGTCAAAAACGAGTGGTGGAGCTCGAAGTAAATCCAGGGGTTGAGTGGACTGCAGGAATCTCAGATTAAAATGTGTCGGATACAGAATCTGAAACAGTTGAAGATACATATGAAGATGATTTAGAGAGTCTGCCCAGTCTTCAGGATTACATGTTGGCCAGAGATAGGGTAAGAAGACCAATAAAAGCACCATCCAGATACGGTCATGGCCAGCTAGTTGAATATTATTTCATAGCTACGGAAGATGGTGATGCTCCAGAACCTTATGACTATCAAGATACACTTAGAGACGAAAAATGGCAGCAGTGGAATGATGCGATGGGAGAAGAAATCACATCACTGGCCAAGAATGAGACGTGGGAACTGGTAGAGAAACTTCCAAAAGTTAAGGTCATTGGATGTAAGTGGGTCTACAAAAGGAAAGAAGGTATTCCAGGTGTAGAAGAACCTCGATTCAAGGCCAGGTTAGTAGCTAAAGGTTTCTCACAGAGAGAGGGTATTGATTATAACGAAATATTTGCCCCTATGGTTAAGCACGTCTCTATTACAATTTTGTTGGAGATAGTCGCATATGAAGACTTGGAGCTAGAGCAGCTGGATGTTAAGACAGCTTTCCTACATGGTGAGCTGGAAGAAGTAATATACATGAGGCAGCCTCAAGGTTACACAGTGAAAGGAAAGGGAGACTGGGTTTGTCGGCTAAAAAAATCTCTTTATGGACTTAAGCAAAGCCCAAGACAATGGAACAGAAAGTTCAACCAGTTTATGAAGGAAGCAAAGTTCACTAGAAGTAACTATGATAGCAGCGTGTATGTGAAACTGAATGCAGATGGTTATTACATATATCTTCTCCTTTATGTAGATGATATGTTGGTGGCTTCAAAGAACAAGCAAAAAATCGACAGCTTGAAGAAGAAGTTGAATACAGTGTTTGAAATGAAAGATCTGGGTTGTGCTAAGAAAATTCTTGGCATGGAAATCAAGAGAGACATGCCAAACTGTACACTAGAACTGTCACAGAAAGGCTATGTGGAAAAGGTCTTGAAGATGTTTCAAATGGATCAAGCTAAGGCTGTGAAGACTTCACTTGGTGCTCATTTCAAGCTTAAGTCAGGTACAGAAGATGAGCTGGAGGATCAAGCTGAATTCATGAGGTCAGTTCCCTATGCAAATGCTGTAGGTAGTATCATGTATATGATGATTGGAACTAGACCTGATTTGGCGTATCCAGTTGGAGTAGTAAGCATGTTTATGGCAAACCCGATTAAGGAACACTGGCTTGCAGTTAAATGGGTATTGAGATACTTGAGAAGTACATCAGATGTGAGATTGGTGTTCAAGAAAAGAGAAAAACTGGAAATGTGTGGCTTTTGTGACTCAGATTTTGCGACAGACCTGGATAGACGAAGGTCTATCACTGGGTATGTTTTCTCTTTTGGTGGTACAACCATTAGCTGGAAGTCAGGTTTACAGAAGGTGGTGGCTCTTTCTACGACATAGTCGGAGTATGTTTCTTTAACTGAAGCGGTAAAGGAAGCTACTTGGCTGAGAGGATTAATTGATGATTTTGGATATCATCAAAAGCAGGTGGAGATATTTTGCGATTCACAGAGTGCAATAGACTTGTCCAAGAATAGTGTGTATCACGAGAGGACAAAACATATTGACGTGAAGTTTCATTTTATCAGAGAGAAGATTGAAGAGGGCCTTGTGCAGGTCACAAAAATCTCAACTTTCATAAATCCTGCGGATATTTTTACGAAGGTATTGCCTGTAAACAAGGTGGCTTAGGCATTGAAGATGCTTCAGGTTTGCTCTGAATAATAAGATTCAGGGTTTCGGGATCGTGTGAGAAGTGAAAGAAGTGATGACAGAGACGACGAGTTGTGTTAAAGCCATTTGGTGGAGTTTTGTTATTAAATGGCATTAATACAACAAGGCTTCGTGAGTTTCTGTTTTGGGCCTGCAAGACAAACTGGCCCATGTCCTTATTGCTTCTAGAAGTCCGTCGAAGGTGAAGAAGATGAAGCTCAAGTCTGAGCTGATAAGATCGGAGAAACAGAATCAGATTTGTTCTCAGCTGAATCTGATTTGATCTTAGCTAGTTCTTGATCCTCTATAAATATGAGTGATTGTTTTCTATTTCTTTTGATGTGAGACATTGGTTTGTCTCCCAACATAAGACATGAGCAATCCGGTATACAATTTAGTTACAGGATGGAATAAAGTGGTTAAAGATTGTTGTCTAATGAAAGACGCTGAGATTCGCCTCTGGTCTTTTCACTCCAATGGCCAACTCTATTTCGTTTTAGTTCCTCGTTCGCCAAGTAATAATGACTTGCCACACAATTCAATTAAGCTTAGGGTTTTTCTTTTTTCTTTTCTTTTGGTAGGGAATTTTTTGTTTTTGTTTTTAGTTTAAAACAAAAAAAAATATTCCCATATTTTTTATGGGATTTTTTGCAAACTACCCTATTTATGTTTTTTTTTTTGAAAAATACCCTTTTTATTTATTTATTTTAAATTAATATTTGTATATATATATATGATATGACAATTTTACCCTTATTTAATTTACTAGTAATTTATTTTTAATAAATAATAATGTAAAATTATTATTATTATTTAAAAAAGTCTTGAGATAAAGATATTTTATTGATTTTATATAATAAAATTCACTTACATAACCATTTTGAAGCATAAAAAATTAAAACATAAACTTTTTCAACATTCATGTACAACAAAGCATAAATAAAAATAGAGCATTAGCTCCCATAAGCAACATGAATCAAATATGGATTTTTCAACAATAGAGAATAAAACTTTCATTTGAATATTTGATAAAAAAAAACATTATTTCTCACCTGAAAAGATAATTGTTTAGAAACTTATTGAGTTTAGAAAAAATTGGTCCAGAAATTCAAACGAATGCTTTAGAAGATGTTGTGATTTTTTCAGAAATTTTTTATTTTAGTCGATTAATAAGAGATATTTAAGAGATTTTAAATATATAATATATTTTCTTTACGTTTTTTCTTAAATAAATTCTTCATTTTTCTGTAAAAAATAGATATACTTGATTTTATTTTTAAATTGATTTTTTCTAAAAATTATATTCACTTTTAAAAGGGTATTTTAGTAAAAAATAACAGTATTTTCTTTTAAAAATAGACTAAATAAAGAAAAAGTATTTTTCAAATAAAAAAACTGAAACAGGATATTTTTTCCAAATGTTCTCTTTTGTTATTTAGATTAGAGTGTTTTGATTGTTTTTAGATGCCTAGCTTCATTGAATATTTTGATGATATCATTGATTAAGGATTTTTGGCAATGATATTTTATTAGGGCATTTGTTTCTCAACACAAATACTAAAACTGATGAAACAATTAAGTTTCGAATCTTGGAATCCGGTTCAGTATGATTTTGCAACCTATGTTACGCAGTATAATTTTTTTGGTACATTAATTAAATCTTGGAAGCGTCCCTATGCAATAAAATTTTTTGAGATACATTAATAAATGTTGTTCTTTAATGGTTTGCTTTTTGTTATTTTTAAAGAGCTTTTTCATCTACACTTTTGTTGCAGATAAGATTCTCACAAATAACATAACATGCCAAAACAGAACCAACCTTTTCTTTACTTCAAGGGCTTCCGTAGGTTGAGGTGTCGACATTAATTAACTCCAAAAACCTGGCGGGTTTAAGACACAAATTTTGGTCTCAAAATTCCTAATCTTTATCATGAAAAGTTAACTTATTTGCTTGTCTCATTTCATGACAAGTTAATTCCTTCACATGACACTCCCCTAGATGACCTTCCATCAGCCTCACTCGCATAAGTTGAGTAGAAGTCTTCGTCTCCTTGTTCTCTTTCGTTCATCAAATCTTCCATTTTCTCGACGGCCTCTCTTATATCTAACCGTTTCTCCACATCTACTTCGCAACAACTTAGTCCAACTCTCAAGAGTTTTACAATCTCTGCTTCACAATTGCTATTTTTCCCCATTTCTTGATCAAACAATTCTTCTGTCCACTCTCCTTTAAAAATCGACCTCACCCAGCTTGCTAGGTCCTCCTCGCTTTCTTTATCGACTTGCGGGAAACTCTCAGGGAATTTCCCTGTAAGAATCTCCAAGATGAGTATGCCAAGCCCCCACACATCGGTTTTCTTGGTCACACGTCTTTGTTCCAAGTACTCTGGAGATTTGTAAGCTACCATGAGTTCTTGTGCTTTCTCTTCATTGATAATTGGGATCAAGCCATAATCTGTAAGAAGAGGCTCGAATTTCTCATTGAGAAGAACATTTGATGATTTTAGATGACCATGAGGAGCCATTAGGCTAGGAAGGTTTTTGTGGAGATATAAAAGTCCCCTTCCTACACCTTTTACAATATTCAATCTTGTTGGCCAATCCAAGCTTGGTTGCCCTAACGATATATTACCTTAGTATATTCACACAAAAAGCACAAATTGTAAGCAAAAAGTGGTATAGTACGTAGTAATATGTATGGTGAATGTAATGAACAGAGAAAAAACAAAGAATACCATGGAGATGAGCAGCCAAGCTTCCTTTCTCAATAAAATTGCAAACAAATAGTTTTTCCTCTTTTTTATAGTAATAAGCCACAATTGGAAGCAGATTCTCATGGTTTAACCTCCCTAACCTCTTCAGGTGTTCTTGAAACTCCTCAATATCAGCATTATTCATATGTTTAAACCTCTTCACTACCATCATCGATCCGTTCGTAAGCAGTGTCTTATATGATCCTCCAAAACATCCACTTCCTAGAATCTCTGCTGATGCTTTCAGTAAATCTTGCAACTCAAAATTTTCCTTATCATCTCGCAAAAACGTAAGTTTTGTGGTATGTATCATCTTCTTCGCAGCACGGTTTTGAGAATGGTAGCTACCTTGTCCCCTTTCACTTTCGTTGAATCCAGATCTCATCTGTAGACTTGTTGCTCCAGGTTCTGCTGACAATAATGGTTGTTTCTTCTTTCGCCTCCGGTTAAGAAAGATGATCACTCCAAGAATTATGAGTATTGCTGCCAAAGCTGCTACCACTGCGGCCAGAATGTACAAAAACTTTGATGATTTTTTCTTGGGGTTTGACATGGGCTCTTGGGAAATGCTGTAAGGAGAATAACACTTTGTATCCAAAGGTTTTCCACATAAGCCTTTGTTGCCTTCCAAAGAAAAAAACATGGGTTTGTAAATAAAAATATAATATGTATATGTGGTTTCTCTAGAGACACAACAAAAGTGAATAAAATTAATTGGTGCACCTTCAAACAATTTTTGACCCATTGTACTGAGAATTTTTGGGATTGGGCCTACTAATGCATTGTTTGAAAGGTTTAACTTGAGTGGTTTATGTGTGAATTCCGGTATGTGTCCAGTGAACCGGTTACCGTCAAGCCTAATGTCTAAAAGCTTGGGACTTTTTACAATGGACGCTGGAATTTCACCACTAAACTTGTTGTGCTCTAGATGGAGTTTCTTTAACCACTCCATTCCATCAAATGCATCCTTAGGTATTGTTACATCGAATTGATTGTTTGACAAGTAAAGAGATTTTAAAGCACTAAGTTTCTTGAACTCAGGAAATGGACCTCTAAGTTTGTTGTTCATGAAGCTAATAGACCTTAGAGACTTCAAACCCATCAACGCGTCGATGTCTACAGAGCCAGAGAGCTCTAAATTCTCTAGTTGTAACCCCCAAACAGAGGCTCTATGACACAAGACACCAATCCATTTGCATGGAGAATTCTTTTTATCATCCCAGCTTTCCAAACCATTTGTTTTCCCAGTAACAAGAGATTTCTTGAATTTCAAGAGAGATTCGGTCTCTGATACGGCATGAGTAGCCACGGAGAATATAGATACAATGGAAAGGAAGAGGAGATATCTGGAATCCATGGCCGTTTAGGGAATGCGCCCGGGAGGCCGGCGCGCCCTCTAAGGGAAAACGAAAGGAGAGTTTGGAGATGAACAAAGACGAAAATAGTCTCAGATGGATGAAATGCCAGAGGAAAGAGATCGATAGAGAAAGAAAGACTGTGTGTGATGAAGAAGAGAGGTTGGTATCAAAGCATACCAAGAATAGACAACAATGGAAATATTTGTGGTCTATCAAAAGAAAGTTTGTGTTATCTAAGCTTTGACGAAGTCTTTGTTTTAGAGAAAGTCACTTGGAGATTTGTGGTGGAACTTCAGATGATTCCGGTTTCTTTGCTTTTTTTTTTGTTTTGTTTAGTTTAGTTTTCTTTCTTGTATTTTCCTTAACCTACAACATAGATGGGGAAATGATTTTTACCATTCTTAAGAATAGATTTTTTGGACGTTGACGTTTAAACTAATTAACCCATTGACATATCTTATTATATAAAGAAATGAAAGAGTTTATAAAGAAATGAAAAAGAATTTGGAAAGTATCAAATTTATTATTAACAGGAATGTGATATGTGTTGGTTGATAGTTTAGATTTTAACACATATTAAAAAATTATATTATTATTGTTTTCTTTAATCAAAAAGGAAAATCGACGAAAAAGAAAAAAATGATTATTTCACTTTCCATTTTTATAGATGTTAATTTTTATTATTTCAATAAATTTTAGATTATAATTATTTAAGATCCAATAAAAATTATTTACACACTTCTAATTATTTGAACGAAAAAATTGATTAAGTAATAAACTAACCTAATTTATTATTCTAATTTGGTAAGTGTTAAATAAATTTTAGAGTACGGTAATTAGATTAACTAATATATAAAATTATAAAAGTATTTAAAAGCACGAAAAACCAATCATCACGAGATATGAATAAATTTGAGAGATGGTGAGGGAAGGGCTGATATAGAGAATGTTTTTGGAGAACACCAAGAGACTAGGAATAGTGAAGGTGCAATAAGGAAAAGATATTTGGTTAGAAACCGATATAAGATCTGAACCAAAAGACTTCAAAAGAAAAACGAAGATCTTGCCAAAAGAACGTCTCACATAGATATGAGCAAGAGCATCGTCATCTGTTACAAGATTTTTTTTCCAAATCTTTCACTAGGCCTAGGCGGGTTTGGTTCATAGTTTTTTTGGGTTTTCGGGTTTAGAGGCCTATGATCATTCGGATATTATAATTTTTGGTTTGGTTCGGTTCAGGTCTATTAGGGTTCGAGTCAGATTCGGGTACACGAAATATCAGAACAAATATATGAAAAAGTTGGTTAGATTTGGTTTTAAGATAATATGTTTTTTTTAGGTATTTTAGTTATTTTGATATAAAAATAATTTAGATTTCTGGGTTTATAATTGTAGGGTAATTGTGTTATATAAAGTCTAAATATCATTAATAATATTGGGTATATAATCATAATTCAAGTATTTTAGGTACCCATTCGGTTCTTGGTTTTGTTCAGGTGCGGTCTTTTGAATATAGGAGTGTAGGACCCATTCAAATTTTTGTCGGGTTAGAACCCTTTCTGGGTTATATTTTTTTAACAAAAAGTTTTTTTACTTCTTTTCTTAAAAAAATTTAAGATACGTAACTAACAAAAAATATTTAATTTAATTAATTTACTTCAATTTAATTTATTTTAATTTTTAGAAACCCGTTCATTAAACAGATCATAATCTAGTATATATATACATTTTAATATGTAAAAAATTTTAACCCGTATAGTAGAACGCATTAAATGGAGCAGCTGGTTCACTAACTCATAGTCACACACATATATATATATATATATATATATATATATATATATACTAGGGTAAGTGCACGCGTTGCATGGGTTTGATATATATATGATGCATATAATCATTTTAAAAATATAGTAAGATTATGTATAGATTACAATTAGGAACTATAGACAAAAATTTAAAAAATTAGAAAATAGAAAATTAATTATTTTCTCATATTTAAAAATTAAAATATATATCATATCTTATTGTTACATAGCACATGAATCAGTTGTTGTAGAAACCGGGATCGTACTTGGATAATGATTGAATCGTGCACGAGAGCACATTCCTTAAAGAGTATTTCGACCCTTAATAAGCCTTGGGTTACACGAAATCCCTTGTAAGATAAGACAAACAAAGTTCCCTCTTGTTCTAGGCTAAGACACAAGAGATACAAATAGAAATTTTTGTGTTTTGCTTATGTGTTTGTTACCAAAAATCAGACAAAATTTTGGTATCCTGAATCTTTTTTTTCTCTGTCTTTTTTCTTCTCCTTGTTTGATGCAGAGAAACAGATTTTATAGTATCTAATGGTTATGACGTACGTTTGCAACCGTACGTTTAATATAATAACCACCACTTTAACAGTTGTGACTGTTAATAAATAACCGCTGATTAACTTAATATCCAACATTCCTCCCCCATTTAAGTTTAATCATTGATTCACAAAATCAGCTCACTCATGCATAAATGAATATATCGTGACGATTGAATTTTTATCTTAGTAGTATTACACATTTCAAATACCCGAGAATATGGATGTCCTATGATTGAATCCTTTCAACTCATTTAGGTACATGAAGATAACATACACACAAACACTACAAGAAATTTACCGCAAAACCGACAGAATTTCCGATGGAATATAAATCCGTCGGAAAATTCCGACGGATTTGCGACGTATTTCCGATAGACATGAAAATTGACGATTCCGTCAGAAATCTGTCTGAAATTTCTGATGGATTAATTTCCGTTGTTAAATATGTTGCATATGAGTTTATATATATTTTTAGATTTTCCGTCGGAAATTTCTGACAGATTTCCGACGGAAAATGAAAATTTGACAGCGTAAGTTGTCCGTGTGAATTAAATTTGTTTAAATTTTTTGCTATTTGTTGGAAATCCGACGGATTTCCGATGGATAGCAAAAATATAGGCGCGAAGGTTCCAAATATTTTTGAAAAACACCGGCAAATATTAATTTTTTTCGCCAGTTCCGACGGAATTTCGACAGATATATCCGTCGGAATTCTGTTTTTATATATCACTTCTTCTTCGCAGCGAATTCATTTCTCATTTTAGAAGAAAAAAAATTAAAACAAGAAGAAGAAGAAAAAGAAGAAGAAGAAGAAGAAGAAGAAGAAGAAGAAGAAGAAGAAGAAGAAGAAGAAGAAGAAGAAGAAGAAGAAGAAGAAGAAGATGTAAAATTACAATTTTAAATTTAATTGTAATTGAAATTTTTTAATTAAAATTTATTTATAATTATAATTTTAAATCTTAATTTATATTTATTCTGAATTAATTTTATATATTAATTAAAATTAATTACAATTAATTAAATATTATTAATAAAATTATATATCCGTCAGAAATCCGTCGGAAATCCGTCTAAAATTTGTCTGTCGGAAATCCGTCAGAAATATGTCCGTCGGAAATCCGTTACTATTTTTGATGGATTTCCGATGGAATTTTTATTTCCGACTAGATAGAACAGACGGAAAAATCTGTCGAAAATCCGTCGGAATTGACCTATTCCGACGGATTTCTGACAGATTTTTCCGTCTGTTCTAGCGTGTTTTCTTGTAGTGAAATTTCCACACTACTCTAAGTGTTTTTCCTTGACACTACTAGAAGCCATGCGTCCTTATGCCTTCATGAGCATATACAAAGCTAAGTCCAAGCT